>CM050522.1:81064499-81566999 GCA_027563665.1 Antrozous pallidus
CAGTGGGGCTTGACGGGGGACCTCAAAGTGTACTTCCCACCCTGGTGCTGGGGTAAGGGACCTCTGGCTGCTCCCCATGCGTGGGAGGGCTTGACAGGGGACCACAGGCCACACACCCCACCCAGCAGGGCTTGACAGGGAACCTCAAGGTGAGCTTCCTGCCCTGGTGCTGGGCTAGGGTACCTCAGGCTGCTCCCCCGCCCCAGCTCCAGGCTGGGGGACCTCAGGCCATGCCTCCCACCTGGTGCAGCTTGACAGGGGACGTCAGACTGTTCTCTCCACCTGGCAGAGCTTGACAGGGGACCTCAGGCTGCGCCCCCACATGGCAGGGCTTGACAGGGGACCTCAAGCTGCACCCCTACCCTGGCACCAGGCTGGGGGACCTCAGACCATACCCTCCGCCCCAGCACCAGGCCAGGGGACCTGAGGCTGTGCCCCTCCTGCCTGGCTGGGCTTGACAGTGGACCTCAGGCTGTGCCCCCAACCCAGCGGGGCTTGACAGGGGACCTGAGCCTGCACCCCCATGCCAGTGGGGATTGACGGGGTACCTGAGGCTGTGCTCCTCTGCCTGGTAGGGCTTGATGAGGGACCTCAGGTTGTGTCTCCCACCTAGTGGGACTTGATGGGGGACCTCAGGCCACTCCCCCCCCATCCTGGTGCTGGGCCAGGGGACCCAAGGATACCCCCTGCCCTGCGGGGCTTGACAAAGATGGAACTGGCGGGGTCTGGATCTATCCTAATTGGGGGGGGGGGGCGGCTGGGTCTGGGTCTCATGTGATGAGGCACATGTGAGTGAGTGGGGACTTGACTCTGCGTCCTGTGGTGTGCCCCAGACTCTGACAGGAGGAAGGTTTTCATATACATTTTACTAATTTTCTTTAGTCTCTGATACTTCTATTATAGAGAAAAAGAAAATAGCAATATTAAATTATTTCCTCTAATTAATAATACCCTTTTAATGTGCATGAATTTCATGCACCGGGCCACTAGTATATGATAAAAGCCTAATATGCAAATTAACCAAAGAGCAAAATAATCGATGGAATGACCAGTTGCTATGACACCACTGACAACTAGGGGGCAGATGCTCAATTCAGGAGCTACCCCCAGCTTTTAGGCCCCATACCAGCCAAGGCAGGTGCCTACGGGAGCCCCCAACCGCTCTGCCGGTCACCTCCAAGGTGGGTGCCAGCAGGGGCCCCTGGTCACCCCACCGGTTGCCTTACAGATCGTCCCTGATCGCAGGCCAGGCCTAGGGACCCTACCTGTGCATGAAATTTCATGCACCAGGCCTCTAGTGTGTGTGTGTGTGTTTCATATATATTTCATATATATATGTATATATTTCAGAGAGGAGGAGAGTGGAAAGAGACAGAAACATCGATGATGAGAATCGTTGATTGGCTGCTCCTGCACGCCCCCTCCTGGGAATCCAGTCTGCCACCCAGGCCTGTGCCCTGACGGGGAGTCGAGCCGTGACCTCCTGGTTCCTAGGCTGATGCTCAACCCCTGAAGTGCTTACTTTAGAGCAGGCTGAGCATAAGAATCTCATGTTTCTACCATCTATCAAAAGGCCTACTGTGTGCCAGGGATGTCCTGTGTATTGCGCCAGTCCTCTGGCCCAGGGGCTGTGATCACCCCTACATCGGAGATCAGAAACGGAGGCCCGGAGGTGAGGACACTGCCAGCTGGTCGCACAGCTCGGAAGCAGAGCCAGGCTGTGAACTCGGGGCCTTTATGCGGGAGTTCAGGCGCTGGAGACGCACGAATCAGTCCGCCCTCCAGAGAGAGACACACTCTGGGCTGTTCAATGGAATGATGTCAATCAGACGTGGGAACTGGAGTTTTCCTGAACCCCCTGTTGGCATCTGTCTCGATGCCTAAGAACTGCCTCTTGGGTAATTTTAAGGAGTAGAAAACAGGACTGTATTGTATCAACACCTGTGAATGGCTTTGCCACTTCTACCAGGGGTCCTTTTGCTATCTGGGCGCTGTTTTCTATCTCTGCCTGCTTCTCACGTTCTCAAGTGAATGCTCTGCCTCTGCTTCCGTCTTGCAAAATCGCCTTTTCCTTATTTCAAGTTGCAGAGGCAAAAGCAAAAAAGGGGCTCCCATTTATAACCCTATGTGCTGGCGCCATCTAGTGGTTATACGTGGGAAGTACGCCAGCCTCCATCCTGTGAGCACACAAGCAGCGGATGAGACAAGATTTGGGGAAATGAATGCCTTGTAGCCTTTGTCCCAGGACAAAAGTAGCGCCCTCTCCAGGTTACCAGAGGCCAGATTCTCCAGGCGCCATCCGGGGACCTCTGGACCCACGTTAACGCCTTTATTGAATTATAAACTATTTCATCAGAGGCCTGATAGTTAAAAGCCGGTCACTCCCATGCCAAAACCAGTTTGACTCAGTGGATAGAATGTCGGCCTGTGGACTGAAAGGTCCCAGGTTTGGTTCTGGTCAAGGACATGTACCTTGGTTACGGGCACATCCCCAGTAAGGGGTGTGCTGGAGGCAGCTGATCGATGTTTCTCATCGATGTTTCTAACTCACTATCCCTCACCCTTCCTCTCTGTAAAAAATCAGTAATTTTTTTTTTAAGCCGATCCCTCCGAGTAAACATACCCGGCTGGTCTGCCTCTGAGGGCCCTGGTCAACGCTGGGGAGACCTCCACTTCCCGGGGAAGACGATGGGATTCAGAGCGGCTAAAGTACGGGTTCGAGCTCAGCATCGGCGCCCAAAGGGGGCATCCAGAACAGGAGCGGGGTGCCTGGCTTTCCTGCTGCTGTGTGACCTCCCACTGACCAGGGGCTGTGGGCCCCTTGCTTACCGTCTGTCCACCGCAGCCCCCAGGAGCTCCCTGTCTGCCTTGTCCCCCTCTTCCCCGGTGCCCGCACCCAGTGGGCGGTGCTCAGAGACGGTCGGTGGATGATTGACACACCTGCGTGCTGCAAGGAGGCCGAGCGGGACTGTTGGCAGCGAGAACGGTGTGGCCAGCGTGGAGACTGTATGGGGGCGGGGGGAGGGAATAGAGAACATACGGGGGCGGGGGGACAAGACAGCTTGTGTTTCTGAGCATCTATCACACAGTTGTCTGCACTAGTGGAGGGAACCCATGGGCCTCCATGGGTGGGGGGACAGCCTTTTCTGCCCTCATGTTCACCCCAGGGAACACTGCCCCCAGCCCAGGCCGCAGCTGATTAAACCAAGGGGCGCCGGATCCAGGCTGAGCCAATCAAAGCCCTCCCCTGGGGGTTTGGCGTTTGGGGGGTCAGGGGAGAGAAGAGAGTCAGTGTGTGGCCTGAGTGTCTGGGCACAGCCAGCCAGGTGCTGTGCGGAGGACAGATCGGACTCACAGAGGGAAAGCGGGGAGAGAGGAGGAGGGAGACAGGGGGGCGCTCCGGTCCTGACCCAGGTCCCTCCCTGGCCCCTGGCGCCTCTGCACACATTTCCTTTCCTCGGATGTTTTGCTTATCGAGCAGGTTGGCAGCCCGTGAGCCCACATCCATTAGGACTTCGGAGATAATAACGCTGAATCATGGTGGGCAAGGTGAGAAAAGGGGAACACCAAATACCACGCAGGCCTCTGTCCAGGAGCCTCTCTGTCAGACACACACTGGCGGGACTTGGGTGAGAGCATGCTCCGTGCACACAGCTGGCATTGAAAATCACCCGGGGTTTTGTTTTCCTGCTGTCACTATTCATGTGATCTTTTGAAGGCCAGCGGTGGTGAGTGGGGATTTGAACCCGCGTTTCTAAGCCCTCAGACCAGCAGCTCACCAGCACCCCCTGGTGTCTCCCTGGGCGGGAGCCCGCCTGGGGCGCTTTCCCGTCCATTCCATCAGCGTGAGGATTCCCGTCCAGGCCGGAGCTGCGGGGGAAACAGGTGCGGACCAGCGTGCGCTGTCTCTGGTCCTGAAAATCTCAGCCCCTCGAACCAGAGCCCGGAGCCTTCCCGCAGCGGCAGCGCCATTCCACCCAGCTGGCGGCTCTGAACGTTTGAGGACGTTTAAACGCGCCACGCGGACACTCCCAGGCGAGTGAAGGGGATGGGACGGCATAAGGCGGGGAAGGGGCCAGCCTTGTGACGCCAATGGCAGCCACCACAGGCGCCGGCAGTTTATGAAACCCGAGGGTACAGCCTTCAAACCAAATGAGGACCCACGTACCCAGGAGCAGCCGGGCCAGTGTGACTGAGCAGTGACCTGTGAACCAGGAGGTCATGGTTCGATTCCGGGTCGGGGCACATGTCCGGGTTTTGGGCTTGATCCCCAGTGAGGGGTGTGCAGGAGGCAGTCGATAAATGATTCTCATCACTGATGTTTCTCTCTCTCTCCCTCTCCCTTCCTTTCTGAAATCAGTAATTTCTTTTTTTTTTTAAGAAACAGGGTGGGGCAGGAAGCCAGGGGCAGCAACATTCCTGCTGGTGGCTGCTGACCAGGTTGGTCTGATCAGATTCTCTCCCCGACAAGGGACCCTCCTGCCCCGGGGATCCCCCCTCCCAGCGCGGTCACTCAACATTTTTTACATTTCCACGGGCCACTCTATTCTTCTGTTGCTGCTGCTTTTTTTTACACGTCGGAGAATTTTATCGGACACGGCTCCGGACCCAGCAGCCCCAGGACACAGGCAGGGCTGGAGGACGGTGGTTCCATCCCAAAAGGCTCAGGGCACACGGGATCCCCCACAGGAACCCCACAGGGGGACACTAACGATCACTGTAGAGCTGGGAGATGGAAGAGCTGCTCCACAGATGTGTAAACAGGCCACGTCTTTATCACAAACATCCAGTGAAAATGACAACTCCAGTTGGTCCTTTTCCGCAGAGCACTCTGGGGCAGGTAGGTGGGGGGCCTCGCCAGCATCCTCACGGGTCAGCGGGCCGGGAGGGTGAACGGTGGGCCCAGACGGCCTCTGCCCCGGCCATGTGCTCACCATGTAAAACCTCTGGCTCTCTGTTTCCCTCCAGAGCAGAGGCCCAACTCCTGGCAGCATTTGCCAGGCCTCCCCGACTAGGCTCCGCCTCGCTCTCCATCCTTCCTCACCAGCCCCCATCACGGGAGATACTTCCATTTTCCCAAACGGCGCCTCCAGCGCTCTGCGGAGGGCACCCTACGCCCCACTCTGCCCCTGGCGAACTCTAATTCTGTTCAGACCGGAGCCTCCTGCTCCGCGGCCCGTGCTCTCCCTCCGCTCCGTGCGGCCGCGGCCCCTCGCCCGCCTTCCCCGCCCCTGAAGCCCCGAGGGCGGGGCCCGCTCTCCCGGCCACCGCCTCCAGCACCCGCCAGGGGCCCGCCCCGCGCAGCAGCGGGAACGGGACGGCGTCCGGTCTGGCTGCGCCGGCGGGGCCCGCAGCGCCCAGAGCCGTTTCCGGAAGGCAGGCGGGGGGCGGGCCTGATGGGGGGGACACGCTCGTTCCGGCTCCAGGAGAAGGCGGGGACCTGTGAAACCAAAGCCGGGGATCCCCCAGAAACTCGTGAGGAAACAAACCCGGAGAACCAGGCGCGGGGCTCAACCCAAGCTAAGAGTCGCCGGACACCTCGCCTGCCACTCACGAAGATGATGGTCCAGAGCCGGAAATCCGGGTGGGCGGGGCTACGGTTGCGGAAGTGACGCAACCCGGAAAAAGTCTGGCCGGTCCCCGGGCCGCGGGGCGGGTAGCTCAGAGGCAGTGGTTGCTGGAAGCGGGGCCGATGCGGCTGGACGGGTGGCTCGGGAGCGGCGCGGCGCTGTGGCTGCTGCTGGCGGCCCGGGCGGTGGCGGCGATCGAGCCCATCAGCGTGGGCATCGCCATCGGGGCCGCGTCGGTCCTCACCGGCTACCTCTCCTACCGGGACCTGTACTGCCGCTTTGCCGAGTGCTGCCGCGAGCAGCGGCCGCTCAACGCCACGGGTAGGCGGGTCGGCGTGGAGGGACGCCGGGCACCGAGGTGGGGGAGGCCGAGGACGGGAGGGGGGGGGCCCCTCGATCGGGACCCCAGCCCTGGAAGCCGTGCCTCCTGTCGACATAAGGAACGTCCCCACTTGTGAGGATTCATTCATACGAGTGTATTTGAGACACACTGACAGTTACCGGGAAGCAAACTCTCAAAGGCTTGAGAAAATGCTCCGGAGAATGGCAGTTTTACCGCTTATTTTATACATCAGGGTCAAACGGTGAGACGCAAGTGGGTTACGTGAAGTTCATTGGTGACAGATTAGGGAGGCGGGAGAACCTGCAAAGACTTTTTGTGAGTCTGTAGGACCTGCCACGCCGGCCTCCCTGACCTGGACCCGCGGTCCCTGTCCTGTCCCCATCCCTGTCTCGGTGCTGACTGGGCGGGGTTACAGGAAGAAGAAACTGAAAGCAGTGTGGCCAGCCCTTCTGAGCCACCTGATGCTTTAGAGGTTTTCAGGTGTGTGGCCTCCACCCAGCATGCCCACGTGTGGCCCCGGGCTTTCCGACAAGCCAGCAGGGTGGCGGGGGAACGAGTGCAGCTCAGTCGAGAGAGGGCTCGTCTTTGGATGAACGGACACGTGTGGCTTCTGTGCCAGACACCGGAGTGTGGAGGACACTCGTCCATCCGATGCATTTCCCTGCGAGTGGCACCGTGCGCCCGCTGCAGCGTGGGGTCGGCCTCTCTGGCCGCCATGCCGGCGCCGGTCTTAACGCGCCTTTCTCTCTGTTCCCGGGCTGGCTCCCGCAGCCCTCAAGCTGGATCTGGAGGAGAAGCTGTTTGGGCAGCATCTGGCCACAGAGGTGCTCCTCAAGGCGCTGCCTGGCTTCCGGAACAACGACAGGCCCAAGAAGCCCCTGACGCTGTCCCTGCACGGCTGGGCTGGCACCGGCAAGAATCTTGTGAGCCAGATTGTGGCCGAAAACCTTCACCGGAAAGGCCTGAAGAGTAACTTTGTCCACCTGTTCGTGTCGACGCTGCACTTCCCGCACGAGCAGCAGATAAAACTGTACCAGGCAAGGGAACCCTCTTACCCCGTCCTCCCAACGCCGCTCGCCCGCCCGGGCCGCCCATTTTCTCACTCCAGCCTCCGCTGCTTCTCTGCCCGCTGCACAGCCCCCGGCCCCGCTGAGCTAAGGACACTCACCCCCGCAACGCTCTCCTGCAACCTCCTCTTCGCTTGATTCCAAAAGAATGCAATGGCGCAGGTGGTATTTTCATTAACAGATGGAAGCGAGAGGGGTGAGGCGACTTGCTCCTTGCAGTCTTTGTAGCGAATCAGAAACTGGCACCCAAATCTCCCAGCTTTCGGGTCGCAGGGTAGCTGCTTTCTGCAGTGAGTGAGCATGCGCAACCTTGCCATCGTACCCCCGGTGAAGGGGGGTGGTCAGTCATGAAGGATACAGGACTTGCTGGGCATGGCTCCCTAAGGGCGCGCCGTAGTGCAGGCCTGCCCTGGCATCTCCCAGGCCAGAGAGGTGTCTCCTCCTCTCCCGCGTGGACTCCCCTGCTCCTCCCCCCGTGGACTCCCCTGCTCCTCCCAGCCCTCAGGTCCATGGGGATGCTTTCCTCCTCCCAATGTGCGCCCCAGACGCCTGACCCTTACACCACTTCTCCTTGGAGATGTGCTTTCCACATCTGTTTACAGCGAGCTGCTGTTTATAGCGAGCGGGTTCTCATTTAAGTGAATGTCCTCCCCGTAAGAGTTTAATGTTCCTACTGGCAGGTGGGGACTGAAGTAAGAAACCAAAACCCCACGGAACGAACGAGGAAGTGAACGCGGGTCCATGCCACAAGGTGGGAGGTGGGAAAGGCTGCCAACAAGGAAATAAATGGGGTGCGTGCTTGCTTGCCCCGAGGGCGCCTGTTGCCTGGGTGGCTTTTGCTTATTCAGGAAAGCGTGGGAACAAATGCTTTCTGTGGAGAAGCACCTGGGCCTTTGTTCGGGGCCAGCAGAAGGCATTGACCTCGGCCCTGCGAGGCGTCCTCCAGCCCCTGTTCCTCTGAGCGTCTGCTGACGTTGCGATTTCAGTCCACAGTGAGAGGAAGACCGTGAACGGATGAGCATTCATGCATCCTGTTCCTTTATTTCTTTAAATATATTTTATTGATTTTTTTACAGAGAGGAAGGGAGAGGGATAGAGAGCTAGGAACATCTATCAGCTGCCTCCTGCACACCTCTTGCTGGGGATGTGCCTGCAACCAAGGTCCATGCCCTTGAGCGGAATCGAACCTGGGACCTTTCAGTTCACAGGCTGATGCTCCGTCCACCGAGCCAAACCGGTTAGGGCTATCCTGTTCCTTTAAAAAGTGACCTTTAGCATGGCATGTGAGTTAGGACAAAACCTCTTTGCCCTTTAGCACCTGTCTCTGCTAGTTTCCACTTGTAACAGGTAACGTTTTGGGAAAGCCGTTCCCCAGCGAACGGAAGTTAGGGTGCAGTTCCTGAGAGCTCTTTGAGAAACCCCAAAAGAGTTCTGGTTTTCCCCTGTGAGAGCACGGGGGAGAGGGGAGCCCTTCTGCACCCCGTGGCCCATCCTTCAAGCCTCCACGTCCCGTTTCTTTTCTGGGGGCTCCAGGACCAGCTGCAGCGGTGGATTCGAGGTAACGTGAGTGCCTGCGCCAGCTCCGTGTTCATATTCGACGAGATGGATAAGCTGCACCCCGGGGTCATTGACGCCATCAAGCCGTTTCTGGATTACTACGAGCAGGTCGACGGCGTGTCGTACCGGAAGGCCATCTTCATCTTCCTCAGGTTGGTGGGGGTGCTTTCTCAGGGGCACACCTGCCCCTCGCCCTCCCAGCGCCGGAATGAGGCCCGGCGACCATCAGCATCCTGTTTCCCGGGGACAGAGGTGCCAGCCTGGCAAGAGGGACTCCCCGGTTTCTTTTGCGCAGTTGGCGTCAGCGTGGCACAGAGGGGGCGGGAGACGATGAGTTCAGGAATGGCTGATGAGAGGCAGTTTCATTACTGCACCTGTTTCTATGGAAAGTGATGGTGGCGCATGTATTCTGCTTCCCTGAAAGTAAGACATCCCCTGAAAATAAGACCTGCTCGCTGTAATATAAGGCATCCCTCCGAAAGTAAGATCTAGCGCATCTTCGGGAGCAAAAATTAATCTAAGACGCTGTCTTATTTTCGGGGGAAACGGGGTAGCAGGTTCTAAACGAAGATTCTGAGTTCCTTGAGGGCAGACACTTATTCTTTGGTTAAGGATAAACCTTAGAGCAGGGGTGTTTCCTGATTAAACACAGAAGTCTTTTTTTTTTTTTTTTTTACATGGAGTTTATTGGAAAGACATTGGTTAATAAAAGGATGCAGGTTTCAGGGTACAGTTCTCTAACACGTCATCTGCATATTGTACTGTGTGTTCACCACCCCAGGTCAAGTCTCCCTTCCTCACCCCTGACCCCCCCCGCCCCCGGTAACCCCCCCCGTACCCCCCAAGTCTCCCACGTGCTTTTCATCTTTGTTTCTTGGGCGAACCCAGCAACGCAGGCGGGGACCTCATCACCAAGACGGCGCTGGAGTTCTGGCGGGCGGGCCGGAAGCGGGAGGACATCCAGCTGAAAGACCTGGAGCACGTGCTGTCGGTGGGAGTCTTCAACAACAAGCACAGTGAGTGTCCGGGGCCCTCACCCGCCGGCAGAGCCCTCAGCCCTTCGCCCGCCGCCGGGGCTCTGCGGACCAGGGGGGTTCCTCGGGGGGTTCCTCAGGGGGTTCCTCAGGGTTCTCTGAAAGGGGATCTCACAGCGTGATCTGATCATCAATTCCTAACTGCCAGGCCCTGATCGGGAGTCACACCCCAGGCATGTAACTTTTTTTTTTTTTTTAAACGGTTAGGGCTATTCTATCAATTTTTTAAAAAATATATATTTTATTGATTTTTCACAGAGAGGAAGGGAGAGGGATAGAGAGTTAGGAACATCGATGAGAGAGAAACATCGATCAGCTGCCTCCTGCACACCTCCCACTGGGGATGTGCCCGCAGCCAAGGTACATGCCCTTGACCGGAATCGAACCCGGGACCGTTCAGTCCGCAGGCCGACGCTCTATCCACTGAGCCAAACCGGTTCGGCCCCAGGCATGTAACTTTAAAAAATATATATATATTTTTTTATTGATTTCAGAGAGGAAGGGTGAGGGAGAGAGAGAAACATCAGTGAAGAGAGAATCACTGATTGGCTGCCTTCTGCGTGCCCCGCACTGGGGATCAAGCGTGCACCCCAGGCACCTGCCCCGACCGGGAGTTGACCCCTGACCTCCTGGTTCATATCGGACGCTCTCCCACTGGCCAGGCTGGCCATTTCTCAGGCTGACATGTTCTCGAAGCCAGCGAGCAGGGGCAGCCAGCCGATCCTTACACCTGGCTTGGCGCACGCTCGACAGGAAGCCTTCTGAGGGGTGGAGACCCGAAGGTGTGCGGTGCTCGGGATAGAGCGGGCCTGTGAGAGCCGCGGGTTCGCCCGGTGACCCGGCCCGGCTTTTTGCAGGTGGCCTGTGGCGCAGCGGACTGATAGACAGGAACCTCATCGACTACTTCATCCCCTTCCTGCCCCTGGAGTACACGCACGTGAAGATGTGCGTGCGGGCGGAGATGAAGGCCCGCGGGTCCCCCGTGGACGAAGACGTCGTCACCAGAGTGGCCGAGGAAATGACGTTTTTCCCCAAAGACGAGAAGATCTACTCCGACAGGGGCTGCAAGACCGTGCAGTCGCGGCTGGATATCCAGTGAGCTGGGTCCGAGCCGGGCAGCCGGGAGCCCAGGAGCGAGGGCCTCGCCTTTCAGGAGCATTTGGAAGACCTGAGCAGGGTTTGCACATTTGTGCCTGTGGACTTTCGCAATCTAGAAGTTTCTAAGAGTTGGTTTTCGATAAGCCGCTCCTCTGCCAAGTGCACTCGTCATTTTGCAACATGGTAGCGGTGCAACTGTTGTTGCAGCTGAAGATGAACTTTTAAAACCCGCTCTCCCCCACTCCTCCTACTGACTCTGCAGAAGTGCCTTGCCAACAGCTGTCTGTGGGAGACCCAGGACTGTGGGCCTCAGACCGCTGTCCCTCCTCAGGTCCAGGGCCCGCTGCAAGCCGGGAGCCCTGGCCGTCACCTGCCGGGGTCAGGCTTCCGCTCCGGTCCTCTCTCTGCCACCTGTCCGCCCCCCACTGGGAACTGACCTCACAGAGAGATCCCCTGCCTGGAAGTATTTTCGGTGGAGTTTGGTGGTGCCTTCAGGCCAGGCAGCGTCTGGCGGGAGGACACGTTGGGTCCCGTCTGAGCGGCAGCCAGAACAGACGGGTCACCGCCGTCCGGCCGTCGCTCTGCTGCTCCTGGAGCCGCTTGCCTCGCCTCGCCCTGGGCCACTTCTCCTGACGTCCGTGACCACCAGCTCCCCCGGCCAGAGCGCCGGTTCCAGTTCCAAGTCCTTGGTCCCAGGGGAAACGTTTGGGACAGTTTACACTTGGGCCAGCCTCCCGCTGTGTCCCACAGAAACATTTGAAATCCTAGAACACGGTCGTCTGTGGATGGCACTGAGGGGTCACCTTGCAGACTCTGCGTTGCCAAAGTGGAAGTATCGCACACTAGAAACACTAGTTTTCGAGGATGAGTATATATATAAAAATATATTTTAATATATTTTTGTTGATTTTAGAGAGGAAGGGAGAGGGATAGAAACGTCAATGATGAGAGTATATGTATAAAAATATGTTTTAATATATTTTTGTTGATTTTAGAGAGGAAGGGAGAGGGATAGAAACGTCAATGATGAGAGTATATGTATAAAAATATATTTCAATATATTTTTGTTGATTTTAGAGAGGAAGGGAGAGGGGGAGATAGAAACATCAATGATGAGAGTCATCCATCAGCCGTCTTCCGCATGCCATCCCCCACTGGGGATGGAGCCTGCAACCCGGACACGTGCCCCTGGCCGGAGTCGAACCTGGGACCCTTCAGTCCGCAGATCAACGCTCTATCCCTGAGCCACACCAGCCAGGGCAGGGATGAGTCTATTTTCATAATGTCTTTATTTCTGAATGTTACAGGATGCCAGTGTAGGGCGTTGCACATTTCAAACACGAGAAGAACACTAGGGGAATAATTGTGATCAGAAACCGAAAATAAAGGGTATGATTTATTGTCAAACGCATGGTGCTGGATTGTCACGATCGCAGAACAAAGTAATTCCAGGGCAGCCTGAAGTTCACCTGACAGTGACGCCCTCGGTGGCAGTGCCAGGCCGGTGCCCTGTCCCTGGCAAATCGGACGCTCCCAGCCCATGTGAAGAGGATGTGCAGCCTTTTCCTGCAGATGTGGGAGAATTAATCTCTTTATGACATGGAAGGCCTTATGGAGGACCACTTTGTCCTTTTTTTAAAAAAATATATTGTATTGATTTTTCACAGAGAGGAAGGGAGAGGGATAGAAAGTCAGAAACATCGATGGGAGAGAAACATCAATCAGCTGCCTCCTGTACACCCCCAGCCGGGGATGTGCCCGCAGCCAAGGCACATGCCCTGACCGGAATCGAACCCGGGACCTTTCAGTCCTCAGGCTGACGCTCTATGCATTGAGCCAGACCGGTTTCGGCCACTTTTGTCCTTTAAAAATGCCAGAGTGAGGTAAGGAATGCTCAAACTGGAGTGACCTTGTTTTGCCAAGGGCCACTGGGATATCAGTGACATCATTCATGGGCCATACAGAACTTCAAGATTAGCCTGCTATATTTGGTCAAACATTTAATTAACTTATGCCTGATGCTTTGCAGGGCCAGACCAAATGATTTCAAGGGTCCTATATGGCCCTCGGCTGAGCGTTCCCCACCTCTGGTTTACAATGATGCAGTCCACTCCACACATGTTGGCCACTTCAGAACTGCCCATAATGAAAGTAATCCTGTGGCTGTGAAGTGCAGCCTAGGGACTCGTCAAGAACTGGTGTCAGGTGGGACCAGCTACTGGTTTGTCACTTGAAAAGGCCACAGTTGACCACGGTCCAGCCTCCCTTCCCCACACAAAACGTACCCAGGAGCTTGAGATGACCCAGTGACTATCCTACCTTCCTATCTAATAACAGAGTAATATGCAAATTGACTGTACCTCCAATCATGCCACGCCCATCAGCCAATCAAGAGCAAATTATGCACATAAACCCCAACCAAGATGGCTACAGCCACTAAGAGCAGGAAGGCTTGGGTTTCCCCCACTCAATGATACAGTTTCAATTATAGAAGATAGTATTCCAACAGAAATGGCAGCAGCCACGGAGCTGGAGAGAGCAGAGGCTAGAGTTGCCCAGGCGATGGAGGAAGCCAAGCTTCTGTAGCCCTAGCACCTAGGCCTCCACTCTAGGCTACAAAGTTTCAATTATAGAATTTAAACAGAAATGGCTGTGGCAACAAAGTGAGCAGAAGGCTTGGCTCCACTCTAGCTACAAAGTTTCAATTGTAGAACATAAATTAATCCCAGATCCCAGGGCTCTGCTTGTGTTGCCAGCCTGCAAACCACCACAGGCCCCTTGCCCAGGCTGCCCCACGCCCCAAGGGGATCCCCACCCTGATCCAGGACACCCTTTAGGACAAACCAGTTGATCCCCACCCATGCACCAGGCCTCTATCCTATCTAATAAAAGAGTAATATGCAGATTGACCATCACTCCAACACACAAGAGGGCTGCCCCCATGTTGTCAAAGATCCTGTCTTCATGTGGACACAAGATGGCCACCGCAAGATGGCCAGCGGGGGGAGGGGGGTGTTGGGAGGTTCCAGGCCTGCAAGGGAGGGCAGTTGTGGGCTATCAGGCCAGCAGGGGAGAGTAGTTGGGAGGGAGTAAGCCTGCAAAGGAAGGGCAGTTGGGGACTATCAAGACTGCAGGAGAGGGCAGTTAGGGGTGACCAGGCTGGCAGAGGAGGGAAGTTGGGGCAAACAGGCTGGCAGGGGAGCAGTTAGACATCAATTAGGCTGGCAGGGAAGTGGTTAGGGGGTGATCAAGCTGGAAGGCAGAAGCGGTTAGGGGCAATCAGAGAGGCAGGCAGGTGAGCAGTTGGGAGCCAGCAGTCCTGGATTGTGAGAAGTATGTCCGACTGCCTGTTTAGGCCCGATCCCAGTATCTAAACGGGCAGTCGGACATCCCTCGAGGGGTCCCAGATTGGCAAGGGTGCAGGCTGGGCTGAGGGACATCCCCTGCCCCCCCGGGGAACGAATTTCATGCACCGGGCCTCTAGTACAATAATAAAGCCAGAAGTTTATCATGTGAGATGTCATTTGTAAATGTCCCCCCTAGTTTACGTACTTGGTAACTGAAAAGTTTGAGCTTGGAATAAAGGCTCCACAACTCAGGGGTTGGGCTGCATGGCCCGGGCATGCTGGTTGGCAGTTAGCATCACATTGAACCAGTATTTCCCTAACAGGCTGTGATCCCCAAATACCACGTTACATTGGATGAGGGGCCATTCTCCACATTTTCATGGATGGAGAGAGTATCAGAGAGTTGGAGTTCCAGGGTATTCTGAGACAAGTGGAGGGTCTTGAGACATGGGGAAAACGCAATTTGGCTGATTTATGCTTAGAAACAAACATTGCCGTGAGGTGAGAGACACACATCAATTGGTTGCCTCAGCTTGCAACCAAGGTACATGGCCTTGACTGGAATTGAACCTGGGACCCTTCAGTCCACAGGCCAATGCGCTATCCACTGAGCCAACCGGCCAAGGCTCAGCTGACATTCCGAACCTGAGCGCCTAACGCCAGGTCTTCGGCCCAGAACTGGGAGGGAAATCCTAGCTGTCACCCAGAGGCAGCTTAGTCACGTCCCGGTCAGTGAACGGTCACCCCCAGCCCTCTCCCCAGGACCCAGGAGAGCCAGCTGCCTTTCTAAAAGTTCAAACCTTCTTCCCGCCGTCACCCACACCCCTCACTGCTCAGTTAGAGGAGCCCGAGTCCCAGGAGACGGGCATTCCTGGTCAGGCTCCCGCCCAGACTGCCTCATCCACAGACAACTTCAAACGGAGTCAGGGGACCCCTGTGCTCTGTAACTGGGGACCCCCCGTGCTGCCATCTTCAAATGATTAGCCCCAATCCGACTCCTGGTGACATGGCAACAGGCCAGACTCAGCTCAACGTCAAGAATTTTCCAACAGGTAGAGCCGTCCTCAGAGGCCAGGGTGGTCAACGGTCCTGCGTCATCCCATAGCCAGGTTGCCAGCCTGTCTGTGCCCGCTGAAACCTGTCCCCGTGAACACTGCTCAGGCCGCACCCCCAGGAGCCCCACCTGCTCGTAGGTGCATGTGTGGGTTGTGTAACAAGGTCCGTTAGTCAACAGCACTCCGTACCCGCCTGGCGTCTGGACGTGGCCTCCCCGCCAGTGTCAGGAGCTCCAGGAGCCGCGGTCTGCAATACCCGTGCAGCTGGGCTGTCCTGGGGTCCTGGGGCTCTGAGTCAGAGTTCATGTGACTCCGGCCTGCACTGCTCCTGCTAGGTCTTCATTCATAGCTTACGCACACAAGGCCTACAGGGGAGGGGTTTCCTCCTTTAAAACTGTCCAGAAGCCCTAACCGGTGTGGCTCAGTGGATAGAGCGTCGGACTGCGGACTGAAGGGTCCCGGGTTCGATTCCGGTCAAGGGCATGGACCTTGGCTGTGGGCACATCCCCAGTAGGGGGCGTGCAGGAGGCAGCTGATCGATGTTTCTCTCTCATGGATGTTTCTGACTTTCTATCCCTGTCCTTTCCTCTCTGTAAGAAATCAATAAAATGTATATTTTTAGAGAGAGAAAGGGAGGGGGAGAGAGAGAAACATCGTCGAACGGCTGCCTCCGGTCCGCCCCCCCCCCCAGGGACTGAGCCTGCAGCCTGCGCCTGTGCCTGATGGGAGTCGAACCAGTGACCTCGGGGTTCTCGGGTGGGAGCTCAAGCAGAGCCACACGGCGGCTCCTGGGAGTTCTCCCACAAGCGCTCATGCCAGTGAGACGGAACCCCCAGAGGACACCGGGCCTCTCTGACACGCCTGTGCCCTCTCCCATCGTGTCCTTCTCCCGAAAGGCTGCACTGCCCGCCGGGGGTGCCCGCGACAGCTGGCCGTGCCCGGCCCGGGCCGCCGGGGCAGGACCGACAGCACCTCAGGGGACGGCAACTCGAAAAACCACGCAAAGCCAACACCGGGGTCTGCAAAGCTTCTCAGAATGTTAAAAACCATTTAAATAAAATTACCCCCTTTTCAGTAAAACGTTTTCGTCCTTCCTTGAAACAGAAACATTTGACATTAAAACATGATTTTTAAAAAATCATGGGCCCTGATCCGAGTGGACTGGGCGCAGCGGCTTCCTCTCGAGGCCCCGGCTGCTCGAGGCCCGGCTGCTCGAGGCCCGGCTGCTCGAGGCCCGGCAGGACGAGGCCCGGCAGGACGAGGCCCCGGCTGCTCGAGGCCCGGCTGCTCGAGGCCCGGCAGGACGAGGCCCGGCAGGACGAGGCCCGGCTGCTCGAGGCCCGGCAGGACGAGGCCCCGGCTGCTCGAGGCCCGGCTGCTCGAGGCCCGGCTGCTCGAGGCCCGGCAGGACGAGGCCCGGCTGCTCGAGGCCCGGCTGCTCGAGGCCCGGCAGGACGAGGCCCGGCAGGACGAGGCCCCGGCTGCTCGAGGCCCGGCAGGACGAGGCCCGGCAGGACGAGGCCCCGGCTGCTCGAGGCCCGGCAGGACGAGGCTCCGGCTGCTCGAGGCCCGGCAGGACGAGGCCCGGCAGGACGAGGCCCCGGCTGCTCGAGGCCCGGCAGGACGAGGCCCGGCAGGACGAGGCGGCCGGGCCGGCGCACACGGTGCCCGAGAGGCTCCGGGAGCCGGCGGCTGGGGCTCGCCCCGAGTCCTCCGCTGTCAGTCATCGTAGTAATAATCCAGCTTGGTGAACACAGTCTTGCAGCCTTTGTCGGAGAAAACCCGCTCCTCTTTGGGGAAGAAGGTCATCTCGTCGGCCACTCTGGTGACAATGTCCTCGTCCACATCGTAGCCCCGCACCTGCATCTCCACGCGGATGCACATCTTCAGGTGCTTGTACTCCAAGGGGAGGAAGGGGACGAAGTAGTCAATGAGGTTTCGGTCAATCAAACTGCTGTGCCAGAAGCCACCTGGGGGGGAGAGGGTGCGGTTCATCTTCTGCCCTCCGCCCACCCCCTCTGCCCTCCGCCCACCCCCTCTGCCCTCCGCCCACCCCCTCCGCCCTCCGCCCACCCCCTCCGCCCACCCCCTCCGCCCTCCGCCCACCCCCTCCGCCCTCCGCCCACCCCCTCTGCCCTCCGCCCACCCCCTCCGCCCTCCGCCCACCCCCTCTGCCCTCCGCCCACCCCCTCTGCCCTCCGCCCACCCCCTCCGCCTACCGCCTCTGCCCTCCACCCACCCCCTCTGCCCTCCACCCACCCCCTCTGCCCTCCACCCACCCCCTCTGCCCTCCACCCACCCCCTCTGCCCTCCACCCACCCCCTCCGCCCTCCACCCACCCCCTCCGCCCTCCACCCACCCCCTCTGCCCTCCACCCACCCCCTCCGCCTACCGCCTCTGCCCTCCACCCACCCCCTCTGCCCTCCACCCACCCCCTCTGCCCTCCACCCACCCCCTCTGCCCTCCACCCACCCCCTATGCCCTCTGCCCTCCACCCACCCCGTCCGCCTACCGCCTCTGCCCTCCACCCACCCCCTCCGCCCACCCCCTCTGCCCTCTGCCCACCCAGCACGTCTTCTGCTGTTGATGGTGCCAGGCTGCAGGACCCGCACCTGCCCTCAGGAGCACCGATCTAGTGAGGCAGGAGTATGACCTGCCAGCTGTGATGCTTCTGTGAAAGCCCAGGGGGAGGGGGAAGGGGAAGGGGAGGGACACTTTTGCGACACTGGGCTCCGGGAGACCTCAAGGTGCGACAAGACCTGAGGGGGGTCAGGGACCCACCACCCTGGGTGCCTGTGGCCCGCAGAGGCAGCGGGAAGGAGCAATTCAGATTCAAGGAGAATGAATTAAAACCACAGCCCATCCTCACCCCAGCACCCCAAACCTTTTCTTCACTGCTTTCTACCTCTTGCGGGGAGGGTAGAGGGAGATACACTCCTCCCTCCATTAGGTACAGACATAGCCCATCATCCGACACATTTCCTCATCGTCCGTTAGCGTGAGGACAGAGACTGCTTGCGAGTAAGGACTCTGCTCTGTTCACCGCTGTGGCCGGCCTGAGGCCAGGGCCTGGCTCCTGGTCGTTGCTCCACAATTGTTTGTCAGATGACGAGGGAGAGTTCAGCCATCTGCCCAAGGCCATCAGCCAGCAGCTGGGCCAGGTCTGCCCGATTCCAAAGCTCAGCTCGTGCCCTGGCATCTCCTTCACCATCTCCTAGAGCAGTGGTCGGCAAACTGCGGCTCTTTGGCCCCTTGAGTGTGGCTCTGCCACAAAATGTCTGTGCGACTGAAACGTACGGTGCGACTGAAATTTCGTGGCCCATGCGCAGAGGTTGGTTTTCGGCTCTCAAAAGAAATGTCCGTTGTTGTGCTGTTGGTATTTGGCTCTGCTGACTCATGAGTTTGCCGACCGCTGGGCTAGGCCATGGGTTCTAGGCACCTGACCGCACCTGCGGCAGAATCTGGGCCAGGATTCCATTGCACACGCCCGCGTTTTGGCACGCCAAGAAACCAGGGACATCCGTCTCCCGTCAGTGACCCCCAGGTGCACAAACGGACACAACACATCCCAGGCTCCGCAGAGTGTGAATTTCTCGGAGTCTGTTTGGAAGGAAACCTTTTGCTCTGTCATCTCAAGTACAAACCCGAGCAGAGCAGACACCTGGACGGCCAGGGTCACCTGCCCGGCTCACAGGTCTCACCACCAGGCCAGGCTCCATCCCGCTGGCTCTCCGCCTCCGAGGGCTCAAGGTCTGTGGTGTGAGATTCAATGGCAGAGTGAGCTGGGCAGTTAAAGGTCGGGCTCTGGAACCCGGGTCACCTAACAGGCTGTGTGACCACGTAACGGGCTGTGTGACCACGTAACGGGCTGTGTGGCCACATAGCAGGCTGTGTGACCACGTAACGGGCTGTGTGACCACATAACGGGCTGTGTGACCACGTAACAGGCTGTGTGGCCACGTAACAGGCTGTGTGGCCACGTAACAGGCTGTGTGACCACGTAACGGGCTGTGTGACCACGTAACGGGCTGTGTGGCCACATAGCAGACTGTGTGACCACGTAACGGGCTGTGTGACCACATAACGGGCTGTGTGGCCACATAGCAGGCTGTGTGACCACGTAACGGGCTGTGTGGCCCACATAGCAGACTGTGTGGGCTGTGACCACGTAACAGGCTGTGTGACCACGTAACAGGCTGTGTGACCACGTAACGGGCTGTGGCCACGTAACAGGCTGTGTGGGCTGTGACCACGTAACAGGCTGTGTGACCACGTAACGGGCTGTGTGACCACGTAACGGGCTGTGTGACCACGTAACAGGCTGTGTGACCACATAACAGGCTGTGTGGACGTGGGCAAGCTGCTACGGCATTCTGCGCCTCAGTTTCCTCATCTGTGAAATGGGGACGGCCGTGAAAAGCTTCTCCCCCCCCCGAGGTGACTGCGAGGATTGCAGGAAAGATGCAGGTAGAGTTCCGCCCAGCACCCAGGACAGAACAGGGCCCAGCTGGCTGTGAGCCTCAGGCCTGGAACCCGAGCCCAGGGCCGCCCACAGAGAAACAGCCCGCCCACAGCAGCGTCCTTGCTCAACCATCGGCTCTTTTGCGACAAAGGAAACCAAGGAAACCAGGAAACCAGGAACTCATTTCAGGAGCTCCGCCCCGAACCATTTCCCCTTTCCAACAGACTCCGCTCCACAGGCCTGCAGAGGCCCAGAGCTGCGTTCCTCACCGGCACAGGGGGGGGGGGGGTGCAGGGTGTAAACTTGGGGCGCGGGCTCCCGAACTCACTGTTCTTGTTGTTGAAGGCTGACATCGACAAGGCGTGCTCCATGTCTCCGAGCTTGATTTCCTCCCTCTTCCTCCCGCTGCGCCAGAAATCCAACGCCACGTCCGTGATCCGCTCGGCTCCGGCGTTGCTGCAGAGCGAGGGCGGGGGTGAGCGCTGGGCTTGCCCCGAGCCCGCAGCCCGCAGCCCGGGCGCCCAGCTCTCCCCCGTGTCCCTGCCTGGAACGCACCTGAGGAAGATGAAGATGGCTTTCTGATAGGAGACCCCGTCCACGTGGTCATAATAGTCCAGGAAAGGCTTGATGGCATCGATGAGGCCAGCGTGCATCTTATCCATCTCGTCGAAGATGAAGATGGACCTCGCGCAGGCACTCACGTTGCCGCGGATCCACAGCTGCAGCTGGTCCTGAATCAGGGGAAGCAACACCACGTTCTCAGCAGGTGCGGCTCCCACACCTGGCGGGGCACCTGGGCACCGGCAGGGCACCTGGGCTCCGGTACCACCTCAGCTGCTTCCGGGAGGCTGCATTCACAGAGCCCTCCCTGACACACACCAGCTCTTCTGTTCCTCTCCACAACGCCACCGAGCGGGGTTCACACACCCATTTTACAGATGAGGACACAGAGGCAGAGCTTAATCAGCTTGCCCAAGATTATAAAATGACTGGGATCTGAAACCCCCCCCCTGCCTGACTCCGAAGCCCTACGCTTAGACTACATGTCACCCCGATGCGGTGGCTCCGAATTGCTGGCCATGTTGACACACCTCCTGTGCACACCTTCTAGAAAGAAGGGAGAGAACGAGAGACCCATTCTGCCCTTCAGTCCTCAGCACAGCCTTGGGAAGGCGCTCCGGCCTGATGGGGAAAGTAGGGCGTGCAGGCCCCTTTAAGCGAGGCACCGGGACTCGAGAGCGCGCGCCTTGGCACGAGTGTGGCCAGCTAACACTCCTGAGTTTCTGGAACAATCCCCGGGGGCCTGTGCTTAAGCAGAAACATTCCCTGAGAGCATATCCAGGTACTTCTTAGAAAACTAAGCAATTGCCCTAGCTCCGTGGTCGGCAAACCGTGGCTGGCGAGCCGCATGTGGCCCTTTGGCCCCTCGAGTGTGGCTCTTCCACAAAACACCACGGCCTGGGCGAGTCTATTTTGAAGAAGTGGCGTTGGAAGAGGTTTAAGTTTAAAAAATTTGGTTCTTAAAAGAAACTTCAATCGTTGTAGTACTGTTGCTGTTTGGCTCTGTCGACTAATGAGTTTGCCGACCACTGCCCTAGCTGGTGTGGCTCAGTGGACAGAGCGTCGGCCTGCGGACTGAAAGGTCCCAGGTTCCATCCCAGTCAAGGGCATGGACCTTGGTTGTGGGCACATCCCCAGTGGGGGGTGTGCAGGAGGCAGCTGATCGATGTTTCTAACTCTCGATCCCTCTCCCTTCCTCTCAGTAAAAAAACCAATAAAATATATTTAAAAAGAAAAAGAAACTAAGCAATTAAGTTAAGGAGAAAAGACCGTTTTAATCAGAAATTTGAGCTATAGTGTTTTCAATTCTCCCCAAAAGGTGAAGAGGAGAACTAAGCTGTTTTCTGGAGGTCCTGACTTCAGAT
Organism: Antrozous pallidus; assembly: GCA_027563665.1. Classification (NCBI taxonomy): domain Eukaryota; kingdom Metazoa; phylum Chordata; class Mammalia; order Chiroptera; family Vespertilionidae; genus Antrozous; species Antrozous pallidus. Next base: position 81,085,958 of record CM050522.1, read on the forward strand.
TTGGTGTTTGCTTGGCTACCCCGACCAGGGGCCCGGGTTACAACGTGCCATTACTGACCGAGGTAGTAACCCTGCTCCCCGGGAGGGCTTGGCTCTGTTCACGGAGGAGCCTCAGGAGAGCGCGTGGCCCCAACACAAGCCACAGGTTAAACCAGGGCTCGCTCAGATCTGCTGGCTCTCCCACTCCGCCCCCGAGCCTTCGGGCAGTAACAGAGAACAGGCACTGAGCCGTCACTGCAGGCCAGCCACTCTGAGCACGTTCCCCTCCCGCTTTACTGGAGCTCCCCAAACCAGTCAAGTGTGTGCCACCAGAACGCTACTGCACTCCCTACGTCGCAGCGGGGGCCACTGAGGCACGGCGAGGTTGAGGGACTTGCCCACAATCACACGGCCGTTAAGTAGCGGAGCCTGAATTCTAACTAGGACGACCAACTTGTCTCTCCGTTTGCCTGGAACTTTCCCGGGTTCGGCACTGAAAATCCCACATCCTAGGGAGCCTGGACAGGTGGTCACCCACGCAGAAGGGGAAAAGCGTGTTTTTCAAGGGTGAGGGCTAAGGAGCTGTCTTCCCACCTTGCAGGTTCCCTACACAGATTAGGAAAGGTGACCGTTAACGCGTATTTGAACGCCTATGTGCCAGGGACCAGGACACACACGTGACAGGCAGAGCTCACTGGATTCTCATGGTCCCCATTTTACAGAGGAAGAACCGAGTCTCCGAGAGGCCGGGCAACCTTCCCAAGCTCCCCCAGCCGGTAGTGCGAGAGTCAGGACTCAAATCCCACCGCCAAAGCCCAGGCTGGCGACAGGGGACAGCAAACAAAGGCAGTTGGCCACACTGCAGTCAGGCAGACGCAGGCCTCTCTGGAAAGGTTTCCTCTTCTACAAAGCGAGTCAGAGCTGATGATCGTTAAGTCGGATTGGGCCGTGTCCGTTTCTAAAAGCCCTGGTCCCACTTACTAAATCGAGCACCGCACCGGGCCTGACTTTGGAAACCACAAGGTTTGATGGTGCAACTGCTCGGCGCCTCTGAAACCCGCTGTGGCTGCCACACGTGGCCGGCTTCTGGCCTCACTCGTTTTAACAGGCAATGCCCAAATCCCACCCCACACGCGAGACACCCCAAACGCGGCGCCCCCCCCCCCCCCCCGCCCCGGGGAGGATTCCCGGCTCCGCCTGCCTGCCTTGTACAGGGTGAGGTTGGAGGCGTGCGGGAAGTGCAGCGTGGCCACGAACAGGTGCACATAGCGGCTGCTGAGGCCGCCCTCGTAGATGTTCTCGGCGATGATCTTGCTGGCGAAGTTCTTGCCGGTGCCGGTCCAGCCGTGCAGGGACAGCGTGAGTGGCTTCTTGGGCTTCGGGTTGCTGATGAAGCCGGTCAAGGCGTTTAGGATGACCTTCTTGGCGAGATGCTGCCCGAAGAGCTTGCGGTCCAGGTCCTTCTGCAGCTCTGGGGAAAGCAGGCCCGTCAGGGGGTGCGGGGCGGCGGCGGGCGGGATTCCGCCGCGTTTCCAGCGCAGGCTCCGGGGAAAGCCGCCACGCACCCGGGGCAGCGCCGAGGCGCGGAGGCACCGGAGCGGGGCGGGCGGGCCCGGGGCCTCTCTCTGCTACCGCGGCCCGTGCACGGCCGGGCTTGACCCCGCTGCTCCCCTAAAAGGCCCCCGGCTCCGCGCCCCCGCCGGCGGCGTGCACCGACCCCGGGCCGGCTCCTCCCGCCCCGGGACGCCAGGCAAAGCGTCGCGGTTTGGCGCCGGGGCCGCGCCGGAAGCCCCGCCATCCTTCCCGTCTCCGGCCGCGAAGGCGCCCATTTCCTTGGGGGAAGTTACAGCCGTCCACACGGCCCCCGCCCCCCGTTTCTGCGTGAAGCACCCCAACTGCAGCCGCCTGCCGCGGCCGACCAAAGTCCGGCCGCCTCCGGCCATGGCCTGGCGCCTGGCCCCTCCCGCAGCCCCGGCCGCTCGGGCTCCGGGTCCCGCCGGCCTCGGCGCCCCGGGGCTCCCCGCCCTCCGCCGGGCCTCGACCCCCGCCCCGGCCCCCGCCGGCCCACCTTCCCGGCGGAGGCCCCGCGTCCGGCTGCAGCACTCGGCGAAGAGGCAGTAGAGGCGCGGGTAGGAGATGTAGCTGGTGAGCACGCCGGCCAGCGCCAGCCCCAGGCTCAGCGGCTCCACCGCGCGCCCCAGCGGCGCCAGCAGCAGCAGCCCCAGGGCGGCCCGGCCCAGCTTCATGCCCGGACCCCGCCGCCAGCGCCCTCGGCCCTCCGCTCACCCACTGGCCCGCGCTTCCGGTCCCGCCCCCTCGCCGCCGCCATCTTTGGCCGGGGCGGGGCTCTCCGCGACGCCGGCGACGCCATTTTTGTGAGGGGCACCGCCCCTTCCTGCTTCCGGGAGGCGGGCGCCGGAAGCTGATAGGGCCACTTTTTATTTTATCTTTTTGCCATGGTTGGATTTTTCAATTTTAAAGTTTTACAGGAAAATGAGGGCACGTATGCCTCCCCCACCAGGCACATAGTTTCCCGTTACTAACATCTTTCTGTTACATGTGAACCTGTGTTGATACTAAAGTTTGTTCAGACACTTCCTTGGTTTCTACCGATTGTCCTATTTCTGATCCAGGATCCCATCCGAGGTACGTTATACTGAGTCTCCTCTTGACTGTGAGTGAGTTTCCTTGGTTTTGATGACCTTTGACAGTTTGGGGGAGTCCTGGTCCAATCCTCTATTGGAATTTGTGCTGTGTTTAGAGTGGGGTTATGGGAATGAATGTCCGTTACAGGGGCAAAGTGCTATCTTTGTAACATTACATCAAGGACACAGACTGCCCGCATGATTGGTGACCACTGATGGGCCCTGTATCACCTGGCTGCGGGTCGGGCTGCCAGGTTCCTCTACTGTCAAGCTGCTCACACTCACTGTTTGGAGGGCGACCGATGTCCCGGGTTACACACACGATCCCTGCATTCACCTTCACCTTGCACAGTCCACGCTCTCAATCAGCCCAGAAGTCGCCCAACCTGTTATTTCCTCATCCCAGGCTGTTCAAATGCTTCAGGAGAAATGACAGCACAGGTGGCACTCAATTTGACAGCTTACAGGTGGGAGCCTGAATGTCTCTTGAAATTTTTTTTTTAATATATTTTATTGATTTTTTACAGAGTGGAAGGGAGAGGGATAGAAAGTCAGAAACATCGATGAGAGAGAGCGACATCGATCAGCTGCCTCTTGCATGCCCCCTACTGGGGATGTGCCCGCAGCCAAGGTACATGCCCTTGCCGGAATCGAAACCGGGACCCCGCAGTCCGCAGTCCGACGCTCTATCCACTGAGCCAAACCGGTCTCGGCTGTCTCTTGAATTTAAGGAGCTCTTTTGAGTTGCTCATCCTCCAGCTCTAAACACACTGCCTCGTATCGGTGTGAGGAGACGCAAAATGAACAAGAAGGTGAAGTTCATCTCATATTTAATACCGAAGTGCAGGAGGGACAGGCAGGTAATTTTCCTTCTTAACGAAAAGAAATAGGTAACTTTGTAAAAGTCAGAGAACACCCGTGTCCCTTTGATCCCATTCTAGAGTTTTCTACCGTCCACTGGCAACGGGGAAGGATGCATTTCTGAACCCCATTCCAGGTCACTGGAAGTAGAAGACATGATCACACACATAATAATAAAAGCACAATTTAAAGGGTATTATCTCACCCTGAACACACCGCTCTTTTCTCCCGAGCCAGGAAAAATATTAAGAAAAAGTCAATGTTATTTACAAAGAAGATTTAATAACACTCACAAGAATGGTTTGCCCCCAAGTAAGAAAAGCACATACTGTTTTGTTTCAAAAGGTTACAAATTTAGAGCCTGAAAAATGCAGCAGGTAAGCAGCCAGACGAGCAGTCTGTTTCTGGAACTGTCTGCTGGCCAATGACCAGGGTTCTGTTCAGCAAGGCTTTACCGGGAGCGAGGACAGCGCTGCTACACCCCGTTCTGCACGTCTCCCCTCTGGCCGCCCTCAATACCGTCTGTTCATCTTCTTGAACTTCTCATAATGGTAGTCATCAGTGGCCTTCTCGTTAGCAGGACGCTTGCGGTTTGGGGGGGACCCTGTGACGAAAAGAGGAAAAGCTGTTTGCCACGCAGGAAGTCACTGACAGGCGGCTTCCCCATGAGCTAGGACGTCTCCACAGGAGCGCCAGTGCTGCCCTGGTGAACGGACACATAGTAGGGCCTCAGCAAACACTGTGATTGAGTGACTGAAAACAGACATATGGAGTAGGTGCCAGCCGAACTATGCTGACCTCAGTACTCCACTAAGGCAGTGGTCAGCAAACTCAGAGCCAAATATCGACAGGACAACGATCGACATTTCTTTTGGGAGCCACATTTTTTAAACTTAAACTCCTTCTAACGCCACTTCTTCAAAATGGACTCACCCAGGCCATGGTGTTTTGTGGAAGAGCCACACTCAAGGGGCCAAAGAGCCGCCTGTGATGGTTTGCCGACCTCTGCACTAAGTGAACGGTAGCAGCCACACTTCACTGAGGCTGACTCTACCAGACGTGGTGCTAAGTCCTTTGCCATGGCTTCCTTCCACCCTCAGCAGGCCCAGCAGGGGCACTTTTCCATCTTTGCTCAGACAGGGTAGGTGACTTGCTCCGATGAGGTAGGCTGAGTTCCCTCCAAGCCTGGTGACTCCAAAACCCTCGCTTATCATGTGCCCAACTCAGAGCTCGTTGGGAATCCAAGACTACAAAACCCAGATGTTGAGAAAATAGTTTCCTGCTGAAACCAGTTTGGCTCAGTGGATAGAGTGTCGATCTGTGGACTGAAGGGTCCCGGGTTCGATTCCGGTCAAGGGCATGTACCTTGGTTGCGGGTGCATCCCCAGTATGGCATGTGCAGGAGGCAGCTGATCGGTGTTTCTCTCTCATCGATGTTTCTAACTCTCTATCCCTCTCCCTTCCTCTCTGTACAAAAATCAATCAAATATATTTAGAAAAAAAGAATGAGCATCAAAGCAGCGTAAAGAGGGGGAGTGGGAAACAGCTAGGTGGCCAGCCGGAGGGAAGTGTGCAGACGACACGTCTTCCCGCCGGCACAGGGGCGGCCTCTGGAGAGCTCACTGACCCGGAGAGGCGCGCGGGGCGGCCGCTGAGCAAGTGCCGGGAGGCCCTCTAGGCGCACACGGTGTTTCCTGCAGGCGAACGCTTTGAAAGGCCGAGACTGTACACACAAACGTTAACTCCGGTTGTCTCTGGGTGGTGAAACTACCGATCGCTTTTCATTTAGTTTTGTTTACTGAAATTTTCTAATTTTTGAGTCTATATGTGACAGCCCAGGAATGCTCAGAGCAGCCCCAGGTGGCAGGCCGTATTCCCATTCCCATCTTGTAGACGAGGAAACGGAGGCTGGCGAAGGGGAAGGGACAGGCCGTGGTCCAGACATGGGCTGAAACTCAGATGCCCGGGCCCCGCAGCCCGAGCTCCCCCCGCCTCCCCGGGCCCGAGTGACGCGCCATCAGGCGCCGCAGGCCACGCGGTACCGCGGCCCCACAGCCTGAACCCCCCCCCCCCCACCCCCCGCCTCCCCGGGCCCGAGTGACGCGCCATCAGGCGCCGCAGGCCACGCGGTACTCACGGTCAGGCTCGGGCTTCTCGGTGTCGCCCACGCGCAAGGGCCGGGCTTTGGGCTCTTCCTTGTTCCTCCGGATGGGGGCGTTGAGCTCCTCGTGGTAAACTGGACCGGAGACCGGGGGGCGGGGGGACATGTCAGACCAAACGGGAACGCAGGGACCTCAAACCCATGGGGCGGGGCCGGGAGAGGGGCTGCCTCCCCGGAGGCTTACAGCGGTTGTGCTGCACGTAATTCACCGCCATGTTGGTGGGCACAAAGGATGTCTCGCTGTCTTTCTTCTTGTTCTGCTGCTCTGCCAGCAGGCGGGCCTTGGCATCCTCCGTGGAGATGATGTTCTTTATCTTGGCGCTGCGGGGGGAGGGGAGCCGAGCCGCGGGTCAGCCCGCCGCGCTCCGGGAGAGCGGGCGCATTCTGGCTGATCCAGAGCCACAGCCTCCGAGAGCAGAGCTGCCCGGGGCTCGGCGCCGGAAGCCGGGATCAAGGCGCGAACCCGGAGGGCTCCCGACCTTGTACCCAGCGCAGATCTGACCACTGTCGTTCCTCCACGACAGCCCCTTTCGGAGCAGACGTTCGGCAGGAAAAACGAGAGGCGGATCGGGGGCGGCTGAGCCTTTAACAAACGCTCCTACCCCAATAAAACACAACGGCCCGGCAGTCAGCGTTGAGCACGGACCTATGAACCAGGAGGTCAAGTTCAAGTCCCCGTCGGGGCACATGCCCGAGTTGTGGGCTCGGTCCCCTAGGGGGGGTGCAGGAGGCAGCCGATCGATGATCCCATCATTAATGTTCCCACCTGTCTCTCCCGCTCCCGATCCTTTCTGAAACGAGCAGAAACATGTCAGGAGCCACACCCGGAGAGCACAGGGCCTGGCGAGCACCGGGAGCTGGGGACGGAGGCTAACCAGCGCCCCGGCTGCCGGCGGTCAGGGTCCCTGCGGGGTCTGTACCTCCTCTGCCCACAGCGCCCAAGACAATCACCTCGGCCCCAGGGAGAACACAGGTTTGTGGGTTTCCCAGGAGACCGGTGAGAAACGGCCCCTGACTGCTAACTAAAAGCAGAGCGGTCCGCCTGCAGCCGCACGAGCAGAGAGGTGAGCGGGGAGAGAGGTGAGGGGGGAGAGAGGTGAGGGGGGAGAGAGGGGAGTTGGGGAGAGAGGTGAGGGAGGAGGTGGTGAGGGAGGAGAGGTGAGGGAGGAGGGGTGAGGGAGGAGGGGTGAGGGAGGAGGGGAGGGGAGAGGGGGGAGGGAGGAGAGAGGGGAGGGAGGAGGAGGTGAGGGGAGAGGTGAGGAGGAGGAGGTGAGGGGGAGAGAGGTGAGGGAAGACAGAGGGGAGGGGGGAGAGGGGGAGGGGGGAGGAGGTGAAGGAGGAGAGAGGAGAGAGAATGAGGGGGGAAAGAGGGGAGGGAGGAGAGAGGGGAGGTTGGGGCTGGAACGTACTCGATGCCCAGGTCCACCTCGGGGATGCCGCTCAGCATCTGGTTGGACAGCATCTCCTCGGTCTTCTTGGCCGAGGAGACCCGGATGTTTTCCGGAAGTTCATAGAGACAGTCCTCGGCATTCTTGGGCTTTACTTTCTGTTCCTCGTGTTCCACGATCCCTTTCCTCTTCTTCAGCTCCGTCTCGATATACTTCATCCTGAACCAGAAACAGGTCTCAGGGAGGGCAGGAAGCTCGCAACAGGCACCTCTGAAATGAGCGGCCCCAACACAGGCTCACAGAGCAGTGCGGGTCCGCGAGGAAGTGCTCATCGGTCCGTGGAGAGGTGAGAAAAACAAAAATAACCCCAATTTTTCTTTCAAGTTAAAATTTACCACTTAAGCCCTGACCGGTTTGGCTCAGTGGATGGAGCGTCGGCCTGCGGACTGGGGGGTCCCGGGTTCGATTCTGATCATGGGCATGTGCCTTGGTTGCGGGCATGTCCCCAGTGGGGGGTGTGCAGGAGGCGGCTGGTCGATGTTTCTCTCTCATCGATGTTTCTAGCTCTCTCTCCCTCTCCCTTCCTCTCTGTAAAACATCAATAAAATATATTTATAAAAAATCAATAAATAAAATAAAATAAAATTTACCACTTAAAGCACCAACCTATATTATGCGATTACATGCCACCAATCTATTGGTGTTCTTCTACGTAAGGCTCTTTGAAGACGGAAGGATGATGGGAGATGGTAGTTGTTTGTTCAACAGTCTTATTGGCCAAAATAAAAAGTAAGCAGTCTGTTGCTTATCCCTGCAATGTTTTGGGGAAATATCATTAGTCAAGGAACCTACAATCTCAAGAGCCACTTCTAAAGAACTTGTCAAAGTTCTCAAGCCCGGGAGGCGGGCCCCGAGGGACCAGCACTGATGTCTTTGGTTGACTCTGGCAATGTCACCTGTGACCGACTGGCTCGGACTATGTCTGGCTGCCCCCCCCCCCCCAAGATCGCTCACAGCCCGGTGGGCACCTACATGTCGGCGTCCTCGTCCCTCCGGTTGGTTTCGGCGGAGAAGGACGTCCCCAGGTGGAGGTCTTCCTCTTCACTGATCCTGAGCGGAGAGCAGAAGAGAGAGGCAAGGTCTGAGGTCCCACTCACCGAGGCCGGGTTTCACGTGACCCCGACAACACGAGCCCACGACAGACAAGCGCCAGGGCCTCCTTACAGCGGGGGAAGCGTATGATGGAAACACAACACACATAAGCAAGCAAACTGCTGGCCTCTGGAGATTCCTCTGGGGAATTGGCAGACGCTTTTATTTTCTGCTTTTGTGTTGTCTGAATGCATTATTTGTATAACTGTGCTTTCATTTTCTTTAAAAAGAAAAAGGAAACTTCCACGTGGGTTTGAGAGACAATAAACAATGCACTTTTACAAAGCGGACCATACCCACACCTCTCTAACTTTCTTTAAATTTCTTTATTGACTAAGGTATTACATATGTGTCCTTATTCCCCGATTACCCCCCACCTGCCATTCATGCCCCCCCCCCTGTTGTCTGTGTCCAATGAGTGGGTCTCTAAGCTAACTTTTAGAGAGCTTTTGTCCTCCCGTTTGTACACTCTGTGTAGCTTACAAAGCATGCAGGTCACTTGAAGGTGTCCCTCTGAAGCCACTGCTGCGGGCCCAGCTCCCGGGGCACACGGACCCCCGAGGGGCCGCTGGCATCTGCACCAGCGGGTCCCGCACTTACTTGTCCTTGCCCCTTTCCTTCAGTTTCTTCATGTCCACCATGCCACCGGTCTTCATCTGAAAGGGGTCATCCTGCAGAGAGCAAAGATGGCGGAGAAGGAACATTTTCGTAACTGGCAGCACGCTTTCTTTTCTTTTCAAATATACTTTCCCGATTTTCCACAGAGAGGCAGGGAGAGGGACAGAGAGTTAGAAACATCCATGAGAGAGAAACATTGATCAGCTGCCTCCTGCACACCCCCCACTGGGGATGTGCCCTCAACCAAGGAACATGCCCTTGACCGGATTCGGACCTGGGACCTTTCAGTCCACAGGCCGACGCTCTATCCACTGAGCCAAACCGGTTTCGGTACAAATTTTCTCTTCTAAGGAAACACATCCATCCACCGAAGAGCACCTGCATCTTCCCACTGCCCAGGGAGGACCCCACAACTTACCACTAGAGTGGTCTCTTCTTGTACCTTCTCTCCCACCAGCAGAGCCACAGCACTGAGTGAAACCGGAAAGGAAAAGGAGGGCGGGAAGAATGGCCCATTTCAGAGACGGGAAAGAATGTTTAGGAAGTTTGCAGACTGCAACATTAGTGGCAGGGTGGGATTTGAGGGGTGGGCACCAAAGCCGGCTGGAAAAGCCTGTGGGACTAAGACAGGGCTCAACAAGCACTGTAGACGCTGGGGGCGGGGGGCGGGGGGGGGGGGAGTAAAGAGACAAACCTTTCTATAAAGCCACCTGGCATCACCTTGCCTGGGAAACCTCACTTCTAAGATTGTTTGCTTTCAGGGAACGCGAAGCTGAAGACAAGCGTAGGAAGACACTACTGCATCCTGATCTGATGCAAGTGCACGAAACGACCTCCAGGTCCTCCAACAGAATTAAGCCACACTGTGGTAAACACTTGTGGCGGAGTATTACGTAGCCATTAAAAGGAGCTTTGGAAAAATCATCTGCAACGTGTGTGAACGACCATAATGTCCTAATGATTTGAAAACAGCACCGAACAAAAGTTCTCACTGCTCTTTACAAAAGGGAGAAAGAATACACATTGGAAAGGACACTAAATGTTAACATTGGTTACCTCTGGATGGAGGAATTATGGGTGCTGTTTATTTTCTTGATTATAAACTTTCCAAATTATCAACAATCAATGTGCTTTCACAATTAGCTGGACGCAATAAAAATAGGAGTTGGTGACTTGTTTCTGGAGCAAACCTGAAGACCACATGGCCCGGGCCATCTCCCTATTAAACAATTCAATGAACATTGTGCCTCCGGGGTATACTGGGGAAGGTGTACAGTGTGTCAAGAAAAGGGGCTAAAGCCCTAGCCCAGTGGTCGGCAAACCGCGGCTCGCGTTTGCTGCTCTGTTGACTAAGTTCGCCAACCACTGCCCTAGCCATTTGGCTCAGTGGGTTTGAGCATCAGCCTGCAGGCTAAAGGGTCCCGGGTTCGATTCCAGTCAAGGTACCTGGGTTGCAGGCTCCATCCCCTGACTAGGTCAGGGCATGTGCAGGAGGCAACTAATGGATGTCTTTCTCACATCCATGTTTCTCTTTCTGTGTCTCTCTCCCTTCCACCCTGTCTAAAAATCAACGGAAAAAACATTCTCGGTGAGGATTAATAACAAAATAATAATTTAAGAATAAAAACGAATAAAAACAAATAGGTAAATAAAAGAAAAGGGGCTATGTCTGAGGAGATACTCTGTGACAGCGACCCGCCAGGGGCGTGTCACTCATCCCCCCCTCCTCATCCGGCGCCCGCATGGTATCCACCTCACTCCGTTGGGCCTCTTCCTCAAGTTCTGCACCTCTCGGGTCTCCTCCAGTTTTAACCTGAATAAAAGGCAATGTGCAGGTTGAGAGACCCTCCGCGGAACTCAGAGTCTTAACAGCAGCTTCGCCGGCTGCTGAGCCGCCGGCACAGGGTCCAGAAGGCGAACCTGCGCCTGGACCCACCGGGACTCCGATCCACTGCCCGTCCCGGGGACAGGTCCTCCAACTATGCGGCCTCGGGGATGCGGCCTCAGCCCTAGAGCCCTCAATTTGTCCGCAAAAAGGGACACCACCACCGGCTCACGGTTGCCAATGTTGTCCACAAGGCGCCGGGCCGGTGGGGAGACCCCGAGCCAGCTTCTCGTTTTCCGCCCAGTGGAAAGCCCGTTCCAAACGCACCGAACCTCTTCTGAGCCCTGCTCATCTTCCTCCGACTCCGAGTCGGCCCGGCGCCGGCGGAAAGTCTTCCCGGTGACCGGCATGGTCGAGCCGGCCCCGCGGTCCCACCGCCGCCCCGCTGCGCAGAGGACCGGCCCGCTTCCGGCGCGCGGCTGTGACGTCAGAGTGCCCGCGCCCGCAGGCCCCGCCCCGAGCCCTCCTGGTTCCACCCGTCTCGCACAGCCCACATGACCACGCCCCGTCGGTAGCGTAGCCATCTCCCGATTGGCCAGCCGAGGGGGAGGAGGCGGGGCGAAGCCGGCCTGGCCCCGCGACCCTGCACCGCTCAGCCTGTTTGACTGACAGGCTGCGGTGGCGCGGTTGCGAAGGCAGGTGAGTTTCTGGCGGCTGTCCGCTGGTGCAGGGGGCCGGGCCTCTCGGAGCTGGGGCGACCCCAGCCCTGCTCGCGGCCGGCGGGGGCCCGGCCCTGCCAAATGCGCTAAACACCGCGGCCAGGTGATCGGAGCCCGGGAACCCCCGCCCGCCATCACCCTCTCCCCTCCTCCGGCCGGCGCCCAAGGGGTCCTCTAGGGTCCGGTGGGCCCGCATCGAACCCCAGGGGACTCGTTGCTTCTCCAGGACGGGGGACGCCATCTCCTTTATTCTGCCAGGACCTGATCCAGCCTTGAAAGCATGCGTGTGGCGTCTCGGGGCGCTGACTTTTATCTCCCCCGGGTCTGGGCCCTGACATATTTTTTCCTTTAGGGACAAAAGATGACCACCTATTAGTGGTGGTGAATTAAAGTCCCACGCCGATGGCCCCGCTAAAAATGACCCCCCCGCCATTTCTTCCTGAGGAGACACACGTCTGATGCTTTGAACCCACTGATTTTTTTTTTTTTTCTTTTGAGGCTTAGGGCTCCTCCTCCGGTGTTTGCCAGCCCTTGACCTTAAGGGGCCTTGTTTTCATCCTTTGTCACTAGGACTGTGGCTCTGCCCTTGCCCCCTTCTACCCCAAGATGCTGTGAGAATTAAGTTTATTTCAAATACAGGCATCAACAAACGCCCATAGGAAATAACCAAATGCATAAGTGGTGGCTTAGAAGGCTCTAGGAACCCCTTAAATAGTAGTTTTCCTTTTCTCATTATAGGCCGGCGCTTCCCTTTGAAATCTCGGCCTCTTGGTAAGCGCCCACTGTGTGGCAGGCACTGGGCTAAGTATTATCTCATTGAACTCCCCCAACAGGCCTAAGAAGCAGATTCAGTTGTTTTTCATTTTGCCAATGAGAATCTGGGGTTCAGGGAGGCAGTGCGCGCCTCCAGTGACACAGTCGGAGGGTGGAGTGGGGGTCAGCCCGAGGCCCCCCTCTGCAGGTTGTGCACAGGAGCTCCAGGGAATGTTTGATGCAGCTGCTGTGGTTGCCACACGTTGGCCGGGGGAGTGCTGATAAAGGCTGTTTCTGGTTCCCTCTTCTGGAAGGTCTTTCTGAGGCTGGGCAGCATTTCTGGAGCTGCCTCCTCTAAGGTTGTTGTTCTCTTCCCTGGACCGAGCCCGAGGCGCCCAGGACCTCTCAGAACAGCACTTTGGCTTTGATCAAAAGCCGCTCAGTAGCTGTGCGGCCTCCAGCCAGTTCCTTTACCTCTCTGAGCCTCGGTGGTTCTTCCTTTAGTGATGGAGATGGAGATGGGTTTAACTTCCAATATCGCCCACCCCTGGGGTGGTTATGAGGATTCAGTGAGGTCTGTTAGTATGGGGGGAGCGGGGCCATTCCGCCAGGGGCAAGGTGCAGGCGGAGCTGGGTGGGTGAGGGGGTCACTGGAGGTGTGTGGGAATCAGGACTTGCCCAGGGCAGGAGGAGGTTGACTGTTCTGCTTGGAGAGCCAGAAGTATGGGGGCCTCTCAGCCAACTGAGACTGGGTTATAGGAAGGAACAAATTGAGGACTTGGGGGAAATGGAGTTGCTTGGACGTCCACTGGAGAGAAGAGGGCAGGAGGGAGGAAAAGGGCACTTGTTCTGAGGGGCAGAGGGGTGCAGGTGTGTGGGGTAAGGGATGGCTAATGGGGTGAGGACCAGGTTAGGGGATGTCCTTGTGTTGGTGGGGGGCTTGGCAGCGGCACCTTTCCTGTCCTGAGGAACTCGGCTCCTGGCTGGGAGGAGGATGGAGCCAGAACCTCCAGGAAAATGATGAGTAATGGGCACCTGAGGCCTGGCCTCGGCAGCTGGTGCCAGGCCCGGAGGTACCGCCTGCCAGCCTGCGTCCCTGGGGCGGCCCTGCCCTGTCACTCGGTGCCGGCCCCAGGCGGGGGGAGGGGGGGCGGGGGGAGGGGGCAGTGCCTGCCCTCCTTCAGGACCAAGCGTCTTGGAGGCCTCGCCCTGAATGGGGGGCTCTGTGCAGAGTTAGCAGCCTCCCTCCCTCCCTCCCGCTCCCTCCTCTCCCACGAGGAGAGCAGGCAGCTCTGGGAGGTCCGGAGGGAGAGGTGCTCTGGGGTCGCTGTGGTGAAGGTGCCACCCCTCTGGCTGGCGTTTCGGGCACCAGCCCTGGGGCAGGCCCTTCACTGGCTCCCAGCAGCACAGCCGACCAGCTGCTCTCAAGAGGCCTGTTCCCACCCTGGCCGCTGTGGCTCAGAGGATAGCGCATCGGCCTGGGGACTGAAGGATCCCGGGTTCGATTCCAGACAAGGGCACACGCCTGGGTTGTGGACTCAATCTCCAGTAGAGGGTGTGCAGGAGGCAGCTGAGCAATGGTTCTCATCATTGATGTTTCTTTTTTAAAAAATATATTTTATTGATTTTTTTTTACAGAGAGGAAGGGAGAGGGATAGTTAGAAACATCGATGAGAGAGAAACATCGATCAGCTGCCTCCTGTGCACCCCATACTGGGGATGTGCCCGCAACCAAGGCACATGCCCTTGGCCGGAATCGAACCTGGGACCCTTCAGTCCGCAGGCTGACCCTCTATCCACTGAGCCAAACTACATAGGGCTCATCATTAATGTTTCTGTCTCTCTCTCCCTCTGTTTCTCTCTGAAATGAATATATATATTGATCATATATATATGTATATATATACACATATATAGTATTAAAAAAGATTTCACACTGTCACTTTACATTTTAAAAAAATGGAGGGCCTGTTCCCAGCCTCCATTCTCTCAGCCGCGCCGGTTTCTTTCCCTTTAGGTCCTTATTAAATGCCTACTGTGTGCACGCCATTTATTTGCACACAGGGCGGGGCGGGAGGCAGGCTCGCCTGGCTCACTGCCAGCCCTGTCACTTCCTTGCTGTGTGGCCTTGGGCAAGTGCTTTCCATCTCAGCGCCCCCTTCCTCTGTAAGAGGAAGACTGTGGTCCTGGCCTGAGAGAGTGTAGGTGGGCGTCGCACCCAGAGCAAGGGCTGGGTCCTGGGGCTCCTGCTGTTCAGTCAGGGTTGCCTTTTCTAAAAGACCCCTCCCTGCTCCCCCTGAAGTGAGAGCAAGGAAATCTTTTAAAAGCCTCTATTTTGAGAAAAAGATTAAACCTACAGAAAAGTTACAAAAATAATAGAATGAAATCCCACTCATACCCTTCATCTAGATTCGCTAATTATTAATATTTTAGCCCTATTGCCTCTCTATGTATCATATACCCATTATTGTCATCTTCATTATTATTGCTGATTCATTTAAGAGTAAGTGCAGGTATCATAACTCTACCCCTAAATATTTCAGGGGCAATCATCCTCAACCGAGGACATTGTACTATATAACCCGGAAACAGTTTCTATCTTCAGGAATGTTACTGTTCATATAATACCACGTTAGTCTGATGGGGCTGCAAAAAGTACCACAGACGGGGTGACCTAAACAACAGAAATGTATTTTCTCACAGTCCTGGGGTCTGGAAGTTCAAGAGCAAGGTGTCAAGAGATTTGGTGCCTGGCCAGCATGGCTCAGGGGCTGAGCGTCAGCCTGGGAACCAGGAGGTCACGGTTTGATTCCTGTCAGGACACACGCCCGGGTTGCAGGCCCCATCCCCGGTGGGGCGCATGCAGGAGGCAGCAGATCGATGACTTTTTCTTGTCATTGATGCTTCTATCTCGCTTTTCCTCTCCCTTCCTCTCTGAAATCTATCTATCTATCTATCATCTATCTATATTTTTTAAATTTAAAGTGACAGTATGAAGTCTTTTTTAATATTTATTTATATATATAATGTGTGTATATATATATATATGTATTATATATATATATGTTTTGGGTTTTTTTTGAAGAGAGATTTGGTTTCTTCTGGTGCCTCTTTCCTGGGCTTGTAGTCGGCCACCTGCTTGCTGTGTTCTCACAGGATCTTTCCTCGGTGCCTCCTTGTGTGCTCAAATTTCCTTCTCTTAGAAGGATACCAGTCAGACTGGATTCAGGCCACTCTAGGCCTCACTGGAACCTAATTGCCCCTTTAAAGATGCTGTCTCCAGCTAAGATTACATTAGGGCTTGCTTCAGTATGTATGTTTTGGAGGGTACAGTTCCTTCCACAGCAAACACTGTCATCTGGCATCTAACCCACATTCACATTCGTCAGCTGCCCTGCTAACACCCTGTACCTCGTTAACCCAGGTCCCAGTTTGGTCCTGTCTCTGGTGCCTTTTATCTGGAGCAGCGTCTCGGCCTGCGCTCAGAAAGGGAACCGGGTTGTCGGAAGCTGGCGGGCTGGCTGCCCAGGGACAGGACGGCTGTTGGCTTCCTCCCCTGGGGGTCAGCTTCCTGGCTTCACTTTGATGTCAGAAGCTCTAGGAGGCGAGCTTGGATCTTGGGAAGCAGCAGGGAGAATCGGAGCCGCCACGCACCGGTCACCTGCTGTGTGGCACCCTGGGTGGACGGTGTACATTTCTTGGCGGGGCTGGTTGGCCTGGGTGCCCTGGGCAATGGAGCCCGAGCGAGCAGCCGATGGAAGGTGCCCCTTGGCACGTGACTTCCGTCCTGACCAATCCAGTTTCTGATTTCTAAAGCATGATCATACACAAGTTACGGTGCTAAGTGCTTCTTGAGCATTTTTCTAAAATTGATTTCAGACAGGAGGAGAGAAGGAGAGAGAGAGAAACGTCAGTGGTGGGAGAATCATTGATCGGCTGCCTCCTGCAGGCCCCACCCTGGGGATCGAGCCAGCAACCTGGGCATGGGCCCTGACCGGGAATCGAACCCAGACCTCCTGGTTGCTAGGTCGATGCTCAGCCCCTGAGCCATGCTGGCCGGGCTTTTTGGAGCATCTTGCTGTGCAGATAAATGCAAACTCGGAGCCACCCTGAACGTCCTGTCTTTGCCCCACGTCATGGGCGAGGACACTGAGGGCTGAGTGGTTTCTCTAGAGACGCACAGCTTGCAAGCGATGACAGCGAGGACCCGGAAGCAGGGCTGGCCGTCTCTATCTCCGGCCTCTCTGCCTCCCTCTTTGAAGTGCCTGCATCTGGAAGCCTGGCCAGCCAGGAAGGCAGCAGTGGGGACGTGTGCCTGTAGCCTGTGGGTCAAGCGTGTCAAACTCACAGCCCGCGGGCCACATGCCTCGTTTATTTGGCCCGTGTTAGCCTTTGAGTTTGACATGCTTGCTGTGGCTGCTCAAGACTTGGGGGTCAGGGGTTCTGAGCAGCACAGGGTCGTGTTGGGAGGCTCAAAGGATGATCGGAGGGTCCCAGAGGGACTGAGCCTCCCGTCCTGGCAGCCACAGGGAGCAGCAGTTGGAGAGGCGCCTGGCCCTGTCCCGCAGACCCTTGATGGTTGTCTCCGCTCAGAATCACAAAGGCCAGGCCCAGCAGTGACTGGGGAAGGGCCCCTGCCCAGGGGGTCGGAGCTGAGTGACTTTAAAACAACGGAACTACCCGGTTTGTCCCCCAGGTTCCCTGCCCGAGGCCTCGCGCTCCAGCCCACCACGGGCGGCTGTGGACAGAGAATGTGGAGATCGGCTGCTTCTTGGGGGTGTCGCTGTCCGCAGAGGTAGGCCCCAAGCTCCCCCACTCAGGTGTGGCCCTTAGGCACAGGCCAAGAAGGGGGATGGAGTTTTCTTTTTAGGTAAAATAATGGAATTGTGTTTACGTTTTTCTTTGTTGAAGTCCTCTTTTAGAAAATCAAACGGGAATGAAATGGGTGATATCTGAGGTTGAGAGGAAGCAGAGGAAGCTGGCCATGAGCTGGGTGGTGGGCCCATGGGGGTGCATTGTGGGCTAGTTCTGTCGATTTCTGTCGGGTTTGCATTTCCAGTAAGTTAGAGAGAGTTTCCAGTAAGTTAGAGAGAGTTTCCAGTAAGTTAGAGAGAGTTTCCAGTAAGTTAGAGAGAAGGAGAGTAGGGGCCTAAGAGTCCCGCGGACTGGGCCCCAGCCCCCCGAACGTGAGGCCCGCACAAGGAGAAGCCCCTTCCTAGCCTGTGAGTCGGGCTGACCGGCTGCCTCAGAGGTTGCTGGGGGAGGTTTTGGGTTTAAAAATTTTTTAATCGATTTCAGAGAGAGAAAGAGGGAGGGAGGGACAGAAACATCCGTGATGAGAGAGAATCATCGATCGGCTGTCTCCTGCACGCCCCCTGCTGGGGACCGAGCCTGCACCCCGGCGTGCGCCCTGGCCTGACCGGAAATGGAACCGTGACCTTCTGGTTCATAGGTCGCCACTCAGGCCCTGAGCGACGCCAGCGGGCGCTGGGGGAGTTTCCGAGGAGCTGGTGCAGGGGGAGCGCTCAGTCTGGTCCCCGGCATCTGATCTGCACCGCAGCTCCGGGGGGGGCTGGGGGGGGGGCCGGGACGCCAGGCTGACCATTTGGGCGGGGCCTGGGGTCCACCTCCCTCCAGTGGACACAGGGCCCCTGCCTTTCGTTAGACCAGCGCCCAGCCCCCTCCGCGGACCACGTCTCGGTGTGTCCGGCTCAGTGGCAGCCAGGAAGGCGGTGGGGCACAGCCCTGTGAGTGCCCCGAGCCCAGGGGCGGTGCTGTCTACCCCACTTCCCAGCAAGGGGGTGAGGCTCCCCTCGCTCGCCGCTGATGGTGTGGCTGGGCTGGGACTCAAGGCCAAGGTCCTGCCTTTGTCCACTGGCCTCCCGCCTCCCGTCGGCAGTGGCTGCCGGGCGTCACTGGACTGTCCTCCTGCAGGTGAGACCGGGCAGCATGGCGGACGCCAGGGACCTCTGCCCTCACCTGGACTCCTTAGGGGAGGTGACCAAAGACGACTTGCTGCTCAAATCTAAGGTAAAGGCCCCGACACGGTAGGGCGAGGCCCAGCTCGGGCCTCTGACCTCTGGGGACAAGCGTGCCTGAAGCCGAGGCAGAGCTGCCCTCCCCCCGGCCTCGCCCCTCGTCCGTCTAAGAGGCCAGGCTGGCGTCTGCTCGGGGGCCCTCCCGGCGCCGAGTCCCCGCAGCCGCCCCTCCCGGTCCCTCCGGGAGCCGGGATGCTCTGGCCATTCGCTGCCGAGCGCGTGTCACTTCGCTGGCACCCCATTAACTGGGACAGGGGTGGGGGTGCGGGTGGGGGTGGGGGTGCGGGTGGGGGTGGGGGTGGGGGTGGGGGTGGGGGTGCGGGTGGGGGTGGGGGTGTGGGTGCGGGTGGGGGTGTGGGTGGGGGTGTGGGTGGGGGTGGGGGTGGGGGTGCGGGTGAGGGTGCGGGTGTGGGTGGGGGTGTGGGTGCGGGTGGGGGTGGGGTGGGGGTGGGGGTGTGGGTGGGGGTGTGGGTGGGGGTGCGGGTGGGGGTGGGGGTGGGGTGGGGGTGGAGGTGGGGGTGTGGGTGGGGGTGCGGGTGAGAAAGCCTGCAGCTGGCTGAGCGCTCAGCCCCGACCCACACGTCTGTTGTCAGCCGGGAGGGGAGACAGGGTGAAGGCTCCGTCACCCGGACCACCCGCCACCCGGTGTTTTCTGGGGCCACAAAGACATCGGTCACCTCATTTGTCCCGGACTCTGCGGAGTCACAGGCGTGCACAGCCCAGAGGCCCTCCCCCCGTTCCCATGGAGCCGGAGCCTAGCTGGGAAGGGTAGAGATGTGATGGGATTGACATCAAGGGTTCCAGTGATATCACTGCACGTGTCTGCAGGCACCTCGGAAACCGCAGCGCACACACTGAGGTGTCAGCTGGGAACCGGTCCAGACTAGCGGGCGGCTGAGGGCCCTCCCGGGGCAGACAGGGCTCGGGAGTCAGCAGAGGCCGGTGTGTGCTCCCCAGCTGAGCGGGCCGGGCTCCGGGGGGTCTCCCGCCCCGTCACTCCGCTGCTTCTCCTTCCTCCCGCGCAGGGCACCTGTCAGTCGTGCGGCGTCTCTGGGCCGAACCTGTGGGCCTGTCTCCAGGTAATGGCTCCCGCGGGCGCCGTTGCCGGGGCGCGAACATCCGTCCCCTGTGCGGGTCCTTGGGAGGGGGCACAGGGCGTGGATGTCTCCGGGGCGGCTCCCAAGCCAAGAGGGCCCCAGAGTCAGCCAGTCCCCGGCTAGCTGCCTGGGCAGCCATTAAAAATGACAAGAGCCCAAACCCGGTGCGGCTCAGTGGATAGAGCGCCGGCCTGCGGACTGAAGGGTCCCGGGTTCGATTCCGGTCAAGGGCATGTACCTTGGTTGAGGGCACATCCTCAGTGAGGGGTGTGCAGGAGGCAGCTGATCGATGTTTCTCATCGATGTTTCTGACTTTCTATCCCTCTCCCTTCCTCTCTGTAAACAATCAATAAGATAGTTTTTAAAAGTTTTTTAAAAAATGACAAGAGGGGCCCTAGCCAGTGGGGCTCGGTGGATAGAGCATCAGCCTGTGGACCAAAGGGTCCCGGGTTCGGCTCCTCCCCAGCCGGGGCCCCGGTTGGGCACGTGCAGGAAGCAACCAGTCGATGTGTTTCTCACATCGATAGTTCTCTGTGTCTTCCCCTTTCTCCCGCTCTCTCTAAAAACCAATGGAAAAATATCCTTAGGTGAGGGTTAAAAAAATGAAAATTAAGGGAAAAAATGACCGAGGGAAAAGAAGGTGGGAGAAGATTCTGGACCGGACGGCGCTGTCGGCACGAGGGGCAGGATTCTCCCGGGCCCACGGGCCGTGGCGGGCATCTGGCTGGGAGCCTGGCACTTTCAGCCGCAGCCGGCGCATGCCATGGGCCCCCGACACCGGTGACGGTCCGCCTCGGGGTGCCGGGGTGGAATTTGGGGCGGCGATGCCCGTGACAGGCTGAACAGGGTGTGTGGCCGTAGACCGTCCGGGAAAACCTGGTCGTGTTTGCTGATTGCTGTTTATTAGAGAGACTAACGGTTTTCATTATGGAAAACGGTATCGAGTTTCCTCAAAACATTGAAAATGGGACTGCCATTTGCCCCGTGACCCCACTTCTAGGGATATACCCCAAGAAACCCCAAATACCGCTCAGAAAGCACATATGCACCCCTGTGTTCTTAGCAGCGTTATTTACAATGGCTAAGACCTGTTAGCAGCCCGAGTGCCCCGCCTGGACGAGCGGACACAAAGCCGTGTGCATTTACACCAGGGAGTACCAAAGAGCAGTGGAAAAGAAGGGACTCTTACCCCGGAGACAGCATGGAGGGGGGGACCTGGAGAGCTGAGGGAGATGAGCCAGTCAGAGGAAGACAGGTGTCACGTGATCTCACTCGGATGAGGAATCTAATGAACCAATAAACGGATGACCGGAGTGGATCCGGGGACATGGGCGCATGGCACAGAGCGCAGTGTCTCGGAGGGAGTGGAGGAGGGAGGTGGGAGGGAGGTGATCAGCCAAGGACCTTGTATGCACGATGCATGGCCCACGGTCACGGACATTAGGGCGGTGGAGGCCTGGGGAGGGCTGTGCGGGCGAGCTGGAGGGGGCCAGTGGGGGGGAAAGGGGTCCATATGTAATACTTTCAACAAAAACATTTAAATAAAAAACAAAACAAAAAAAAAAGACTTGCCGAAGCCGGTTTGGCTCAGTGGATAGATTGTCAGCCTGCGGACTGAAAGGTCCCGGGTTCAATTCCAGTCAAGGGCACATCCCCAGTGGGGGGTGTGCAGGAGGCAGCTGATCGATGTTTCTCTCTCATCGATGTTTCTGACTTTCTATCCCTCTCCCTTCCTCTCTGTGAAAAATCAATACAATCTATTTTTTTTTTACAAAAGAGCTGCAAGTTCCAATACTTGCCATTAAAAAAAAAAATACTTAACAGTTTTCAGTGGATGGTAGAATTAGGGATACTTTGAACTTTTTCTCTAATTTTGTAATATTTTTCAAAATTTTTACACATAATGTATTTTAAAATTATACTGAAATGACTATTACTTAAAATTTCTTTAAAATAAACACAAGTAGGAGAAAAAGGCAGCTCGAGGGGTGAGAACAGCTCAAGTCTTCCCAAAAGACTGGGTCCCCTCGGAACTGCAGCCACTCAGCCTGGTCTGGGTGCCAGGGCAGTGGCGGGGGGGGGGGGGGCAGCAGGAAGTGCGAGACACGATCCTACCTCCTGGGAACCCCAGAGAGACGTTACAGAACTGCATCCGGAAGTCCCCCGCCTGTGCAGGCCTGACCCCGGGGGCACCCTGCGCCCCACTGCCTCTGCCATCCAGCATTTCCCCCCCCCCGAAATGTGGGTCCAGTCACCGGCCAGTCGGGAATGTGATGGTCAGGGGCGCGTGGGGGCAGAGAGGGCCTGTGCCCAGGACTAGTGAGACCTGCGGGGCTTTCTGCGGGGGCGCAGGAGCCCAGGCGCCCTGCCTGCCCCACTCAGAGACAGGGCTATTGGGGAGCTTGAGGGTGTCCCATGTTCCTGCAGGTGGGGCGGGGAGGTGGGGGACGCGGCTGGGGCACCCTCTGGGCCAGCCCCCACCCCCTCCTTCCCTCTCCCAGGTGGCCTGCCCCTACGTTGGCTGCGGAGAATCCTTCGCCGACCACAGCACCATCCATGCGCAGGTGAGTGGGGGCCGGGCAGGGGCAGGCGGTCGGTCAGACGGCTCAGAGCCCCAAGCCCAGCCCCGCCTCCCGGCCCCGTGCCCACGCTCTGGGCCTCCCAGGCTGTGTCTATAAATGGGAACGAGCCGAAACTGGTTTGGCTCAGTGGATGGAGCGTCGGCCTGCAGACTGAAAGGTCCCAGGTTCGATTCCGGTCAAGGGCACATCCCCAGTGGGGGGTGTGCAGGAGGCAGCTGATCCATGTTTCTCTCTCATCGATGTTTCTGACTTTCTGTCCCTCTCCCTTCCGCTCTGTAAGAAATCAATAAAATATATTTGAAAAATAAAATGGGAATGGTCACAGCAAACACGCAGGAGGTAATGCGGTGCCCGCTCTTGCTGGCTCGGGCAGCCCGCATTCCTGCAGGAGGGGGGAGCAGACCCGGCTCCAGGCTGCTGTGCCCGCTGCCCCCACAGGCCTGTGCTGGGGGCTGGGAACGGGGCGGGTCCTGTGCGGCCTGGCTCCCCCGGGCCGGTGCCCCCGGGCCTGAGTTGGGACCCTGTCCCCACAGGCCTGTGCTGGGGGCAGGGAACGGGGCGGGTCCTGTGCGGCCTGGCTCCTCCGGGCCGGTGCCCCCGGGCCTGAGTTGGGACCCTGCCTTCCAGGCCCAGAAGCACAACCTGACGGTGAACCTGACCACGTTCCGCGTGTGGTGTTACGCCTGCGAGAAGGAGGTGTTCCCGGAGCGGCGGCTGTCGGCCCCCCTGCCGGCCGCCTCCCCTCGGCTCTTCGAGCAGGTGCGGGGTGCTGCGGGCGTGGCGGGGTGACCCGGCTGGACTTCTTTCTCAGGGGGCACCCGGGCCTCCCGCTCGCCCCTCGGCCCCCTCACCCCTCTTTCCCTCTCGCTGGGTCTTGAATTCAGGACTCTCCGCTGCCCTCCCACCCCCTGAGAGCCGTCCCCATCGCCGTGGCCGACGAAGGGGAGTCCGAGTCAGAGGACGATGACCTGAAACCTCGAGGTAACGGCCCCGAACGGGGGGCCTGGGGGCCAGGCCGGGCCGTCGCTCTGGGCAGGGAGCCCTGCACGCACCGGGCATGGCCGGGTCGGACACCGCCTGGCATGCTGGCTTCCGTTGGCATGCAGCCACCACCAAATCCCAGAGGCCCGGCCCCCCGGCCCCGTCTCCCAGTGTGGCCCCAGGAAGGGCCCCTCCGCACAGCCCGGGGCTGGACGGTGCGGGCGGTGGGGCTGGTGGGGGCACCGTTGCCCCATTGGATGCACTCGGGTCATCGTAGCCGGTGAGCAGGAACCGCATTAACTTACTTGGCGGATGGGGGGGGGCACCAGTCCCGTGCCCCCCTCTGGCGTCCCGGCGGCTCATCCCCGTGTGAACGTGCGGGTCCTGGCGGGGCAGGCGCTCACCGCCCTCCCCTGCCCGCTGCTTCCAGGCCTCACGGGCATGAAGAACCTGGGGAACTCCTGCTACATGAATGCCGCCCTGCAGGCCCTGTCCAACTGGTATGTTGGGGGCCTGAGCTGTGCCGGGACCCGGGACCCGGGAGTGGCAGCAACAGCCCCAGGCCGGGCTGCCTGTCCCCACGGGAGCCTGTCTGTGGATACACATCAAACCCCCCAAACACACAAACACCCCAAAAACACGCACACACTGTGCCCCAGGGACCCCGCTACCGGGTTCAGGGGGAGGAGGTAGCAGGTGTGGAGGGAGGGGTGTGGGCAGGGGGCGCTTCAGCCTCTGGTTTATGGGGGCGGCTTAAAGGTCCGGGGAGTCTGGGAGAATGTGCCCCGTCTTTGGAGTCGCTGACATCACGTGGGAGGGTTCAGGTCCATGACCATTGTTTGCTGACCCATGTTTTCTAGTTTTTCTTCGGGGAATGTCGGCTTCTTGTGGAATGAAGTCAGTTTTTAAAAATGTATATTTTATTGATTGTTTACAGAGCGGAAGGGAGAGGGATAGAAAGTCAGAAACATCGATGAGAGAGAAACATCGATCAGCTGCCTCTTGCACGCCCCCTACTGGGGATGTGCCCGCAACCAAGGTACATGCCCTTGACCGGAATCGAACCCTGGACCTTATAGTCCGTAGGCCGACGCTCTGTCCACTGAGCCAAACCGGTTTCAGCTGAAGTCAGATTAAAAGCACAAGGGAAAGGGGGTAGGGATGTCTTCAGGGTCAGGAAGCTTCCAGAAAGCGGTGACGGAGGGGCAGGTGCTCTGCTCTCCCCTGGGAGAGGCAGGGCTGTGTGAGTCCGCCAGGGCCACAGACGGGGTGCCCCGGCCAGAGGCTCAGACAGCGGCTCGCTGTTCCCCTCGGCCCCAAGGCCGCGCATCCAAACCAAGGTGTGGGCAGAGCCGGCGCCTCCCCGACGGCTCCTCCCCTGGTGCCGCTGCCTCCAATTCCCGCCTCCGGAGGGCGCAGGCCCCACGGCCAGGCCCACCCCGTGACCTCGGTTTCACGGCACCACCTTTGTAAAGACCCTCCAAATGCAGTCCCCTTCTGAGGTGCAGGGGTCAGGACTCCAGCATAGAAATGGGGGGGGGACCGATCCAGCCACCCCCGGGGGGGTCCTTTTCATCGTGTCTGCCCAGGAGGCTCTGGCCTCGCCTCCCAGCTCTCTCACCGAGGCCCGCTCCCCGGCTTCTCTCCCCTGACCCGGCCCCCGCCCCCCCCCCCCCCCCCAGCCCTCCGCTGACCCAGTTCTTCCTGGAGTGTGGCGGCCTGGTGCGCACCGACAAGAAGCCCGCCCTGTGCAAGAGCTACCAGAAGCTGGTGTCCGAGGTCTGGCACCGGAAACGGTGAGTGGCAGCCGGACAGGGGCAGGCGGACAGGGGGGGCTCCTGGCACTGCCACCTCTACCCCTGGCAGCACTTCCGGCAGCCGTTCCACACCCCCCACTGGGGATGTGCCCGCAGAGGGGGGAAGCAGAGGTCCAGAGGTTGAAGTAGCTTGCTCAAGGTCACAGCTTGGAGAGATGGAGCTGGAATCTGGACCTGGTGCCGACCCAGCCGGCAGCCGCTGCTCACACGCGGGTGCCGAGGCCGGACCCCGTCGGGACCGCACGCGGGAAGGGGCCTCAGGGTGGCAGCGGGCGCGGTAGCTCCGTGGGCAATGACCTTAGAGGCCAGAAGCTTGGATTAGAGCCGTTTCTCCAGGGAAAGTCAAAACCGGAAATAGTTTAAAATGAGAGCAGAGAAATGTAGTAAGTGTAGAAGCAGATGACAAAGCCGTGTGGTGCAAAAGTAAAAACTACATATAAAACAGGAAAACCCCACAAAGCAGTGGGATGCAATACAGCTCCACTGTTGTAAGAAGCCATGTTTGTTTAAGCAAATACATTAAATATGATTTTGTGTATGTATCTATTTTCACGGGGAAACCGGAAACCTTAATGCAGCTCTCCCCGGGTGGTCATGTTTCCTGTTCCTGAAGGTTTAGGTTTTCCTGTCTTTGTTACTAACGTTTCTGTTTTTGTTACTTTTCAGTTACAGTCCACGTTAAGTGGTGCATCAGTGTCAGGGGTACACATAGTGCTCAGGCCCTCATATGATTTAGACCAGCGGTCGGCAAACTCATTAGTCACCAGAGCCAAATGTCAACAATAACAACGACTGAAATTTCTTTGGAGAGCCAAATATTTTTAAGCTTCAACTTCTTCTAACACCCCTTCTTCAGCATAGACTCGCCCAGGCCGTGGTGTTTTGTGGAAGAGCCACCCTCCAGGGGCCAAAGAGCCGCATGTGGCTCGCGAGCCGCAGTTTGCCGACCTCTGACCTAGAGGGATCCCTGCCGTCTCCAGGCCACTGAGCACAGTCCCGACTGTCCCTGTGCTGCCCGGGTCCAGTAACGCACACGCACTCCTCCGGAATGAGCAAAGCCACGGCAGATACGGGAGTGAGCCAGCTTTAAAGTGGGCTCGTCATGGGCTAGCAGGACTCGGCTCCTTCCAGCCCGGAGACCTTTGCCTGGTGTAGCTATGACTTGATATTTTCCGTCTTTTTAAAAAATAGGTTTTTATTGATTTCAGAGAGGAAGGGAGAGGGAGAGAGAGAGAGAAATATCAATGAGAGAGAATCACTGATTGGCTGCCTCCTGCATGTTCCTCACTGGGAGCATGTGCAACCTACTATGTGCCCTGCCCAGGAATCGAGCCGTGACCTCCTGGTTCATAGGTCAGCGCTCAGTCACTGAGCCACCCCGGCTGGGTGACCTTTTCCTTCTTGACCGTGGAGATGTGTGAGCCTGCTGGGGCTCCTGGCGGGTCACCCCCCCCCCTTCTGCTAAAGGCGTGGTAAACCCCTCCCTGAGTCTGGTCCCCCACTGCTGGCCGCCTGTCACCCCTCAGGGTTTGGGATCCCAGGCAGGCCGCCGGCACTAATGGGTCTGGTTCTCCTACAGCCCAAGCTACGTGGTTCCCACCAGCCTGTCCCACGGGATCAAGTTGGTCAACCCGATGTTCCGAGGCTACGCCCAGCAGGTAGGCATCTGAGCGGCCATGATCTACCAGCCTGGCTTCGAGGCCAAGGTCAGAGTGGAGAGCGTGGCACTGTGGGTGGGTCCCCTCACCGCCGAGCCCTCCCAGCAGCCTGCTGCCGTTCTCCACACGCGGCCGCTGGGGAGACTGAGGCGCAGGACCACACACCTGCCCAGTTCCCCGGCCTGTATGTGGAGGGGACTTGGGCGCAGGCGGGTTAGCTGCAGAGTCCGCCTCAGCCCTGCGTTCAGGAGGCACGTGGCTGCTCCTTCCCCGAACCTCGGGCCGGGTCCATGTTTATTAGAGTAAACAGCTGATTACACGTTTTTTAAACCTGAAGAACCCCTTTGAAACCGGTACCTTCTGTTGCATAAAGTCACGGGGCAGATGGAGCAGAATGGCCCTCGCTGGCTGGGATCAGGGGAGAGAGCATTGTCTGGGAAGGATCCCGGGTCCGATTCAGGGTTTGATGTTTCCTTTTTGTTTTTTTTAATTTTTTAAAAATTGATTTCAGAGAGGAAGGGAGAGGGAGAGAGAGGTAGAAACATCAGTGATGAGAGAGTATCATTGATTTGGCTGCCTCCTGCACGCCCCCTCCTGGGCATGGGCCCTGACTGGACATTGAACATGGGACTCTGCAGTCCCTAGTCTGGCACTCTGTCCACTGAGCCAAACCAGCTGGGGTTCATCGTTGGTGTTTCTATCGCTCTCTCTTCCTCTCTGAAGTCAATAAAAATATGTATTTTTAAAAATGATAAAGCAGAACGCAGCCACATGTATTCCTCAGCCCTGAGCCAGTGGGGGTCCAGGTCCTGGCCCCCCAGCTGGGCGTTCACTGCTGGGCTTGCCGGTGGAGCTGGACTTGTCTAGCTGCTATTCCTGCTGCTCGAACGTGGGGGCCAGAAAGAGCAGCGGTCAAGGGAGGGGTGCCTTCAGACTGCCTGCCCTGCCGCCCATCCCCTCCCAGGTTAAGGGGTGCTGGGCCTTCCGCTCCTCACACCCTCAGCTGTTCGAACGCCAGGCTCCTGACTGGGGAGCCCACACTGCCTGAACACCCCCTTTCTGGAGAGTGATGATGTCCACACAGGGATCAAACCCAGCGCCCTGGTGGAAGGGGCTGAGGGCCTGGGCAGGACTGGGAGAGCGGGGAGGGCGGGGCCTCGCAGGGAGGGCAGGGCAGGGCCACCAGAGGCCTGGCCTGCAGGTGGTGGTGCTCCCTGCGGAACTCGGCTGAGCCCTCGTATGTCCCTGTCACCTTCCTTCTTCCATGGGTGCCCTGTCTGCCCCAGTGTCCCCTCCTTTAAGGAGCAAGGTGATCCCACTGGCTGAACGTGACACCTGTGCTCCCCAACTGAGTGGGAAGCAGAGCGACAGGCGAAGAGCCCAGCTGGGAGCCAGGTGGACGTGGGCTCTGCCACCTGACAGCTGCTGCAGGCGGGGGGCCCAGCCGCTCCGAGCCGCCTTGGGCTCAGCAGAAGCGGGGCAGGACGGTGCTTCAGGCGCCACTGTGAGGGGCCCCCAGCACGCTGCCCCGGGCGCAGCGGGAACGGCCAG
This sequence comes from Antrozous pallidus, assembly GCA_027563665.1. Classification (NCBI taxonomy): domain Eukaryota; kingdom Metazoa; phylum Chordata; class Mammalia; order Chiroptera; family Vespertilionidae; genus Antrozous; species Antrozous pallidus. The sequence goes on from CM050522.1 coordinate 81,113,783, forward strand.
AGGAGGCCCTGGCGGCCGGGTCCGAAGCAGCAGGCGCCGGGGCGGGCCCCCAGCGGGAGAGCCCGGTGACGCGGCCCTGGTTCCAGGACACCCAGGAGTTCCTGCGCTGCCTGATGGACCAGCTGCACGAGGAGCTCAAGGAGCCGGTGGCGGCGGCCGCGGCCCTGACGGAGGCCCGGGACTCGGACCTGAGCGACTCCGACGAGAAGAGGGAGGGCGACCGGAGCCCGTCGGAGGACGAGTTCCTGTCCTGCGACTCCAGCAGCGACAGGGGCGAGGGCGGGGGTCAGGGCCGCGGCGCGGCGGAGGCGGAGCTGCTGCCGGGCGAGGAGGCGGGCCGCGCCATCTCAGAGAAGGAGCGGATGAAGGACCGCAAGCTCTCCTGGGGCCAGCAGCGCACGAGCTCCGAGCAGGTGGATGAGGACGCGGACGTGGACACCACCCTGGACCCCCGGCCCCCAGCGGCTCAGCCCCCGTCACCCCGGTCCGCCAGCCCCTGCCGGACACCAGGTACCAGCCGGCCGCTCGGGGAACCATGCCGTTTGTCCAGGGCCTGCTGTGTGCAAGCACCCACTGTGTGCCAAGCACCTGCTGTGCACCAAGAACCCACTGTGCACCAAGTACCCGCTGTGTGCCAAGCACCTGCTGTGCACCAAGAACCCACTGTGCACCAAGTACCCACTGTGTGCCAAGCACCCACTGTGTGCCAAGCACCTGCTGTGCACCAAGAACCCACTGTGCACCACGTACCCGCTGTGTGCAAGCACCCACTGTGTGCCAAGCACCTGCTGTGCACCAAGAACCCACTGTGCACCAAGTACCCACTGTGTGCCAAGCACCCACTGTGTGCCAAGCACCTGCTGTGCACCAAGAACCCACTGTGCACCAAGCACCCACTGTGTGCCAAGCATCTACTGTGCACCAAGTACCCACTGTGCACCAAGCACCTATGGTGTGCCAAGCACCTACAGTGCACCAAGTACCCACTGTGCACCAAGCACCCACTGTGTGCCAAGCACTGCCACGCTCAGTGTCCTCACCACCCTGAGGGGTTTTCTACCACAAGACCCCACTTCTGGGTGAGAAATGGGCTAAATAATAGGTCTAGACTCATTTAGCCGATAAAGCTGGCGTGGAATTCAGAGCCTGCTCTGGAGCCCTGCAAACGTCACTTGGGTGGGCACAGACCGAGGTGGGCACAGACGGGATCCACGGCAGTTCAGGCCTCAGTCCCTTTAGGAAGAGCTGGCCGCCCTGGCCCAGCCCGTCCCCCCTCTGCCCGCAGAGCCCGACAACGAGGCCCACCTGCGCAGCGCGTCCCGGCCCTGCAGCCCCGCCCGCCACCTCGAGGGCCACGCCAAGCTGGCCAGCAGCCCTCCGCGCGCGAGCCCCGTGAGGATGGGGCCGGCCTACGTGCTCAAGAAAGGTGTGGGGGCTGGCGGGCAGCGGGCAGCGGGGCAGTGAGTAGTGGGGCTGGGAGCGCGAGTCCTGCCCGTGGCCACCGGGTTCGAGCTTTCCTTGCTGGGCTGGGCTGCGACTCTGAACCCCCCACCCCCCACCACTGGGACCCGAGTGGGGAACCCCCGTACAGACCACGACCAGGCGCCAGGGTCTGAGTGCAGAGATGTGACCCCACGTCCCGGCCAAGCAAGCCTGAGCCCCGTCCTGGCCCCAGGCAGGCCCGCGGGCCGGACCGAGCTCCCTCTGTGCCCGCAGCCCAGGGGCCGAGCGCGGGCGGCCGGCGGCGGAAGGAGCAGCGCTACCGCAGCGTCATCTCTGACATCTTCGACGGCTCCATCCTCAGCCTGGTGCAGTGTCTCACTTGCGACCGGGTGCGTGCCCTGCGCTGGGAGGCGTCGCCTCCGGCAGCCTCAGGGGGGCCTCGCTGAGGCCTCCGCCTTTCTCGAGGGGCGGGGTGCCCAGGCCCGGGGGTTGGGGAGCCGCCCTCCGCCTCCCACCTGCCTGCCAGTGGCTGGGACTCGGGGGGCAGGCTCAGCGTGGTCTGAGCCGGGCGGGATTCTGGAAGGTGGAGACCAGGCTGACCTTTGACCCCACAGGTGTCCACCACGGTGGAGACATTCCAGGACCTGTCCCTGCCCATCCCGGGCAAGGAGGACCTGGCCAAGCTGCACTCGGCCATCTACCAGAACGCGCCCGCCAAGCCGGGCTCCTGCGGGGACGGCTACGCCGCCCAGGGCTGGCTGGCCCTCATCATGGAGTACATCCGACGGTGAGCCCGCCGCCCCCCTGCCTGGTCCCAGCCGGAGGCCACAGACCGGCCCGGCGAGGCCCAGGGTTTGTGGGGATGAGGGCGGAGTCCGGAGGGAGCTGGGGGGGACGATGTGTGGGAGTCCCCTAAGTCAGGGTGTCCTTGGATCGGGAGGCAGGTGAGGACAGGGGTGAGCGAGGACGGCCAGTGCGGTCAGGGCCCCCACAGATGAGGGAAGTGAGGCTCAGGGCGCCATGAGCCGCTCTCCCAGGACCCGGAGCCGCTGGCTGGTGGGCCCCGTGCCTGGCTCCACCCACTGGCCACGACGCCTCAGCCCGAAGGTCCCCAACGCTTGCCCTTGCTCAGGCCCTGGTCGCACCCGCCACCCCTGTCTGTCCCCGTAGGTTTGTGGTGTCCTGCACCCCCAGCTGGTTTTGGGGGCCGGTCATCACCCTGGAGGACTGCCTCGCTGCCTTCTTTGCTGCTGACGAGCTGAAGGGTGAGCGCGGCTGGCGGGGGCGGGGCAGCCTCCGGTTCGAGGTTTCTGGGACTCACCTGTCAGCACCCCCTACCCGCCACGGGGGCCTAGGGCTGCCCGTCCCCATCCCCCACCTGCTGGCTCTCGGGGCTCCGTGTCTCCTCTCCTCACCAATCTGGTGGGGAAGGCGATGCCCGCTCTCCTGCGTGTCCTCGACCGGTGCTGAGCGTGGACGTGTTTCCCGGGGTCTCGGCTGGTCGCATTTCCCGTCTGTCCTTTCCCTGTGCTCCTGCCGAGCCCGGCCTGGCCTTCCAGGCCCCGTGGACAGGAGCTGAGTGGGTGCCCCGAATCAGCCTGCCTGCGGAGGCAGCTCTCCCCAGGGAGTCCGCTGGCCCGGGCTGGCTCGGGGGCGCTCTACCGAGCTGTGCCCGCTGCCCCGGCGTGCTGGGACCCGCTGTCATGAGAAGATGGGAGGTGGCGTTTCTGTGCCCATGAGGGTCAGGCCTTTACCGGCATGCTGGGAGGGTGGGCACCGCCCGGGGCTCCGCCTCTCACCCCCCCTGCCGACCGCGTCGGCGTCTCCGTCCTAGGTGACAACATGTACAGCTGCGAGCGGTGTAAAAAGTGAGTCTGCTTCTGGGGCCTCCCGGTCCCCTGTCCCCCCGTGGTCAGTACCTCTCCACCCCCCGTTCCCACCCTCTGTGGTCAGTACCCCCTCCACACCCCCCGTTCCCACCCTGTGGTCAGTACCCCTCCACCCCCCGTTCCCACCCTCTGTGGTCAGTACCCCCTCCACACCCCCCATTCCCCACCCTCTGTGGTCAGTACCCCCTCCACACCCCCCGTTCCCACCCTCTGTGGTCAGTACCCCTCCACCCCCCGTTCCCACCCTGTGGTCAGTACCCCTCCACCCCCCGTTCCCACCCTCTGTGGTCAGTACCCCCTCCACACCCCCCGTTCCCACCCTCTGTGGTCAGTACCCCTCCACCCCCCGTTCCCACCCTCTGTGGTCAGTACCCCCTCCACACCCCCCATTCCCCACCCTCTGTGGTCAGTACCCCCTCCACACCCCGTTCCCACCCTCTGTGGTCAGTACCCCTCCACACCCCCCGTTCCCACCCTCTGTGGTCAGTACCCCTCCACCCCCTGTTCCCACCCTGTGGTCAGTACCCCTCCACCCCCCGTTCCCACCCTCTGTGGTCAGTACCCCCTCCACACCCCCCATTCCCACCCTCTGTGGTCAGTACCCCCTCCACACCCCCCGTTCCCACCCTCTGTGGTCAGTACCCCCTCCACACCCCCCGTTCCCACCCTCTGTGGTCAGTACCCCCTCCACACCCCCCGTTCCCACCCTCTGTGGTCAGTACCCCTCCACACCCCCGTTCCCACCCTCTGTGGTCAGTACACCCTCCACACACACCCCCTCTGTTCCCCACCTTCTGTGGTCGTGCCCGCTCCACACACATCCCCCGGGTCCCCAGGAGGTTCCATCCTGACCCCACAGAGGTGACGGGGCAGGAAATGGGGGGTGATGGGGTGGGGTGCTTGTCAGGGCCTTCAGCTGCCCCTCAGGGCCCTCACTGCCTGTCGCCTGCTCTCCTCCCAGGCTGCGCAACGGGGTCAAGTACTGCAAGGTGCTGCGGCTGCCGGAGGTGAGAGGAGCAGCCCCCCACTGTTGGCCCTCCCGCCCCCCACTGTCTGCCCTCCCCGCCCCCCCCCCGTCTGCCCTCCCAGCCCCCCCACTGTCCGCCCTCCCGCCCCCCACTGTCTGCCCTCCCCGAACCCCACTGTCTGCCCTCCCCGCCCCCCACTGTCTGCCCTCCCGCCCCCCACTGTCTGCCCTCCCCGCCCCCCCCCCCCGTCTGCCCTCCCCGCCCCCCACTGTCCGCCCTCCCGCCCCCCACTGTCTGCCCTCCCCGAACCCCACTGTCTGCCCTCCCCGCCCCCCACTGTCTGCCCTCCTGCCCCCCACTGTCTGCCCTCCCCGCCCCCCACTGTCTGCCCTCCCCGCCCCCCACTGTCTGCCCTCCCGCCCCCCACTGTCTGCCCTCCCCTCACCCCCCTGCCCTCTCTACCCATCATGCCCGCCTTCTCTGCCCGCCATGCCCGCCCTCTCCGCTGATGGTGGTGGCCGGCAGAGGCCACCCTGACTCAGGCTGTGTGTGGAGGAGGCCGTGGGATGGGGCGGGGCGCATGGCGGAGGGGCCTCCCAGGGCCTGGCGGAGGGGCAGGGTCACCCTCACTTTGTCACTGGCACCCTCTGGGGGCCTCACTCCTCTTTCTCCACCGAAGGCAGCTGTGCGGGGCGGGGACCTGGCTGGAGCGGGCAGGGCCGAGCCAGGGGAGCCCGCGGGCCAGGCAGAGGACGTGGCCCTCGCATGGTCCGGGGGTCCGGGGGGCCCGGGGGCTCGGGAGAGCCTGCCCCGGCGGTGCCAGCAGACCCAGGCCAGAGCCGGGCCCGGTGAGGTCAGCTGCAGGGACAGGTCCTGCGGGAGCCACACAGCCCCTTCCCGGGAGCCGGCCGGGGCCCCACGCGGGGGCCTCCACCTCGCCAGTGGGCACCGCCGGGCCAGGGCCGCTGGCTCTCCCGTTGTGCCCGGCCGGCGGGACCTGGCGGCAGCAGCGGGCCCTGTCGGGGCGCCAGGTGCCGGGCCTGGTCCTCCTGGAACGACCGACACCCCTCCGGCCCCCAGATCCTGTGCATCCACCTGAAGCGCTTCCGGCACGAGGTGATGTACTCCTTCAAAGTCAGCAGCCACGTCTCCTTCCCCCTCGAGGGCCTCGACCTGCGCCCCTTCCTGGCCAAGGAGTGCACGTCCCAGATCTCCACCTACGACCTCCTCTCGGTCATCTGCCACCACGGCACGGCGGGCAGTGAGTGCAGACCGCCCGGCCCCGATCCCCGGCACCGCCTGCCTGGTGCCCCCCCAACCCCCCCCATCCCCCGGGGCGTCTCCCGGTGCCCGCCCCCCATCCCCCGGGGCGTCTCCCGGTGCCCGCCCCCCCCATCCCCCGGGGCGTCTCCCGGTGCCCGCCCCCCCATCCCCCGGGGCGTCTCCCGGTGCCCGCCCCCCCCATCCCCCGGGGCGTCTCCCGGTGCCCGCCCCCCCCATCCCCCGGGGCGTCTCCCGGTGCCCGCCCCCCATTCCCCGGGGCGTCTCCCGGTGCCCGCCCCCCATTCCCCGGGGCGTCTCCCGGTGCCCGCCCCCCCATCCCCCGGGGCGTCTCCCGGTGCCCGGCCCATTCCCCGGGGCGTCTCCCGGTGCCCGGCCCATTCCCCGGGGCGTCTCCCGGTGCCCTGCCCATTCCCCGGGGCGTCTCCCGGTGCCCGCCCCCCCATTCCCCGGGGCGTCTCTTGGTGCCTGCGCCCCATTCCCCGGGGCACCTGTAACCCACTTCCTCTCCGCAGGCGGCCACTACATCGCCTACTGCCAGAACGTCATCAACGGGCAGTGGTACGAGTTTGACGACCAGTACGTCACCGAGGCCCACGAGACGGCGGTGCAGAGCGCCGAGGCCTACGTCCTCTTCTACAGGTGCGCGCTCCCGGGCTCCTCCGGCGCGTGGGGGAAGCCTGGACGGTTTTAAGCCCAGGGGTGAGGATTCACGTTGTGGAGAAGAGCCCGCGGCTGCGGGTGGGGCGGGAGACGGGGTCCCGGGAGGGGAGGTGGCAGGGCCCTGCGGGGTGCCGGGCGGCTGAGATGCGGACAGATTGCGGGGGGTGCGGGCGGTTAGAGTCAGAGGCTGGGTCCGGGAGGTGGGCAGCGTGGCTGTGCCCGTGGAGGGGACCCCGGCACAGCGGCTCCTGCCCCCCCCCCCAGGAAGAGCAGCGAGGAGGCGGTGCGGGGGCGGCAGCAGGTGGTGTCCCTGGCCGCCCTGCGCGAGCCCAGCCTGCTGCGCTTCTACGTGTCGCGGGAGTGGCTCAACAAGTTCAACACCTTCGCCGAGCCGGGGCCCATCACCAACCACACCTTCCTCTGCTCCCACGGAGGTGAGGGCGCCCCCTCGGGGGTCGGGGTGCCGGGCGGGCGGGCCGAGCCCCCACCTCCCCCCTGCGCCTTCCTCCGCAGGCATCCCGCCCAACAAGTACCACTACATCGACGACCTGGTGGTGATCCTGCCGCAGAGCGTGTGGGAGCACCTGTACGGCAGGTAGGGGCCGGCCGCCCCCCGGGCACGCCCCGTGTGGGCCCCCGGGCAGCGGGCAGGGCTGCCCACGCCCCACACCACCCGCAGACGGCATGGAGTCTGCCAGGGCTGCCCTGGCAGCTGAGTCTGCACCGAGAACGGCCCACAGTGGGCACCCACTGGCTCTGCAGGTGGTCTGTGGGCGCTCTCAGGGCAGCTGGCCGATCCCTCCCCCAGCCCTGCCCGGCTCAGGTGGCCCAGGGCTTGTGCAGCCAGGCCTTCCGGGTTCAAGTTCATCAAGGCCAAGAGCCTGTGTCCGTTTGAGGACCTGCCCAGGCCCAGTCCCCCTGCAGCCAGTCAGGCAGGACGTGCCATGCCTGGAGAGAGGGCCGATGGGTGTGGAAGGCAAGGCCGAGGGGTCCTGGCTGCCCACCTCCTGTCGGACTGGCTGTGCCCCCTCCACTTGCAGTCAGGTGCAGACCCGGCCCTGCGGGTGGGACAGAACCCCACAGGGAGCTGCGCCCCAAATCCTTCGGGACCCGTGCTCCTACCTGCAGAAGGAGCTGGACCCCCCTCAGGGTCCACCGGGCAGGCCCAGCCCCCACAGCCGCCGCCCAGGGGCCAGGAGAGGACGCGGACATGGGCATGGCCTCTGTGACCACCGGCCTGGACAGGCGCCCTGTGGGGGCTGCGGGCACGCTGGCACATGGAGGAAACAGACCGGGCCAGGGCGCCCAGGGAGCGGTGCCAGGGGGCCTCCCGGACGAGGAGGGCTGGCCGGCGGAGCGGTACCCCCCCCCCACACCTCCCTCAGGGTGCTGTTTCTCTCTGCCCCCCCCCCCCCCGCAGGTTTGGGGGCGGGCCGGCGGTGAACCACCTGTACATGTGCTCCATCTGCCAGGTGGAGATCGAGGCGCTGGCCAAGCGCAGGCGCACGGAGATCGACACCTTCATTAAGGTGCTGCGGGAGGGGGGGGGGGCGGGGCAGGGGCCTCCAGCCTCTGCTGGGTCACGTGGGGCCTTGAGGACAGGCCAGGGCCCTGCGTGGAGGCTGTGCTCTGTGGGGGTCGTAGTGGCGGAGGCCTGGCCCACATCACTGGCGGGGGGTCCCTGTTAGCTCAGGCCCGTCTGCCTGGTGTTCTGTGAAGCAGCTGGTAAAGGAGCAAGGTGCTGCTGTTCGGGGCCAGATGGTTCTCTCTCCCTCTCTCTCTCTCTCTCTCTCTCTCTCTCTCTCCCTCTCCCTCCCTCTCTCTCTCTCTCTCTCTCTCTCAATACAGTTTATTGACTTCAGAGCGGGAGAGAGAGAGAGAGAGAGAGAGAAACATCAATGATGAGCCATTGATTGGCTGCCTCCTGCACGCCCCCCGGGGAAGGAGCCCACAACCGGGGCCTGTGCCCCGACCGGGACTCGAACCCTGACCTCCTCTCCCGGAGCGTAGGCTGACACTTACCCCCAGGCCGTGTCGGCCGGGCTGGGTGGGTCTTTACTGTGGGGCTGTCAGGAGAGGGGGCCCGGGGACCTCTGTCAGGCAGCAGCGGAGGGCTGGCAAAGGCGCAGCAGGCCCTGCCTGCGGCCATGGAAGCGGGACGGGGTCGGGGTGGTTGACAGTGAGCCGGTTCTGTCCGGTTCTGTCCGGCGGGAGACCGCCTCGGCCGGGTCTCAGCTGAGATTTCCCAAGTGACCGAGCAGAGCTTCCCCAGCGTGTGGCGGCCTCCGAGCAGGGTCCTGGGGCGTCCCTTTCCCTCGGACATCTGAGGAGCTAGTGTGTGTGGGAGTGAAGCTGGCCAGGCAGGCCTTGGGGTGTCCATGCTGACCCCCCCGCGCCCCCGCCCCCCGCCTTCCAGCTGAACAAGGCGTTCCAGGCCGAGGAGTCGCCCGGCGTCATCTACTGCATCAGCATGCAGTGGTTCCGCGAGTGGGAGGCCTTTGTCAAGGGCAAGGACAGCGGTGAGTCCAGGGCGCGGCACCTGCGGGCGGGAGCCTGGGCTGCGAGCTGGGGGGAGTGGGCGTGTCCGGGAACGGGGGCCTGGGCTGCGAGCTGGGGGGGGGGAGTGGGCGTGTCCGGGGACGGGGCCTGGGCTGGGAGCTGGGGGGGAGTGGGCGTGTCCGGGACGGGGCCTGGGCTCGGACTGGGGGGGAGTGGGCGTGTCCGGGGACGGGGCCTGGGCTGCGGACTGGGGGGGAGTGGGCGTGTCCGGGGACAGAGGCCTGGGCTGCGGACTGGGGGGGGGGGAGTGGGCGTGTCCGGGGACGGGGCCTGGGCTGGGAGCTGGGGGGGAGTGGGCGTGTCCGGGGACGGGGCCTGGGCTTCGGACTGGGGGGGAGTGGGCGTGTCCGGGGACAGGGGCCTGGGCTGGGAGCTGGGGGGAGTGGGCGTGTCCGGGGACAGGGGCCAGGGCAGCGGACTGGGGGGGAGTGGGCGTGTCCGGGGACAGGGGCCTGGGCTGCGGACTGGGGGGGGGGGAGTGGGCGTGTCCGGGGACGGGGCCTGGGCTGGGAGCTGGGGGGGAGTGGGCGTGTCCGGGGACGGGGCCTGGGCTGGGAGCTGGGGGGGAGTGGGCGTGTCCGGGGACGGGGCCTGGGCTGGGAGCTGGGGGGGAGTGGGCGTGTCCGGGGACGGGGCCTGGGCTGGGAGCTGGGGGGGAGTGGGCGTGTCCGGGGACGGGGCCTGGGCTGGGAGCTGGGGGGGAGTGGGCGTGTCCGGGGACGGGGCCTGGGCTGGGAGCTGGGGGGGGAGTGGGCGTGTCCGGGGACGGGGCCTGGGCTGCGGACTGGGGGGGAGTGGGCGTGTCCGGGGACGGGGCCTGGGCTGCGGACTAGGGGGGAGTGGGCGTGTCCGGGGACAGGGGCCTGGGCTGCGGACTGGGGGCGGGGGGAGTGGGCGTGTCCGGGGACGGGGCCTGGGCTGGGAGCTGGGGGGAGTGGGCGTGTCCGGGAACAGGGGCCTGGGCTGCGGACTGGGGGGGAGTGGGCGTGTCCGGGGACAGGGGCCTGGGCTGCGGACTGGGGGGGAGTGGGCGTGTCCGGGAACAGGGGCCTGGGCTGCGGACTGGGGGGGAGTGGGCGTGTCCGGGAACAGGGGCCTGGGCTGGGAGCTGGGGGGAGTGGGCGTGTCCGGGGACAGGGGCCTGGGCTGCGAGCTGGAGGGGAGTGGGCGTGTCCGGGGACAGGGGCCTGGGCTGCGGACTGGGGGGGGAGTGGGCGTGTCCGGGGACAGGGGCCTGGGCTGCGGACTGGGGGGGGGAGTGGGCGTGTCCGGGATGGAGGAGGCCCCTGGCCCGGCAGGTTTTGGGTGCCACCCCTTTAGGTGCCCCCTCCCCTCCCGAGAGAGCAGAGAAGCAGCTGTCTTGCCCCCCAGCTGCCTGGGGCCGGGCCTGCTCTGCCCCTTTCCTCCCACCTCTCCGGCTGCTGCCCCCTCCTGCCCACCCGCCCTTTGGGGGTTCGGTTACCCTAAATCAGGGCTGGGGAGCCTCTTTCCTGCCGAGGGCCAAGTGCAGATTTGTAATGCGCTTTGCTTAATACGATCCACTTAATGCAGCGCTGGGTCCGGGCCGGTGCAGAGTCCCCGGGTGCGTGTGGGGCGGGGCCTCAGCCGCCGGAGGGCGAGCACCTGGTGCCCTAGGCATCACCTGTGAGGACTCACACGGACCCCGGGCCAGGACGGCTTCCGGGGGGCCCAGGAGTGGAGGCGGGCGCGGGGTTCTTCCCGCTGAGCCCGAGCCGTGTCCCCTCAGAGCCCCCGGGCCCCATCGACAACAGCAGGATCGCGCAGGTGAAAGGCAGCGGCCACATCCAGCTGAAGCCGGGTGAGTCCCGGTGCCCGCTCCCCCTGCCCGCGGGCGGTCAGGCCCGTCCTGCCCGCAGCCCCAGCGCCTGCACCAGGCCAGGCGGCCACCCCGGCCAGCAGATGGGCGGAGGCTCCGGCCTCCTTGGGGGTCCTCCAGGCCCCTCCGCCCCTCCCCACCTCTATGGGCCTCTGCTGGCCGCTGCCTGCCCTTCGCCCCCGCGGGCCCCGCCCCCGCAGCCCCCCCCCCCCCCCCCCGAGACGGCCAGGGCCAGGCAGGTGCCCGGGTCCTCCGAGAACAGATGTGCTGGGAACCCCTGAGGTTCCCACTCCGCTCCGCACAGAGGCCCGTGGTCGCCCTCCCGCCCCCGGGGGCCTGGCCTCCCGGAGCCCCCGCTGCCGGGGCTGTGGTTCCGTGGGGGGTAAAGGGGCTCGGGGTGTGGGCAGCACCCCCCTGACAGGCGCCCCCTGAGCCCGCAGGCGCCGACTACGGGCAGATCTCCGAGGAGACCTGGGCCTACCTGCACAGCCTGTACGGCGGCGGCCCCGAGGTCGCCGTCCGGCAGAGCGCGGCGCAGCTGCCGGACCCGGACCTGCACGGGGAGCAGAAGATCGAGGCCGAGACCCGGGCCCTGTGACCTGGGCTGCTCTGTGAGCCCCTCCTCCTCCTCAGAGAGCCCCTCACGCCCCTGAGCCGGGCCCCTGAGCATGCCTTCCAGAGGCGCTCGGAGGAGCCGAGTTTGCCCAGGAGAGGCCGGTGCTGGGGGCCCGGAGTCAGAGGCAGAGCTGTCAGGTCCCAGCGAGACGCTGGGGTGGGGTCACCCCCTGGGGCTGGTCCACACCACGGTCAGCGGGTCTTCCGCCCGGACCCGCCTACATTCCTGTCGTCGGTCCCCAGCCCCCCCGCCCACCCGCGGAGCCCTCGGCGGCGCTTTGGGACAGAGGGCGGAGGGGCTGCGGCTTCGTGGGCGTTTCCAACAGGTCCAGCCCCCAGGCCCGTGGCGGAGCAGAGCCGAGTTGCCGCCTCATCCCGCACCTCCCGCGGTCAGAGAGGCTCCGAATGCGGGGCTGCTCTCTGGCTGGAGACTGGACTCAGGCGGGGGGTGTCCCGCCCCTGGAGGCCGCTGGCCCCGCCCTGTGCTGTGAGCGCCCACAGTGGCTGGTCTCCCCCAGGAACCTGTGGGGAAACTGATGCTCTCACTTGCTGTCGTTTGCTGCTCATTCGGCTCCCTGGGGGCGCCCCCCCACCCCCGCCCGAGGTGTGGCCCGGCAGCTGTCGCAGGAGCGCCCTCTGGCTGCGGAGTGAGGCCACTGCGCCCGCACCTCCAAGCACAGCGTCCGTGGAAGCAGCTGGGCCCAATGCTCACCTCGTCCGGCCAAAGTGAAGTGGGGGGAGGGCGGGTCCTGGGACCGGAGCCCCCCAAATACTGTGGACTTCGATCTCCGAAGCAGCAGATGTGACGGGAACCCCAGTGGGCAGAGCTCTGCACTCGGCCTGTGACCTCGTTCTCCCGGGACCTGGGACCTTCTCCTGAGATCAGAGCAGTTTCTGGGCGTTTATCCCAGTGTTTTCAGAGCTGCTCCTGCACCAAGGGGATCCCCCCGCCAAACAGGGCCACGGTGCGTGTTGCCCTGTGCGTGACGCAGAGCTCCTGCGGTGCAGGCTGGAACTGGCCCACGTCTGTGCGTGTCTGTGCGAGATGCATAATAAACCACCGTGTCCCCACAGCCTCGCTGTCTCCGTCCCGGGAGGGAAGCCCGCAGCCGCTGTGGGGGAGGGGCGGGCATCCCCGTGACGGACGGGGGGGACACGGGGCGCAGGAGGGGCTTGGCTCTGATGGCAGAGGCTGCAGGAACGAAGGCAGCGCCCACCTTTGCCGGATCCAGCCCCTCCCGGTGCCCCCCCTCCCGGCCCCGGAGGGCCCCCCACCCGGGCACCTTTCCTGGCCCGGCGTCCGCACGGGGAGCTCCGGACAGTGGGCGATGCCGAGTCCGGTCCCCGCTGGCAGATGGGTCGGTTTGTATTTGGGGGGTTGGGGGGAAGGGAAGGCTTTGGGGTGCTTGTCTGTTTTTAAACTTCACGTGAGATGCTGGCGGGCGCGTGCAGAGCGCTCGCACCGGGAACGACTGGGTGGCAGTGCCGCCCCGGTGCCCCCGGCCGGGGCCCGAGAAGAGCCCCCAAGGAACTGGGAAGCGTTGACCCTGGACAGACGTCTTCAGACAAGCAGACAGGAGGCCTCCGGGATGCCCGTCACCCGGCCGGCTCTCACTGGAAGCACGCCGGCCGGCCGATGGCAGCAGCCTCCTCCGGGGAGCTGGGGGAGCGCTCTCTCTAGAGGGGTCACCCTGGGTGGGAGAAGGGCAAGGCCCCTCAGCAAGAGCCCCGTGCAGCTCTGCTCACCGGCTGCTCTGAGGACATGGGGGATAGAGGCCAGTCTCTCCCCAGGGCCCGGGGGGAGAGCTCAATGCTGCTGTGGAAGTGGGGCTCCCGGCGCCCACGGGGAGGGGCGGGCGGGGCAGGCTGCAGCCACCGTCAGCGCGGCAGTCGGCAGCCTCAGGGAAACCGGGGTTCCCAGCCAAGCTGCCCAGAGGTGGGCGTGAGCGCTCCCCGGCCCCCACAACAGAGCGGCTGAACCCCTAGAGCTGCGGCAGCTGAATTTACAATGAAGCGTTTCCTGGCCACCACGCCCCCAAACCCGGGGCCTGGGTCCCCTGAGTTCCACCTCCCGGGCCGGTCCGACAGCTCCCGTGGGCGGGGCTGGGGCAGCCACCACAGGCCCCGCCCAGCAGCCGGGCGGACTGCCCCGTCTGTCGGTCTGTCCCGTCCGTGTGTGGACCAGCCCCCGCCCCAGGGGCTCTGCCTGCTGCAGGCGCGTCCCCTCCGCGCAGCACAGCTCTCCGACTCGGGGCCAGGGAGACGTTTATTTCACACCGGGGCTAACAGGAGGTGCAAGTGCGTCCGTGGGCGCTTTCCCGGGGGACCCGATTCTGTGTAACCCCAAACCAGAGCCTTGGCAGTGGCCGTGGCCACGCGGCGGTGCCCGCACGGTCAGGGTCAGGGTCAGGGTCAAGGTCAGGGTCAGGGTCAGGGTCCGCGCCGCGCAAACCGGCGTGGCCAGGTGCGCCCGTCGGGTGACACAGCCTCCGGCCGCTTGGTATAAAGACGGTTTTGATGACAGACGCGCAGGGGGCGGGGCCATGAGGTCGCACCCCACGTTTCTGGAAAAGCACTTAGCACTGGCCTCGTCCTGTTCTCTGGTGGGCGGACTTCCTGTGAGGCCAGCTGCTGCCGAAGGCCGGCGAGACCAGCCCGGCGCCGGTCGCCGCTGGCAGCCTGAGGATCCCCGCCCGGGCCAAGCCCTCAGGTGGGCCGGCCTCGCGGGGTTCCGTCCTGCGAGGGAGCGGGCACGGACACCTGTCTCAGGCCCCCTGCGGGGCAGGCTCTGTGGAGACGCGTCCTGCTCACGACGATATTCTGACGTTGGTGGGGTGACAGGCAGCGGTCCGAGGGAGGCGGGAGCGCGGGGGGCGGGGCAGCTCCTACGCGAGGTGGGGGCTCCTTTGTAACAGACGATCCCACCGGGCTGGGGTCATCACGGGGTCACCGCTGCCAGCGCTCGGCCACGCTGTCGGGCGCAGGGGTGCGGAAGGGAGGGAGAGGGGCAGGGACACGAGGACGCAGGCGTGTTCTACACGGAGCGGCAGACGTGAGGGGACAGGCTGCCGCAGCTCCTGCCTCCCCCTGGGCTGTGCGCAGCCACCGTCCCGACCCCTCAGGAGACCCACACGCACTAGAGGCTCTGGGGTCGGGTTTATGAGCCGTCACATGGTGAGCCCCGGACAGAGGCCCCGGACTGGGTGACACTGCGGGTCCTGGAGGCCGGGTCACCGCCCGGAGCAGCCCTGGACCGCCTGCCCGGTAACCAGGCACCTGTGGGTTTGCAGGGATGAGGGGGGGGGGTCCTGACTCCTCTCACCTCTGGCATCCTGGCCTCAGTGTCAGTCACCTGCTGAGCCCGCCCCCGCTGCGGGGTCTGGGCAGGGGGTTTGAGCCCGGGCCTAGTCCCACTTCTGGGAGGAAAGAGCGAGACTTTAGGCTGGTCACTCGCTCGCCCTACACCGGAAGCTCCCCCTCTTCCCCTGCTCCCCCAGGCACCGGCGTGCTCAGGGTTCTAGCCACCGGGGTCGATGGGCTGCCCAGAGGTGGTGGGCGGTCCCCCTGGTTTGCCGAGAGGAGCCATCTTCCTACTGGCCATGCCCCCTCCCCCCCGCCCTCCGGCTCTTGGACCCATCAAGGCTGAGAACTGAGCATGTGCGAGGTGACGCCGCGCCACCCAACGCCGACCGGAGAGGCTGACGTCGTGGCTGGCTTCAGAGATCCCCCCCCGGCGGCCTCCGGCCAACTGCACCGAAATGTAGCCCCGCCGCCCCTGGTGTGAGTGGCCCAGCAGGACAGGCAGCCGGGCAGCAAACCCAGGGGGTCCCGCATCCGCGTGGCCCGGAGCACAGGACAGACGGACGGACGGACGGATGGACGCGAAGCTGAGCTGCGGGACCGCTCGGAGGACGGTGCACAGGGCCTTCGGTGACGGAAGCACTGAGACCCTCCAGAGGAAGGTCTTGGAGTCCAAGGAAAGGGGAGCTTTCACTTTGCAGCGAGCTCATGCGGAGGTGGGGGCGTTCCTCCCTCACCAATGGCCCGGCCGCGCCCCCCCCCCCCCCCCAAGCTGGACATAGGCAGGACAGCAGGGGGGGCCGAGGACTGGAATTGGACTTCCTGTGTGGGCCTCCGAAGGCAGGGCCCCAACCAAACGTGTGCATGCGCGTGGGCACACACTCATATGCATGTATGTGTGCGTGTGTGTGTGTGTGTGTACGCCCCAGTGCCCCCCCCCCCCCGTCACTCTCAGGCTGGGACGTGTCCCAAGGGCCAACGCCCAGCAGGAGGCGAGGGCCTGTCGTCAGAAAAGGCCCCCGAGCGCTCCGTGGCCGTGGCCCAGGGGGGCCTTTTCTAACACGTCGCTGGCACTGGGCGCACAGTCCACCGGGCGGTCCCACCCTCTTGTCCAGGTCCTGCCGGTCTCCCTGGGGGACCGGGGCAAGGCTTCCCCAAAAGGCACAGTGTGAGCCGTGGACGGGCCGGAGCAGCCAGGTGGATGGGGGGCCAGGGCCGGAGTAGGGGGGACGGGGGGGGAGCCATGTCCAGCTGCTCTCTGTGGTCCTGGTTGGGGTGGGGACGGGATGGGGACAGCCTGGACCCAGGAGGTGCGGACGGTGGGCGGAGCGGCCACGGGAGCATGCTGGGAAAGAAAAGGAAGCGGGTCAGGCAGCTCCAGGCGGGGGTCCCTCTGGCCCCGAACACGCGGCCACTCTGGGCCCAGCCGAGCGCACGCTGGCGGCCCGGCCTGTGGACACAAGCGGACGGAAGGCTTCTCCTGGGCCGGCTCGGGCTCGGCTCCTCAGCCACCTTAGGAATCTGCAACACAAACAGAAAGAAAGGCTCCGTTAGAGGGGGGGCCTGAGGTCAGGGCGGGCACACTGCACCTCGGGGGGGCGGGGGGGGGGGCAACCCTAGAGCGAGACCAGCCACCACCCGACACCACAGACAAGGAACTTTCACGGTTTGGTCTCCACGCTTTCCTCCAGAGACGCCTGCCCAGAGGGTGGGCGCCCCCCGCCCCCCCTTCACCCCCCGCCCAGCTCCTCTTTCCAACAAGCCCCGGCCTCCCAGAACGAAGCCAGGACACGAGGCCCGGCCTTCAGTGTCAAGTGCACGGTTTCTGGGGAAGAGGAGGCGTGTCTCGGGCGTTGATCACAGACAGTGAAAGTTCCTGTCTCCGGAGCAGAGAGACCAGAGGCAGACTGAACCCCGGGGGCACACAGGTGGGCGGGGCCCGGCGGGATGTTCAGGGAGCATTTGGCCGATGGTCCCCAGGACGGGGGACAAGAGGTAAGTGTCATGTTCTCAGGAAGGTACAAATCACTGACAACACGGAGAGGATCCGTTTATTGGAGACGGGACGGGGCACAGCCGAGAGGAGCCACACAGAGTCTTTTCTTTCAGGGCGAGGACAGAGAGACGGCCACACGGCGCGTTCAAACAGCACTTACTCAGAACCCGGGGTCTACAGAAGCCAGAGCGGAGCCGCAGGGCCAGCTACCGCCCGGTGCTCCCGCTGCCCCGGGGTTACAAAAACAAAAAGGTCGTCAGGCAGCGAATCACCAATGACACAAACAGAGAAAAAGAGCAAACCGTTAACGCAGTGCACTCAAGTCACCCTGGCGGTCTTTAGGTTGCGTGTACACACGTGTTGGGGGCGGGCTCATGGGCCGACTGCACAGGGAGCAGCTTCAAAAACAAAACCGTCAGCGGGACGGCCACAGCCCGGAGGCCAGCGGGAGGGACTCTGGTCTAAAGGTTTTGGCCGTTTTTAAAGGGCCACACGCGCACAGGGCCGACGTGCGGACAGCGGGCGGTGCTGGGGAGGCGGCGGATCGGGTCGGGGAGGGACTGGCTCTGCACACACGTGGGGAGCAGAGGTGCTAAGGGAAGCGGAGAAAGCGTGACCCAACATGCCTGTGTTTGCACAACCAGGGAGAAAACAAAGTAAACTGGGCGGGAAGGGACATTCCTGACCCTGTGGGAGCTGTCTCAGTGAACCGAAACGACCAAGTATCGCTGCTGAGTCAACATCGCAGCCATTGCTGGGCTCCGGCTGCACAGGGCACAGCTTCATAAGGGTAATTCGTGCACCCCAACCACTCCTCCCGAAAGCCAGCGGAGCTGTTTTCTGAACGGAATTTGCATACCGATAAGGGAAGAACTAACAGAGAAACAAAACAGGAAAAACTCCCCGGAATGCCCTGCTTTCGGGGCCCTTTTAAAAGGCTAAAGTCTGGCCCCATTTAAGACTTTTCAGTGTGGTGTTTGCTTTCTCCAGCAGCGCCTGGGCTGGAGCTGGGGTTCCAGACCCTCAGCCCCGGGCTAAGGGGGGCTGGTTGGTTTTCCCGCCGCCTTGTTTAACAGGGAGGAGAACAGAGTCCCCGAGAGGCCTGGGCTCAGGCTGTGTGCTGTGATCCGTATAATCACCCTGGAGAAATGTCAATTACAGAATTCTGTCTAAAAAAATCAGGCTGCCCCATCGTCGTCTGCCTTCGAGGCTGTATTCCAATCGTGTCCCAGGTGACCCCGGGAGGCTCTGGGTGACGAGGCCCCTCGCTCTGCAAGCTCCCGGGACGGCATGTTCAGAAATAAGAGGCATTTTAAAAATCAGGCTGTCGTTACCAAAGGCCACTAAACCCCCCCAGTGGCCCTTGGGAGCAATGGAGGCGAACTTCCTGCTGGAGTCGGCAGCAAGCGCCCACCCCTCCCACCGGGTCCTGGACTCGCACGCGGGGCGCTGCTGTGGCTTTAAAAACCAGCTCCCAGTCGACTTGAGCTTCTTAAAGGGCTCATTTTCCAGGTAAAGGTGGGAAGGACATGGATCTTTTCCAAAGCCACACGAAAGGAGAACCTGGACTAACACCTTCAGGCTGAGCCACTTGCAGCTGTCCTCCGTGATGGCAGGGTGACAGCTGTCCTCCGTGATGGCAGGGTGACAGCTGTCCTCCGGGATCACAGGGTGACAGCTGTCCTCCGTGATCACAGGGTGACAGCTGTCCTCGATCGCAGGGTGACAGCTGTCCTCCGTGATCACAGGGTGACGGCTGTCCTCCGTGATCACAGGGTGACGGCTGTCCTCCGGGATCACAGGGTGACGGCTGTCCTCCGGGATCACAGGGTGACAGCTGTCCTCCGGGATCACAGGGTGACAGCTGTCCTCCGGGATCACAGGGTGACAGCTGTCCTCCGTGATCACAGGGTGACAGCTGTCCTCGATCGCAGGGTGACAGCTGTCCTCCGTGATCACAGGGTGACAGCTGTCCTCGATCACAGGGTGACAGCTGTCCTCCGTGATCACAGGGTGACAGCTGTCCTCCGTGATCACAGGGTGACAGCTGTCCTCGATCGCAGGGTGACAGCTGTCCTCCGTGATCACAGGGTGACAGCTGTCCTCCGTGATCACAGGGTGACAGCTGTCCTCGATCGCAGGGTGACAGCTGTCCTCCGTGATCACAGGGTGACGGCTGTCCTTCGTGATCACAGGGTGACTGCTGTCCTCCGTGATCACAGGGTGACGGCTGTCCTCCGGGATCACAGGGTGACGGCTGTCCTCCGGGATCACAGGGTGACGGCTGTCCTCTGGGATCACAGGGTGACGGCTGTCCTCCGGGATGGCAGGGTGACAGCTGTTCTCCGTGATCGCAGGGTGACAGCTGTCCTCTGGGATCGCAGGGTGACAGCTGTCCTCTGGGATCGCAGGGTGACAGCTGTCCTCTGGGATCACAGGGTGACGGCTGTCCTCTGGGATCACAGGGTGACGGCTGTCCTCCGGGATGGCAGGGTGACAGCTGTTCTCCGTGATCGCAGGGTGACAGCTGTCGTCTGGGATCACAGGGTGACGGCTGTCCTCTGGGATCACAGGGTGACGGCTGTCCTCGATCACAGGGTGACAGCTGTCCTGTGATCACAGGGTGACAGCTGTCCTCCGGGATCACAGGGTGACGGCTGTCCTCCGGGATCACAGGGTGACGGCTGTCCTGTGATCACAGGGTGACGGCTGTCCTCGATCACAGGGTGACGGCTGTCCTCCGTGATCACAGGGTGACGGCTGTCCTCCGGGATCACAGGGTGACAGCTGTCATCCGGGATCGCACGGTGGGTCCTGGAAATGGGCGAGAACGCCTGGCTTGGCGCCGCCTGTGCGCCTGACATTCTCACCGCCTGTCCTGCCAACTTCGAAATGCAAATCCCCATTGACCCAGTCTCCCCGGAAGACGGTGAAACGCTGTGACGCTGGCCACAGTGAGCTAGACGAGGCCAGCTAGCCACCCTAAAACAATGCTTCAGTCAGTCCACATTTGGGGGCTTGAAGATGCTAGTGATTTCTTTAACCCCCCCCCCCTTAAAAAGTGAGGTGCTGGGGTCTGTGTCTGTGTGGACACAGCCCCACCTGGGGAGGGCCAGCAGACCACAGTTCCACTGGCCACACACCCTCCGACAGGACAGAGCAGAGCGCCGTTTTTACAGAAGCTCCCCTGAAGGGCACTCGCAAAGCGGACCGGCTCTGTCAGCTTCCGAGGGGACAGCGACAGTCGCGTGTAACAGTCAGTGGGGCCCTGGCCGGTGTTGCTTGCTGGTTAGTGTTGGCGATTCCTGGTCAAGGGCATGTACCTGGGTTGTAGGTTCCCTCCCCGCCCCAGCTTGGGGTGTGTGCAACCAGTCCATCTATCTCTCTTTCTCCCTCCCCCCCTTCCATTTTCTCTGAAAAGCAATGGAAGAAGATATCCTCAGGTGAGTATTAGCAAATAAACAGCCGAAACCGGTGTGGCTCAGCGGATAGAGCGTCGGACTTAGGACCAAAAGGTCCCGGATTCGATTCCGGTCCAGGGCATGTCCCTTGGTTGCGGGCACATCCCCAGTGGGGGGTGTGCAGAAAGCAGCTGATCGATGTTTCTCTCTCATCGATGTTTCTGACTCTATCCCTCTCCCTTCCTCTCTGTAAAAAACCAATAAAAAATATTTTTAAAAAACCACAAATAAACAAACAAAAACAAACAACTGGTAAACTGACCAAACTTTTCCAGATTTCAACTGCTTGTTTGGACATAACAGTATAAGCTCGATGGTCTCACAGTGACCTTAACCAGGGTTAGGTAAGATTACACACTTTGATACCAATAAATAAATCTTCTACTTGCTGTTTTATTCAAGGAGGAGCGTTTATGTGAATGACTGTGAAACGTAACCAAGTAGCACAGTTCAGTTTACTAAGTTTCAGAAGGTCACGTCTACGGCGGTTCCACTGGTGGCAGACACACTGGATACAGATGAGAGGCTGAGTCTGCGCCCCCGGGGGCGGGGGGGTGGCCTTTGAAACCGGGAAACATTGATTAGAAGCTAGAAGGCAACTTTGTTGTCATCTACAGATGCTGCCGGAAGGAGAAGTGTGTCCCCGACTTGCAGTGACACAGCTGTAAACGGGCGCTTGGCAGCTTTCCACATACAATGCCATCAGCAAGCGGAACTGGGTCTAGTCAGAACCAGCCGGGAATCCGGGGCCCCGCGCCCGCTCCGGCCGGGCCTCTGGAGACGGCTGTGGGAGGAACCACTCCAATGGCGTTTAGACAGTTTCTAAAAGGCTGTATTAAATATAAGTCTTAGCACCTTTGGCATTTTTGTCCAAATAGACTTCGACGTACGAGGTGGGGACGTAGCCCTCCTCGTCCTCGTTCCTGCGAATGCGGGTCCAGCCGTCGCCCTTGTCCTCCTCTATGACGTACAGCGTCTCTCCTTCGGCCACCGAGATGGTGCCTTCATTCTGACCTGGAACCAGATCGGGACAGTGAGGCTCCCGGGCGGGAACAGGTGCAGGGGGAGCAGGGGCGGCCCTGCCCCTTCCAACAAGGCGAGGAGTGCCCCCCCCCCCACCTGGCCAGGCCACAGGGACTTTCAGGGGAAACCTTCCATCCTTGCTGCCCTCCCCCTCCCTCTTGGGTGGAAGCACTCCCCCCCCCCCCCCCGCCTCCCAGTCCGGCTGTGTCCTGAGCGAAGGCTCCCACTCCATCCTCGCCCCTCCTCTCCCTCCCTCTCGGTCGGAAGCACCCCCACCCCCAGTCCGGCTGTGTCCTGGGGGAAGGCTCCCACTCCATCCTCGCCACTCCTCTCCCTCCCTCTCGGTCGGAAGCACCCCCCCCCCCCGCCCAGTCCGGCTGTGTCCTGGGGGAAGGCTCCCACTCCATCCTCGCCACTCCTCTCCCTCCCTCTCGGTCGGAAGCACCCCCCCCCCACTCCGGCTGTGTCCTGGGCGAAGGCTCCCACTCCATCCTCGCCACTCTTCTCCCTCCCTCTCGGTCGGAAGCACCCCCCCCCCCACCCCCAGTCCGGCTGTGTCCTGAGCGAAGGCTGCCTCTCTGGCCGAGCTCATCGGCACCCAGTGTCCTGAAATCTCAACACGACTCATGGCTGCTCCCTCTGCCCGCCCCTCCTCTCCCATTTCAGTGCGTCTCCCTCGCCCCTCATGTCCCTCCTGCCTCAGCTTCCACTTCCTCCCGCTCGGCTCCCACTGCGACCAGCCAGGAGCCGAGCAGGGTGTCAGCGGCGGCATCTCTGTCCGTTCCTCCCTCGAGGCTCCAGGCCATTCGCTAAGCTGATCCCCGCGACGGCCACACGGCCTGACAGCTCGGGAAAGGCCTGCCTGGGGGGCCACAGGGGAACGGGGTGGGGTGGGGTGGGGGGGTCAGACTGAAGGGAAATGGGGACGTCTGGCCTGGTCCTGCGCTTTCTTGTCTGGTTACAATGAAAATTCACTTAGGCCAGGGCTCCCCGACTTACGTGCACACGCCTCCCGCAGCTTCCTCCTCAGTCTGCAGTTCCCCAGTTCCCGACAGCCGCTCCCCTTTCCACCCGCCGCCCTGTTCCAACTGCTCCGCACGGGACGACAAACGCCCAGCTCCGGCTCGTCGGGCGAGGTCTCGCCCAAACGCTCTCAACACGTCCCCCGTGTTCGCCGCCTCAAATCCCAACGTGCGCTGGCTCCCCGCCCCCACGAGCCCTGCCTGCCTCCGGTCTGACATTCCTCTCCGGCCCCCTGTCACCTGGGCCGGCCACACGGCCCCCCACCCACCGCCCTCAGCCCAGAGTTCTCTAGACTTCTGTGAGGACGTGCCTGGTCCCCGTATCTCCCTCCTCTGTGCCCTCCCTGGACGCTGGCGCTGCCTCCCAGGCCTGGTCCCCGTATCTCCCTCCTCTGGGCCCTCCGGATGCTGAGGCTGCCTCCCAGGCCTGGTCCCCGTATCTCCCTCCTCTGTGCCCTCCCTGGACGCTGATGCTGCCTCCAGACACCACTCTGCCTGTTCTCCGGGGTGGACGCCCCTGCGCTGCCGGCGGCCCCCCCCCCCCCCCCCGGGCAGTCCTCGGGAGGAGCTCTAAAGGCGGGCAGACGCAGGAAGCAGCCACGACTCCTCTCTGCTGCCTCTGCTGCCCTTGCGGCGAGCTCCATGCAGGCTGCTTGGTTACGGGGACCCGAAGGCAAAGCACAGCCAGCCCCGACGTGACAAGCCTCTCCCGGAACGGGGCGGAACGGGGCGGATCGGAGGGCGGAGAGGGGCCGCGGGCAGGGCGGGCGGGGAGTGGGCCGCCGAGCGTTACCGTCGAAGGTGTAGAGCGCTTTGCAGGTCCCGATGGCGGGCAGCGGCTCCTCGTCGTCAAACTCGTCGTCGAAGTCCGGGGCCGGCACCTTCACCTCGCCCTCCTGGCCCTGCTCCTCCGTGTAACTGCCGTCGGGGCTGCTCAAGAGAGAACGCGCGCGGCAACTATAGCGACCGGGCGGGGCCGCCGCCGAGCATCTCCCCGGTCCCCGTGGAGCCGGAAAAACGGTCCCCGTGGAGCCGGAAGCCGAGGGAGGACACAGGCCGTCCTCACAGGGGCGCTGAGGCTCCGTTCAGAATGGAGAAGCCCGAGGGCAGAACGGGCAGGGGGCGCGGATAAGGTACCTCTCCTGGGGACCCTGTACTCTCCCGGGGACCCTGTACCTCTCCCGGGGACCCTGTGCCTCTCCCGGGGACCCTGTGCCTCTCCCGGGGACCCTGTGCCTCTCCCGGGGACGCTGTGCCTCTCCCGGGGACGCTGTGCCTCTCCCGGGGACCCTGTGCCTCTCCCGGGGACGCTGTGCCTCTCCCGGGGACCCTGTGCCTCTCCCGGGGACCCTGTGCCTCTCCCGGGGACGCTGTGCCTCTCCCGGGGACCCTGTGCCTCTCCCGGGGACGCTGTGCCTCTCCCGGGGACCCTGTGCCTCTCCCGGGGACCCTGTGCCTCTCCCGGGGACCCTGTACTCTCCTGGGGACCCTGTACCTCTCCCGGGGACACTGTACCTCTCCCGGGCCTGCGCGCAGTGGGCGGCCGGGGCGGGCTGGGCGTCGTACAGCGCGCTCTGCCTGCGCTGCTCGCTGCGGGCGGGGAGCCGGCCTTCCACCTCCGCCAGCCAGGCCTGCAACAAGAGCACGAGAGATGCTGGGCCACCCGGAGCCTGCGAGCCCGGCCGGCGGCTCCGGGCAGCGGCTGCTGGAGCGGGACGGGGCAGGGCCCCGCACACGGCCTGGAAGGCTGAAGCTCCGGCCCTTCCCAAGGAGCGCAGTGGAAAGGCAGTCAGGCAGCGGCCCCCGCAGGCCGGGGGCCCGGACCCCGATCAAGCCCCGGGCGGCGAGCGGCTGTGTGACTCGGGAGAAGTCACTTCCCGTTCCTTCTGTTCCCAAACCCTGTGACCCTGGGGTCACACCGGGAAGCGCGAGGGACCGGGCCCTGACTCAGTCTGAAAGCCACGCTGCCCCTCCCCGGGTTCCGGGTGTCCTTTTCCACGCGAGGAGGCGCGTCCATGGGCGGCAGAGGGCGCGGTCGCCTGCAGCCACATTGGAACCAGCTCCCGTTCCCCGGCAAAAGGACAGAAGCGGCCAGAAGCGGCCGTTTCCAGTTCTCAGCACGCACACCCCATCGCGGACGGACAGGTTTCGAAACAAAACCCACGCCGACCCGCACTGACGGCAGAACCGGTCCGATTGGGGGGACCCTCTCTCACGGTTCCCTGCTCCGTGTCTTCAGTTTGGGGGCGGAGAAAAGAAGGCTTTGTTCCCAGAGAGGGGTCCCCTCCCGCTAAGACGTGCACGGAGCTGCTTTCAGAGGCCAGTTGTTCCCCCTCGTTTGTGTCTCCCGCTGCTCTTCACGGCTAGGACCCGGGGTGCTGGGGCCTCTGAGAACAGCAGCATCTCAGTCCATCGCCCCCTGATTTTCCAGGAGGATGGCGGTCTGTTCCCAGTTACCCCGGCCACGTGCGATGCAGAACAAACTTAACCGGTAAATGAAAAAGGACGCGGTATCCGGACACCTGGCCTCCAATGGCCCAGGGAGGGACACGGGACAAGGGGAAGCGCTGGGAAGCAGAGCGCTGGGGGAGGGGGGAGGTAAAGACAGTGCATTCTCTTGGCCACAGCTCACAACACCCATCCCTTCTGCTTCCCTTTTCGTGGCAACAGCTCTTTCTTTCTTTCTTTCTTTCTTTCTTTCTTTCTTTCTTTCTTTCTTTCTTTTCTTTTAAGGTGTCTTGCTTTTTCTTTCTTTTTAAATATATTTTATTGATTTTTTTTTTACAGAGAACAAGGGAGAGGGATAGTAAGAACAGCGATGAGAGAGAAACATCCATCAGCTGCCTCCTGCACGCCCCCCACTGGGGATGTGCCCTCAACCAAGGTACGTGCCCTTGACCGGAATCGAACCTGGGACCTTTCAGTCCACAGGCCGATGCTCTATCCACTCAGCCACACCGGTTTCGGCTCTTTCTTATTTTTGATAATTCCTTATTGTTGCAAGCATTACAGATGTCCCCTTCCCCCCTTGAGCCTCTGCAGTGACCCCGCCCGGGCCTTCAGCACCCTCTGGCCGTGGCCGTGGGCCACGCACACATGCACACGAGTCTTTGGTTGGCTGCCTCCCACCCGCCCGCCCTCCCGACAGCCTCTTCCTACCTCGAACTTCTGGGCCTCGAGCCGCAGCCTGTCCACGTTTTGGGCGACTTCCGTCAGCTTGTGGTCCAGGCTGGCTGGGTCCCCCATCTGCGGGTTCTTCAGGTACACGTCCTTCATCTTGGTGATGGCCTCTCTGGGAAAGTGAGCAGACGAAGGGGGGCGGGCTGATGCCACCCGCCAATCACATGCCCCGAGCACCCTGGAAACCACGTGACCAGGAGCCGGGCTGGGGGTGGGTTGGGTGGGAATATTGATGTCAGCACTCCTGAAACTTCTCCTTAGGAAGGAACCCTGCTCCCACGTATCATCCGGAGACCATGCTAACACTCCGGCTGCCTGCTGGGGATGGGGTGCAGCGAGTAAGACGTGTAAATCAATCCAAACGGTCGAACGCTCCCGCCCCCCAAAGCTGCCGCCGGCCTCGGGGCCGCTGTGGGCTGCTCGATGTCCGGTCACGAAGAAGCCCGGCTGACGGCTTGGGAAATGTCATCACTCTGTCCACAGGGACCCGGCCGGCCGGCCGGGGGCTCAGGGGCTGAGCAGAGGCCCGTGAACCAGGAGGCCAGGTTCGACCCCCGTCAGGCCCAGGCCCAGGCCCAGGCCCAGGCGGGGGGCTGGATCCCCGGTGTGGGGCCTGCGGGAGGCGGCCGATGGGTGGTTCCTCCCTCTTTCTCCCTCTCCCTTCCTCTCCGAAATCAATAAAAATATTTTTTAAAAAGGAACGGAACCCACAGGTGGTATCCGTGGCAGGTGGCCACGGGGCCTGGAAGCCGCATCCTGTGGGCCCCGCACCTTCCCGAGCCCGCGTTCGGGAGCCCCACCCCGCAGCCTGCGCGAGGGGCCTGCACGCTGGCGCGCCCGGCTCAGGCTCGGCTCCGTCCGGCGCCGGGGAGCTCGGCAGCTTGGACTCGGGGCGCTGTCGGTGCGGCTTGAGCGGTTGGAAGTCTGGAGCCATGAGAACTCTAAGCCACTGACACAGACGAACAAACCAAACTATTCTGAGCCACGGGAAACAGCTCAGCTGAAAACACAGAAACAGCAAGAAGAGAATTTCCGCGGCCCTCTCCACCCGCTGCCTGCTTCCTCGCAGCTCAGCCCGTATCCTGCCAGCCCCAAGGGCTTCCGGGAACCCCCTTCCTCCCCCCACCCCCAGGCTGCCTCCCCATGGGAGCCCTCGGCCGCTGCACCGCCAGCCCACCCGGCTCTCCTTCCTTTTCCTTCCCAGCACCGGCCGTTCCCAACGTCACCTCATCTGCTTATTGCTCCCGTCTGTTTCTCCCCACGAGCAAACGGGGAGCCGCCAGTGGGGGCCGGAGCAGCGCCTCCCCGGAGCAAGGACACACGGACGCCCCTAGGGCTGGGGTGTGTCTGAGACGCACTGCCGTCTGTCTTCCAGGCACCATCGGTGCGCTCCCTGGGAGCTGAGAAGGCTGACTGGCTACGTGAAGCAGGAAGTCACGGACATTTTGGACCCAAAGCTAGGATGTGGGGCGGGCCTCAGGCCACTTCTCTCATCCTCACTTGTCTAAAAAAGCTCACCTCCGCCCTCACGATAAAAGAGAGAATCCTATGTCATTTGTTGATAATCCTATGTTCCCCAAACTCAGAATAAAAGCTACTGAAAAAAGCACTCCCCAGTTTGTAGCCAATCGGCCCAGTTGGCCAGCTCGGACTAGAGCGCTTCTGTGAAAACCCAGGCTAGGACTTCCGGTCTTTTCAAACCAAACTCGGATTTCTCCCCGCCCCGCCCCCCCTTTTTATATATTTGGTCCATCTTTCACAGAGAGGAAGGGAGAGGGATAGAGAGTCAGAAACGTTGATGAGAGAGAAACATCGATCAGCTGCCTCCTGCACACCCCCGACTGGGGATGCGCCTGCAACCAAGGCACATACATGCCCTTGACCGGAATCGAACCCGGGACCCTTCAGTCCGCAGGCCGAACTCTAGCCACTGAGCCACACCGGCCTCGGCTGAACTCAGATCTCCCAATGACCCACATCCCATATCGACGACTCTACCTTTGATCCATCTCCTTCTGAATTTCTTTATTCAGCTCGTCCACCTTCTGCTGGAGCTTTTTCCTCCTCTGTTCGGGCGGGAGGTGGCTGAAGTCCTCGGGCGCCGCCCCCTGCAGAGCACACGGAGATGCGCCAGGAGCGGCCGGGCCGTGAGGGCCGGCCCCCAGACCCGGGCGTGCGGTCCGTGAGGCCGGCCCAGCCCTGTCCCAGGACACCAGCGGCGCAGCCCGCATGCACACCGGCCCCCAAGCCGCGCCGAGCCCGCGGCCACTCCCAGAGGCAAGAGCGCTGCTGCGGGCGGGGAGGGCGAGGAGGCTCGGGCTCGGGGAGAATCCAGGCGAAGCCCGAGCCGGAACCCGCACTGCGTCTCGGAGCCGGCGGCCACACTGAAGGTGAAGGCCGTTTCGAGTGCAGGTTTCTGCGCAGGAAACGGTGCCTGCCGAGTCTGAGGACCGCTCCCCACCTCTCCCCCAGACCCAGGCCGAGGCCAAAGTCCCCGACCCCGAAAAGTGACAGGGACAGCGAGTTCCTCGGAGAATGCGGGCGAAAAGGTTTCAAACAAACAAACGGGAAAAATAAAGCTCCCTCCCCGCCCTCCTGCACCCCTGGCCCTCTGCCCCGGAGGCCCGGGCGCGCTGCGGGCCAGGAGGGTGAGACCCCGGGACAGTCCTCAGCTGCCGCCCTCAGCTGCTCCCCTCCATCTGAGCATGTTCTCGGTCTCCATTCCCTCGAACGCCCGCCACCTCTCCCCGGGCGAGCGGTTTAGGTGGCCAACAGCAGCAGCGCGCCTGGACTCACACACGCCCGCTTGTTGGACGCTGTGATGGTGGATCACTGTCCTCCACTGAAATGGGCCATTTTCATAAAGAAAGGGGAGTTTGTTCGATGCCCAGGGCTAAGCCAAGGGTTTAGACGAGAGCTTTTCCTTTGGAACCCATCGCCCAGGGGCAAGGCCGGCTTGGGGAGTGGGCGGGGGAGAAGGGACCCGGGTAATGTCACTCCCGGGGCGAGCTCGGTCTGCCAAGCGCCTTGCGCGGGGGCTTGTGACCCGGTTCCTGGGCTGCGTGTGCCGCACTGAGGCCCGGGGGGCAAGTGTGTGACTCGGCAGCAAAGAGTAGAAACCGGGGCCACACAAAGGCCAGCGTTCTCAAAGCCGCGTGCGTGCGTGTGTGTGTGTGTGTGTGTGTGTGTGTGTGTGAGAGCGAGAGCAAGAGAGAGAGAGAGAGAGAGAGAGGGAGGGAGGGACGTGGGGGGGAGTAATAAGATGTAAGACACAACGGGAGTGACTCTTCCCTAACGCCAAACCAAGGATTCAATTCGCCTCTAAAACTAAAGTGAAGTAAACTAATCTCCAGTAGGAAAAGAGACTGGCTGTTTTTCCTTTTCGTAGACCCGTGGTCGGCAAACTGCACCTTGCGAGCCACATGCGGCTCTTTGGCCCCTTGAGTGTGGCTCCTCCACAAAATACCACGGCCTGGGCGAGTCTATGTTGAAGAAGTGGCGTTAGAAGAAGTTTAAGAAATTTGGCTCTCCAAAGAAATGTCAATCGTTGTCCTGTTGGTATTCGGCTCTGCTGACTGCTGAGTTTGCCGACCACGGCCCTACACCATCTGCTATCACACCTGACACCTTGCTTTTCAGATTCCATCGCTTCCGTGAGCTCCGCGGCCGGTCCGGGGCCAAGTTCACTAAAGCCACCAGCACGCGATCTAGAAGCGAGGTTGGGCTGCTTGCTCTGCCTTGTTCCTCCACAAACCTCAGTGCGGGACCCGCTGCCGGAGGGCGGGAGACCCAGCGGGTGGCGGACGGGGGTCCGGAGAGCCGGGCCTGGCGCTGCGCGGAGGCCGAAGGAACTGCCTACGGTCTGCGAACGGCCCGCGTCCGCCCTGCCCCGCACGGGAGCCGCACGTGGCTGCGGAGCTGGTGGAGGGCGGCCAGTGCCACTGAATTTTAAAATCTTCTTTCATTCTAATTAGCTAAGATTTAAAGAGCCCCGTGTGTGAGTGGCCATCATGCTGGGCACACAGGTCTAGAGGAACAGGTGCAAGACTTACATGGGGGGCGGGGGCGGGGACAGCTGCAGGGACTTGTGTAAGCAGCACACACTGTGCCTGTGACTCTGATAGTGAATTTGGAGTTCCTCCCCGCGGGGCAGGCGTCAGTCTAGCTGAGCCCTCAGGCCCCCAGTAGGTCGCCTACGTTTCCGTGTTGTCACTTAAAGCGAGCCCGCGTCACCACGGCTCCTACAAACCTCCCCCGCTGTGGAGGCTCAGGCCGAAGCTTCTTCCAGAGCCGGAAACATGGGGTCCCGGAAACCTTAGCAGACCCTACTGCCCAAGGAGCCTTCTGAAGCTCTGATGCCTTTACACCAGTGGTCGGCAAACTGTGCCTCTCGAGCCACATGCGGCTCTTTGGCCCCTTGAGTTCTTAGCAAAGGCCAGCTTAGGAGGACCCTAATTCAGTTGATAACAATGTACCTACCTGTATAGTTTAAGTTTAAAACATTTGGCTCTCGCCGAGACCGGTTTGGCTCAGTGGATAGAGGTCGGACTGCGGACTGAAGGGTCCCGGGTTTGATTCCGGCAAGGGCATGTACCTTGGCTGCGGGCACATCCCCAGTGGGGGGCGTGCGAGAGGCAGCTGATCGATGTTTCTCTCTCATCCATGTTTCTAACTCTCTATCCCTCTCCCTTCCTCTCTGTAAAAAATCAATAAAATATATTAGCTGAAGCCGGTGTGACTCAGTGGATAGAGCATTGGCCTTCGGACTGAAGGGTCCCGGGTTCCATTCCGGTCGGGAGCATGGACCTTGGTTGCAGGCACATCCCCAGTGGAGGGTGTGCAGGAGGCAGCTGATCGATGTTTCTGACTTTCTATCCCTCTCCTTTCCTCTCTGTAAAAAATCAATAAAATATTTTAAAAAATGAAAAAATAATTAATGTTAAAAAAAAACACACATTTGACTCTCAAAAGAAATGTCAATTGTTGTACTGTTGATGTTTGGCTCTGTTGACTAATGAGTTTGCCGACCACTGTTTTCTTTACACACTTCCCTGACCTACGGTTCTTGTTGTCACGAAGGCGTGTGTATGTACAGCTCTGAGTCAGATAGAGGTTCTGCGATCTCGGGGGTCAGGGGTACAGAGGACCAGGGGGCACTGGTCTCGGGAGGAGGGGCCACACACGTGAATGGTAAATGGCTGTGGCTCCGGAGACCCTGGCTTATGGCTCCCGGGACCCAACACGTGCCTCGAGCGCTCCTCCCAAGCGGACGAGAGCAAGCTGCTTCCCGAGGTGGGCGATGTGGCCCCCGAAGAGATGGTCTCAGGCGACCACCCCATTCCGGGGGTAGAATGGCTTCTATCTCACGCCGGAAGGGCAGCCTGGCAGCATGGCCTGCTGGGACGCCACGGCACAGGGGCGCCCGAGGCAAGGAGGCCCGGCATTGCGATCTCGGCCCCCGTTACCGGGGCGCCTCTCCCGGACGCCTGCCGCCGAGGAGCGCGGTGCCCGTGAGCATCCGGGGCTTCCCTGCTTGTCCTTAATCCGGCCTTGTCTCTGGACTTTTATCTCAGCCCCAGAAACGTTCAACTTAATAAAATATCCATTTTCCTTAGGGGTGGGTCAGTGGCCAGACACTGCGGCAGGTTGAAAAACTCCGCAGACGCAGGTGCGTGTGCACTGACACACACGCGTGTGCACGAATCGCCGTGAAACAGCATCCGCGTGGGCAACGGCAGAGCACGGGCGCTCCCCGGGCGCCCGGCGGAGCGGCCCCCGTTATGGGGGTCCCCGTTATGGGGGTCCCCGTCTCCGCGGTCCGCAGTCAGGGTGTTGACTTAGAGTGTAACGGACACGCAGCGGGAGTGCAGCCGCGGTTATGGGGTTAGGATTCTCTTTTAACACACGGAGTGGCTCTTCGGTTTGCGGGGCTCACAGGTAAGGAGGAACAACACGGACGCCGAGCCCCTCAGCTGGCAGAGGCTCTGCACGGGCCACCCAGCACCCGGGGCCGCTCCGCCCCGCCCAGCACAGGCACCGGTGCCCGGGAGGGGTCCCGTCCCCCGTCCGTCCGTCCGTCCGCGGGCCGCTCAGACCCGGGTCTGAGCCTGGCGTCGTCCCCCCGTTTGTCGTGGGCTCCGTGGCATCAGGAAGGAGCATCGGACAACGATGACATCTGCTTTTTTTCTAAAGGAGCCGAGAGAGACTCCCCGCGCTCCGCGTGCACGTCCACATTTAAATCAAGATCATTCATCATCGTTTAAGGCTCTGATAGTAAGAAACAGACACCGTAACGGAAATCATGAGCCAAGCGTTAATTTTCTTAGCAACTTGGGAGGACGGAGACCCGTTAGGAGATCTGTTAGTCCCGGCCTTCGCGCCACGAGGTCTGACAGAGACAGGGCCACGCAGCACACACGGGGCAGCGCAGGCCGGAGGGGGGAGCGGGGACAGGAGGCGCGGGGCGGGCACCCAGAGGACACACAGGGGAAACCTGGTCAGACCAGGGCATGCAGGGGACAATCGTGCTTACCAGCTTGAGAGAAAGCTTCATGGACAAGTTCAAGGGGGTGACGGGGAAAGAGAGAGAGAAGAGAGAGAGAGAGAGAGAGAGAGAGAACACATCAGAAGGAGAGGAACACGGTCAGCCCCCCCCCTGCGTTAACATCGCAAATCCACCTGCCGCTCCTGAGAATGGCGTGGAGCGGATCTGTGCCAAGTCCCCGGGAGGGGCCGAGCCCCCGCCCGGCCTCAGCTGTCGGGCTCCGAAGCAGAGCACAGACAGGAGGCGGGGTTTCCGTGGGCGGTGCTGGGTGGGCCCCGTCCGCCCCGAGAGAAACGAAGATCAGGCTGTAGCCGCTGGCACGTAACGCTCACAAGACAGCCTTGTTTACCCAACCTGCTGCCGACGGCACGCCTGAGAAGCAGCCGCCTCCCCAACATGCAGGCTGTATTTCCACGTGGAGGAAATCTAATAAATAGGAACATGGGCGATTCTTACAGGCACGTAGGCAACCCTCAGACTGCTGAGCAGCAGACCCAGCGCCCGCCCGGAGAGGGGGGGGTCACAGGCTTCCGGTTCTGAGCCCTGCCCACAGGGGGCGCCTGGCACTTGGGGAATTAACAGGCGCAGCTGCTCTAGAACACTGGCTTTGGGAACTAGACAGCCACTGGCCTCAAAGCCAAGGCCGCTCCTGGCCGGGAGCCTGCGGCTGCCACCCTGCCGGGCCTGAGGGTGAGCAGAGGTGTAGGGATTACCGGTGTCTGCACTGCCCCCCTCCTTCCCCCCGAAACGGACAACAAGGTCTCTCAAAATTCGGAGAAGAAACACTTGGTTCTGCATTCACAGGCGAGGCCCGCTCGGTGGCCGGGAGCTGCCGCCGGTCCTAAAGGCTCAGGCGACGGGGAGTGGGACCCCCTCTTGGAGACAGAGTTTCACAGCAAGTGCCCTTTCCTTTCCCACTCGGAGGAGGGAGGGGGTTGAAATTCCTCCACCGGATTTAGCAAGTCTATTCTGAAGACAAACCCAAAGTGTACACTTCGTTGTGAACAGGCCGAGCTCGTCTGCAGGAGGAATCGGCAGTCTTTTAAGGAAAGAGGCTGCAAGACAGAGCTAGGAGGGATGGGGGGATGGGGGGGTGCAGACACTGGTGGCTGCTCTATGGGCAGCGACGGGGACTCTGAGCCCCTCCGGTGAACTTGGCACAGACCTGCCCATCACAGGTTGAGTTCTTCACAGACAACGCTCACGGCGCACAGCGGGAAACTGCAGACACCTTCCCCACGGGCCCTCGGGCAGAGGTGGATGTTTCTCGCACATTCTGGCTCCACACCGCTGCCTCAGGGAGCCTGGGACTGGAGGCCGGCATGCTACCTGCTCTCTGTTCAGCTGCTTCTGCTTTTTAAAGTCGCACAGTCTTTCTTAAGCATTCTGAAACACAGGGGCCTGCCCTGGCCGAGTCGGCTCAGTGGACACAGCGCTGGCGCTGGCACTGGAGGGTCCCGGATTCGATTCTGGGCACGGACCTCGGACGCATGTTCCCCAACCCTGGGCTGCGAGCAGGAGGCAGCCAGCTGATGTGTCTCTCTCACGTCGATGTTTCTCTCTGTCTCTCCCTCTCCCTTCCACTGTCTCCAAACAATTAATGGGGGAAATATCCTCTGGTGAGGATTCACAAAAATAAATAAGTTAAATAAAATACAGGATCCTAACATCAAAACGAATAGCCTAAGACTATTTCCACTTCCTAATAATAATCCCATAGAAACAGGAAGTACCAAATTCTGGGACACGGTCCATTTTCCCGCCATCACAGTGTTCGCTGCAGCTCCGAGTGATCGGGAACCGGGTCGGGGTCTCACGCTGGAAGCCAGCCAGTTAGATCTTTTGCGATTAGAAACCGAATCACCTGCTAAGGGGACCATTTAAAGGCTGCGTATGGTGCACTGCGAGGCCTGGAGTGCTGAAAAGCTGTCAGTGTCAGGCAACAGTTACGGAGCCTGGGGGGCACGGGGTCCAGGACACATGAGGACAGAGGGCTATCGCATCCATGCCACCGGGGGTCACAGGCCCTAACCTCACGTACAAGAAAGGGGACCGCGGAAATAAACACCTGAGCAAGGCGTGCGAGGGCCACAGGAAGTCGGTCCACTCCTCTGTGACCTTGCGCATGCTTCACGCGTTTAGGGGGCTCTCCAAGCTTTATGGGGTGACTCCCTTAGGAATCTGTTACAGGGTGGAAGTGGTGACCGGGCCAGCGAGCTGCCATCCTCCTGTGACCGCGCTCCGAAGCTGCATTTTAGGGGGGAATCCTCCTGTCACACCTGCTCAGGCCGCATTTCCACGGGAGGGGAAAACCCAGCTCCGCTTCCTGACAGTTTTAGGAAGTTGGTCGTTATTGGCAAGTTGGGTTCCTTTTTCTATAAAGTTTCCCGGGGGGAAGGAGCCGGGGGTTGAAGTTAGACGATTTGGCTTTTTGCTCCGGGGGAGCCCGGGTCTCTCAGTTGAGAGCTCCATTTCTCGGTGGAAGCCTGCCAGCACACTGGTGTCCCCGGGCTCGGTGGTGGCGATGGGTTAGTGCCTGCACTGTGACTGAGGGCCTGGCCGTCCAGACATCACAACACGGTCCCTAGCTTCAGAGGCACATGTGCGTCTCCCTATCGCCCCTTCTAGAGTTCTCTGTGAAGACAGAGAGACGAGTCTGTCAATGATCAGCAAGAGAACACAATATAGTGACTAAAATGGAAGTAACCACTGTATTTTTTTAAAAATATGTTTCACTGATTTTTTACAGAGAGAAAGGGACAGGGATAGACAGCCAGAAACACAGATGAGAGAGAAACACCAGTCAGCCACCTCCCGCACACCCCCCACTGGGGATGTGTCCGCAACCAAGGGACATGCCCCTGACAGGATTCAATCCTGGGACCCTTCAGTCCACAGGCCGACGCTCTATCCACTGAGCCACACCGGTCTGGGCTCCACTGTATTAACATCTGACCAACTGGGTAAGGATTTTCAAAATCATCTGAGCAATTTTGGTGGCCTTTTCCCATGTAATGAGCTCTGAAACATGGGACAAAAAAGGTCCGCACTTCAGATGTACAAGTCCTTTGCTCAGACGATAACATTGCACTTTGTAGATTGCGAACTGAGACCACACTACCGAGAGTAGAGATGAGATAATGCTTAATAACGCTCAAGGGGCATGCCCATCTTTAAAGATGCTCAATGAACCAATGTTTTCTTACAACTCTCACCGACTTACAACAAAAAAGATTTCATCCTGTCCAATTCTTTAGACACAAAAACGAGTGTTTGCCCAAGATTTATGCATTCTGGTGACAGAAACTATTTTAATCTGCGCCTGAAAGCTGCAAACATGATACATTAAGAGACACATTGAAATCACAGATTTCAATCCTCCTCGGATACTATTCCTCTCTGGGGCACAATGGCCTTCTCGCTCAAAAAACTAGAATAACCAAAACCGAAGCAAGGACTGTATCACTTTAGTCATGTGCCTTCTGTTCTGAAATTGCTTGGAAACCAAACTTATTCCCCCAGATCTCAGATTTGTTTTTTCGTTTTGAAGTTTCTAATCCCACTTCTATAATCTATTTCCCTTATCTTTTTCCTTCTCCTTTTGCACTGCTACTTCAGATCTGAAGGGACATCAAGTCTGACTCGACTAACACGGAGAAACAAAAACGTGTGTGCGTGTGTGTGTAAAGAAAACATACTCACCATTGGGGAAAATTCTGAACAGAGGCTGGCTGAGCGTAACATTGAGGGGTGAAAAGCAAAATTCACCGTGCTAATTATGGTTAAAGAAAAAGAGAGGGGGAGAGAAGGGGACCTTTCAGTTATCAAAATAACCAGTTCCCTATTCCACTGTTGTGTGTGTGTGTGTGTGTGTGTGTGTGTGTGTAAGTGTTATATTTTTTCTTGTCATCTTTTTCTTACACTCACTGATCACTGACATTCGTGGGTCTTTTCCTGAACACTGAGACCCGTGGACTTTGTCCCTTGGTTTAAAGGGAGCAGCTTAGCCGAAACCGGATTGGCTCAGTAGATAGAGCGCTGGACTGCGGACTGCGGGGGGTCCCAGGTTCAATTCCAGTCAACAGCACATACCTGGGTTGCGGGCTCAATCCCAGCGGGGGACGTGAAGGAGGCAGCCAATCAATGATTCTCTCTCATCATTGATGTTTCTCTCTCTCTCTTCTCCTTCCTTTCTGAAATCAATGAAAAAATATATATAAGGGGGGGGGGGGAGCAGCTCAGTAATCTGACACAGTTACTCTCCTTTTCACACACAAGGAGGGACAGTGGGACGGATGCTTGTGCAGAAACAGCCCGGGCAGCTGAGCCGCAGCTCCCCGGATTGAGGAAGCCTCTCTGGGTTTGCAGGAGCCCCCCGGTTACTCCTGAGACCCCGCTTCTTATTCCTTATGAAGGAGGCGGGGCAGTGCCCACGGGCCATACAGATGTGTTCAGGGTGCTGCCATCACTCCATTCCCACCGTTCACATGCCCTCCCCGCTGGCTCTGTGCCGTACACACATGCAGCCGCAATGAGACGCGCCCACCTGAGGCTACACCACCCAATGAGACACCTGCACTATAACGGATTCTCTCCCTGCGAGCCTCACAGAGCCCCCTCCTGCCCCGGTGAACAGGCCCCGGGCTGCCCCTCCTGGGTGCCCATCTTCCTAACCTCACCTCTTCATGCCCCAGGTTTCTTATTTCTCAGTAAAATAACCGAGTAAAGTCAATGACGTGGAGAGCAGAGCCTGGCACGGCATAAGCACGCCATAAACGTAGGTGGCTGCTGCCTCACCATTTAAAGATAAATCCCAAATTGGGCCTTCTCCATCAGACATCCTATCAGAATTTCTACCAACATCTCCTCCCGGCAAGACATTCTACCGGGATTTCTACCCCCATCTCCTCCCGGCCAGACATTCTACCGGGATTTCTACCCCCATCCCCTCCCGGCCAGACATTCTATCGGGATTTCTACCCCCATCCCCTCCCGGCCAGACATTCTATCGGGATTCCTACCCCCATCCCCTCCCGGCCAGACATTCTATCGGGATTCCTACCCCCATCCCCTCCCGGCCAGACATTCTACCGGGATTTCTACCCCCATCCCCTCCCGGCCAGACATTCTACCGGGATTTCTACCCCCATCTCCTCCCGGCCAGACATTCTACCGGGATTTCTACCCCCATCTCCTCCCGGCCAGACATTCTACCGGGATTTCTACCACCTTCTCCTCCCGGCCAGACATTCTACCGGGATTTCTACCCCCATCTCCTCCCGGCCAGACATTCTACCGGGATTTCTACCCCCATCTCCTCCCGGCCAGACATTCTACCGGGATTTCTACCCCCATCTCCTCCCGGCCAGACATTCTATCGGGATATCTACCACCATCTCCTCCCGGCCAGACATTCTATCGGGATATCTACCCCCATCTCCTCCCGGCCAGACATTCTACCGGGATTTCTACCCCCATCTCCTCCCGGCCAGACATTCTATCGGGATTTCTACCCCCATCCCCTCCCGGCCAGACATTCTATCGGGATTTCTACCCCCATCTCCTCCCGGCCAGACATTCTACCGGGATTTCTACCCCCATCTCCTCCCGGCCAGACATTCTACCGGGATTTCTACCCCCATCTCCTCCCGGCCAGACATTCTACCGGGATTTCTACCCCCATCTCCTCCCGGCCAGACATTCTACCGGGATTTCTACCCCCATCTCCTCCCGGCCAGACATTCTATCGGGATTTCTACCCCCATCCCCTCCCGGCCAGACATTCTACCGGGATTTCTACCACCATCTCCTCCCGGCCAGACATTCTATCGGGATTTCTACCCCCATCCCCTCCCGGCCAGACATTCTACCGGGATTTCTACCACCATCTCCTCCCGGCCAGACATTCTACTGGGATTTCTACCCCCATCTCCTCCCGGCCAGACATTCTATCGGGATTTCTACCCCCATCTCCTCCCGGCCAGACATCCTATCGGGATTTCTACCCCCATCTCCTCCCGGCCAGACATTCTATCGGGATTTCTACCCCCATCTCCTCCCGGCCAGACATTCTATCGGGATTTCTACCCCCATCCCCTCCCGGCCAGACATTCTATCGGGATTTCTACCCCCATCTCCTCCCGGCCAGACATTCTACCGGGATTCCTACCCCCATCTCCTCCCGGCCAGACATTCTATCGGGATTCCTACCCCCATCTCCTCCCGGCCAGACATTCTACCGGGATTTCTACCCCCATCTCCTCCCGGCCAGACATTCTACCGGGATTTCTACCCCCATCTCCTCCCGGCCAGACATTCTATGGGAATTTTTACCCCCGTCTCCTCCCGGCCAGACATTCTACCGGGATTTCTACCCCCATCTCCTCCCGGCCAGACATTCTACCGGGATTTCTACCCCCATCTCCTCCCGGCCAGACATTCTATCGGGATTTCTACCCCCATCCCCTCCCGGCCAGACATTCTACCGGGATTTCTACCCCCATCCCCTCCCGGCCAGACATTCTACTGGGATTTCTACCCCCATCTCCTCCCGGCCAGACATTCTATCGGGATTTCTACCCCCATCCCCTCCCGGCCAGACATTCTACTGGGATTTCTACCCCCATCTCCTCCCGGCCAGACATTCTATCGGGATTTCTACCCCCATCTCCTCCCGGCCAGACATTCTATCGGGATTTCTACCCCCATCTCCTCCCGGCCAGACATTCTATCGGGATTTCTACCCCCATCTCCTCCCGGCCAGACATTCTATCGGGATTTCTACCCCCATCCCCTCCCGGCCAGACATTCTATCGGGATTTCTACCCCCATCTCCTCCCGGCCAGACATTCTACCGGGATTCCTACCCCCATCTCCTCCCGGCCAGACATTCTATCGGGATTCCTACCCCCATCTCCTCCCGGCCAGACATTCTACCGGGATTTCTACCACCATCTCCTCCCGGCCAGACATTCTATCGGGATATCTACCCCCATCTCCTCCCGGCCAGACATTCTATCGGGATTTCTACCCCCATCTCCTCCCGGCCAGACATTCTATGGGAATTTTTACCCCCGTCTCCTCCCGGCCAGACATTCTGCGGGAAGTTTTGCCACCCTCTCCTCCGTGCCCCAGAAGAGGGGGGAAAACCATTGGGGCCACGTCTCCCCATTGGACCCAGAGGCAGGGCTCAGAGACAGGTCCTCGTCACCCTCATGTCGTTTCAGTTATTAATTATTAAGGAAATACATCCCGACCATACAGTGACTTCTGATTCCTCATCTCACGGGCGCTAACTTTAGAAACTGAATCTGGAGCTTCCCTTTTTTTGGTAAAAATCAGGGTAAAATATTAATGACTTGAATGTTTTAAAAGGGAAGTGGAGAAAAGGCCTTTTGGAATGCGCTCAAGACAGAAAGAACTCCGGGCGGGATGGCTCCTCCGGCCACCCTGCTTCCTCCCTGCTCTCTCCCTCCTCTGTCCAACTGCCCGTCTCAAGTCGGAGGTCCCGACTGCTCCCATCGTGGGAAAACACAGCGAATTCATCACAAAGTACGTCACGCCGAGCAAACCATGCAACCAGAGCCCACGCGAGAGAGAGAGACGGGATTCGGCAGCACTTACCCCTCGCTTTAGGCTCCTGAAGCAGTGGATTTTGGGTTTGGAGGTCATGAACTCGTTGAAGCGATGGGAGAGGGGTTCCTTTTGCTGCTTGGGAGACTGGGGGCCGTTGGGAACAGCAGAGGGTGAGGCAGAGGCGGGGGGAGGAGGGGGAGGCTGATGGGGGGATGTTAAAAGGGACATAAGCTACGTGTAAGAGATGGAGCAGTGACAGTCAACATCAGAGACAAGAAGATAAAGACACAAAACAAAAATAAGCATCAAATAATATTTGACATCCAAAGCAAGTAAAACACAAACAATTAAATATCCAGGCCATGGTCCAAAAGAAAACACGGAGAATGTGCCAGAATGAAAGACAGGATGGGAGGGCGAGTTTTAGTCAGTAATGCAGAGAAGAACAGCAAGAAATCTTTGACAAGCAGCCCATGCAGACTTCCACATGCAAATTACAGTTCTAGCCAGTTTCTCTAAACCAGTGTAAGCCAGAAGGGTAAACATCTGAAACCCCCTCAACTTACACAGCATGATGGGAGAAAACGGAAGGCCTTAGATGCTAGGGTTGGGAAAACAGCAAGGTAGTTGTTTTGTTTTTTTAATTAAAGAGTCAATATTCTAAGGAGGAAGCAGTCATGTTGCCTCGGTCGTATTTTTAAGCCCAGGTTAATGCCGTCATGCACCTACGAGTTACACCAGAACAGCAAACGGAAATGTCCATGGACCCGCGCGTTAGCATGAGTTCAAAACCAGGTTACTAGCCCACGGAAACCATTGCAGTTAGAGATGCCGGTAAATGGTTGCAGGAGTCCGCACCCTGCCCCTTCTCCAGCCCACGTGACCAGCGGCCCAAGGAGCGAGAGGCATGATGGGAAACGGTGAGGTCAGGCATCTGTTAGTGTGAGTGACAATGCATCTGAAATTGGACAAATGGCCATGGCAGAGGTACCGCCACCAGAGAGAAGACTGCTTTAAGAGAAAATAGCACTGGCCTTTTTTTTTTTTTTTTTTTTTTTTTTTTTTGTGGTATTCTAAAGCTACAGGTTTAGAATCCTAGTATATATTTTTTAAGACTAAAAGATAAAATCAAAATCTACACACTTTATCCAACTCCTTCACACCGGGTACCAACCGCCAGTACCTTGTTTTTCTTGATGAACGGCCATAGCTTCCCTTTGGGTTTGCCTCCAAACTTGGGCTCTGCTTTGCCGTCTCCTCTGGAATTGGAAAGGCTGTTTTCCGACACGGTGCGCTTCATCGGCTGCGTGTAGTCCTCGAACTCGATGTCTCCGGGAGGCTCAAACCCGGACTTGTACGCCTCTATGACCAGCTGCGAGTCCTGGAATCATAGCCATCACACACAGACACATTCAAATACTTGTACATGCTTTTGACACCATGAATTGTGTTTACTGCATAGATGTTATTCTCAGGGAGCTACATTAAGGGATAGCAAACATTTTTCTGGTCGTAGTTTTATCATTAGAAAGAATAATTTGGAACACTGTAGGTCGAGGTGAGGTTTGAAGATGCTTTCAATAACCAGTTTTCTGCATTTGGAGAAACAAATATTAAGAACTTGGCCAGCCTGGCCAGCGAGGCTCAGTGATTGAGCGTCAACCTACCCTGTTTCCCCGAAAGTAAGACATCCCCTGAAAATAAGACCCACCACCAGTTTTGCCTCTCGCTGTAATGTAAGGCATCCCCCTGAAAATAAGACCTCTCCGATAATATTTTTATTCTTGAAACTGAAAAAGCCTGGGCCACACAAGCAGTGATAAGGAAGTGGGTCGATTTAATGCTGCCGCTTGTTATGTGAGGGAGCCAAAGAGGTCTGCTAGTCTGGGATGCAGCCAGCACTCACCCCGCTAAAGACATGAAGAAATTTCTTCACGAAAGAAAACTAGATCAAATAATGATTCCCGCAGGAATGACGGCCTATCTCCAGACTCTTGATATTGCAATAAACAAGCCATTCAAGGACAATTTGCGCATGGAAATTAATGACTACATTGAAAATAGAATGGAGAGAAATCAGCGTGGAAACTTTGTGAAACCTAAACTGCAAGAGGTTGTGACTTGGGTGAAGAATTCATGGGAGAAAATCACTGACAGTTGCATTGCAAATGCACTATGAGCAGGCTACCTTGACAAGAAGTACTCATTTAAGGACAGTGCTATCGCTAAACATGAGAGATTTGGTCCACTGATTCTGAAAGAAATGGAGTCACAAGAAATCCACCAGGAAATTCAGGGTTTGGATTGTTATGATGATGTTCCAGAAAATGATGACATGACTGTCATTGAATAAATCTTACTTTGTGTTCATACCGGTAAATATCAGTATCAGTCAATGTACCATAGATTGTTGTACATGGAAATAATGGTAGTAACAAGAAATTCTTGACACCATAGGATTCACAGTTTGTCTGGTTATGCTGGTTTGTGATGACAACTACTACCGTACCGTATACAGGTAATAAATTTCCTTTTTTTGTTGTTCAACAATAAATATGTACCGTATTCTTCTTCATGGAAAAATAAGACATCCCCTGAAAATAAGACCTAGTGCATCTTTGGGAGCAAAAATTAATGTAAGACACTGTCTTACTTTCGGGGAAACAGGGTATGGACCAGGAGGTCACGATTCAATTCCCGGTCGGGGCACAGGCCCGGGTTGCAGGCTCAATCCCCAGGGTGAGGCGTGCAAGAAGCAGCCGATCAATGATTCCCTCTCACCATTGATGTTTCCATCTCTCTCTCCTTCTCCCTTCCTCTCTGAAATCAATAAAAATAAAAGAAGAACTTGGCTAAAAATAGAGAAATTGGGCCACGATAAGCAATTCCCTGGAAAAAATAGTCACACAGAAATCTATTTCCTATCAGAAGTTCTTAAAGCAATTTAGCAAACACAAAGTCAGAGCGAAGAGCAGATGACCTCTCTACTTCCTCAGTTCTTTGTGATGCTACTTTATTACACAATTTCACTTCATGTAGATATTCTTATATCCTCTGCTCGAATGTAAGCTCTCTTCCCTTCGCTCAACCGAATCCCCAGGACACCTATACGGCACCCGGTGGCAATGAAAGCACGCCGGGTGGGTCATGCACCGATGCCTACTCCTCCGCGTGCACTCTGCTAGGCACAACGGGTCAACATGTCCTCAGGGGGCTCCGAGGCAGGTGTTGGGAGACAAATGTGTGAGAAAGTCACAAGCACAGTGCCCCAGATAAAGGAGCTGCTGCACAGATAAAGTATCGGTGTCAACAATTCTACCTCAACGGTCATCTGATTAAAACCAACAACAACAACTAGAGAAAATCATTTGAAAAGATTTCCACTGATTATCCGCAGTTATTGTAGTTAAAAGAGAAACTGCGTTCCGACATAACCTTGTGAAACTGTAAAACTGCAAGGAAAAAGACATTTCTGAGCTTTTAATGTAAGAAATTAAAGTTGTGCCGAAACTGGTTTGGTTCAGTGGACAGAGTGTCTAACTGCGGACTGAAAGGTCCCGGGTTCGATTCCGGTCAAGGGCATGTACCTTGGCTGCGGGCACATCCCCAGTAGGGGGTGTGCAGGAGGCAGCTGATGGATGTTTCTCTCTCATCAATGTTTCTGACTTTCTATCCCTCTCCCTTCCTCTCTGTAAAACAATCAATGAAATATATTTTAAAAAAGAAAAGAAATTAATGTCAAGATTGAAGACTTAACTTATAAACCTTCCATTACTATTTCCCCTTGAAGGACCTCTCCTCACAGTAACTGCGGGTGACTGTGGGCACTGTACACGGGGTGGCCCCTGAGA
Source organism: Antrozous pallidus (assembly GCA_027563665.1). Classification (NCBI taxonomy): domain Eukaryota; kingdom Metazoa; phylum Chordata; class Mammalia; order Chiroptera; family Vespertilionidae; genus Antrozous; species Antrozous pallidus. Next base: position 81,156,990 of record CM050522.1, read on the forward strand.
CTGTCTGGTGATTGCTGTCCATGGGCCGGGCGCATGAAGCCACCCAGAGCCTTTGAGCAAATGGAAATAAAGACTCAGGGGTGACGGGAAAATGGGAGGGGCGCTCAAAACACAGAAAACCCAGACAGCGTGGAAGCAGCTACTGTCGGCACTGGGAGCGACGGCCTGCCAGGAGAGGGAGCAGGAGGGCACCTCCGACACTCACAGTTTTCTCGTCAATGCCCTCGGCCGCCTTCACGATTCCATCCAAGCACTTCCCAATGATGGGGATCACCTGTCGGTCGACCTCCGCATAGGTCTTCATGGATTCCCCGAGCCTCACTATCCTCCGCTCCTCCATCTCTTGTATTTTCTGGAACAACAGGTTTTGTGTGAAACTCGCCTGCCCACTGCTGTCATCCAACGCGCTGTTTCTCAGCGGCGCGGCCACCCGGGGCCGGCTATCCGGTGAGCAAACAGGCCCATCGAAGGGGTTCGGGTCAGAGCAGCTGTAAGGTGATGGCGCCTGTGCACGCATTCCGTGAACCGGCGGGCTGCCCAAAAGCACACTTTACACAACCCCACTCTGATTTCAGCAAGAACCCCAAACTCGGGTACTTTTAGTATGAACGCCATTTGGTGTTCGATGTCAAACATTGCCTTCATCTCGGACCCACTGCCTTACCCTTTACCAAAAGCAGAGCATCTGGGGAACCGCCTCGCCCACCCGGGGCTGGGGCGCAGCCGGCCCAGCTTCCTTCTGCGAGGTGGGGGGCTGGTGTTGGCGGGCGTGCGGACGCCACGCAGCAACGTTACTGCTTTTTCTACAACTGCCCCCGAGGTTGTCAAAGATTCCCCAAGTGAGAGGACACGGGTGTGTCTTTTTCGTTTTGTTTTAAGCTCAAATGTCTTTCTCATGCCGCTTTTGAAAACATAAAGGAGTCAGAAAAAAACTCGAAGAACTGTCACCTGTTCGAATCCTACACGTATGAATACTAAGTGATTCCTAAAGTTAAGTTGGGTTTTTTTGTTTTTTATTTTTTGGGGGAAGGGGAGGGTGGTAACCAGAATGGTCCTTTTAGCAAAGGAAGCATTAATTTGGCTCAGTGGATAGAGCGTCAGCCTGCGGACTCAAGGGTCCCAGGTTCGATTCCAGTCAAGGGCATGTACCTTGGTTGTGGGCACATCCCCAGTGGGGACTGTGCAGGAGGCAGCTGACCCGTGTTTCTAACTCTCTATCCCTCTCTGTAAAGAATCGGTAAAATATATAAAAAATAAAAATAAAGTAAAAAAGAACCACAGTTCCAGACTAGGGGCAAACCAAGGAAGCTGCCAAGGCTACCGATGAGTCCTGAGACGAACAGTCTACCTCGCTTTACTGTGAGCCCACGTTTGTCGGGTGCTCCACAAAATGACTCGGGTTGGAGGAAATGGAGAATTAGAGAAACAACTTAGAAGACAACCAGCAACCGCTTTCCCAAAGCCGCACGTTTCTTAAAAAGACAGACGTACCTGGAATATGCTGGGAATGTGAGTGTGGTAATAGTCGCGCTGCTCGTGGTTGAATTTCTGAAGACTCGATGAGTAGTCAGCTTTGCTGTCCTCTGCCATTTGGTGACGCATTTGAGCTTGCTGTCGTGCCTGGGGGCAAACAATGAGAATATCCCCATGTTTACAGAGACCAAATGAAGGCCTAGAATTTCGAACCCGAGGGGCTGGGCTCCAATTGACCTCAAATGCGATGTATTTAGCAGGTGCTGTATTTTTAAAAGATTACAGTTTATGGTTCACATTACTTTGTATCTGTTCCAGGTTTACAGCACAGTGATTAGACAGTTATACCCTTTACAAAGTGTTTCCCCGCATATTTCGTTCCTACTTGGCACTGCACACAGGTATTACAATATTATTAACTATATTCCAAATGCTGTACTTTATTTTTTAAATATATTTTATTGATTTTTTACAGAGAGGAAGGAAGAGGGATAGAAAATCAGAAACATCGATGAGAGAGAAACATGGATCAGCTGCCTCCTGCACACCCCCCACTGGGGATGTGCCCGCAGCCAAGGTACATGCCCTTGACTGGAACTGAACCTGGGGCCTTTCAGTCCACTGAGCCAAACCGGTTTCAGCACCAAATGCTGTACTTTACCTCCCCAGGGGTTCTGTAACCACCAATTTGCAGCTTTATTTTTTATTGATTGATTGATCTTAGAGCGAGAAAAGAAGGGGAGGGAAAGAGAGAAACATCAACTTGTCATTCCACTTATTTCTGCATTCATCAGCTGATTCTTATACGTGCCCTGCCTAGGGATTGAACCAGAAACCTTGGCATGTCGGGAATATGCTCTAACTCAGTGATCGGCAAACTCATTAGTTAACAGAGCCGCAGTTTGCCGACCACTGCTCTAACTAATTGAGCTATCAGGCCATGCTATTGCAAATTTCATTCTTTTGATGGCTGAGTAATAATTCCTTTGCATATTTGTACCACATCTTCTGTCCATCCTCTGCTGATGGGCGTTTGTGTTGCTTCCATAACTTGGCCACTAAAAACACGGCAGGTGTTATTTTAAAAAAATGGTTTAGAGTCTGAATTTGCTTTAGGTAAGGATATGTGCTCTAATGTGTCCCAAGCCTCAACATTCTGTTGTCTGACTTTGGCATTCCTGTCTAGTGGGACGCCAGAGTCGCATTCTTTCTCACCTGCACCTGCACTTGGCCAGACGCATAGACTGGTGTTGCCTGGATGGCCCCTGTGAGAACCTCCGCGTACATGAATACTTGTACCATCGTGTACATGGGTTTTCCTCCTAAGGAGGGGGACGTGAGGGAATCCATGCATTTTTAAATCAATTCTCAGTAGGGTTTATGAATAAAAAGGGCACATGAACCATGATCTACCACTTTCTAAAACTCCCTCCATTTGTTTATCGTTACTTTAAAGAAGCAGTAAGCAGGTGCCCTCTCAGTGCCTTTCATGTTTTTGTATGTGTGCTATTTTATGGGCTTTCTCCCTCCTAAATAATCCTATCTAATACAAGAGTAATATGCATATTGACCATACCTCAGATCACACCACGCCCACAGCCATGCCCATCAGCCAATCAGGAGCAAATTATACAAATAAACCCCAACCAAGATGGCTGCAGCCACTGAGAGCAGGAGGGAAGCTTGGGTTTCCCTGGCAATGGAGGAAGCCAAGCTTTTCGCCTGCTGTTGCCTGCCTAGGCCTCCACCCAATGCTACAAAGTTTCAATTCTAGAAGATACATAATCCCAACAGAAATGGCGGCAGCCACGGAGCTGGAGAGAACAGAGGCTAGGGTTGTCTGGGCAACGGAGGAAGCCAAGTTTCTGCAGCCCTAGCGCCAAGGCCTTCACTCTAGGTTACAAGTTTCAATTATAGAATTTAAATAAACCCAAACAGAAATGGCTGTCTCCACGGAGTGAGGAGAAGGCTTGGCTCTGCTCCAGGATACAAAGTTTCAATTGTAGAACATAAATTAATCCCAGATCCCAGGGCCTCTGCTTGGGTCACTGGGGGGAGTGGGGAGAGGGCGCCTGGCTGGCCTACAAACCACCACAGGCCCCTCGCCAGGCCTCCCCATGCCCCAAGGGAACCCCCACCCTGATCCAGAAAACCCTTCAGGGCAAACCAGCTGGCCCCCACCCATGCACCAGGCCTCTATCCTATCTAATAAAAATAATAAATTTGCAGATTGACCATCACTCCAACACACATGAGGGCTGCCCCCATGTGGTCAAAGATCCTGCCTCTACGTGGACACAAGATGGCCACCACAAGATGGCCAGCAGGGGAAGGCAGTTGGGAGGGACCAGGCTTGCAAAAGGAGGGCAGTTGGGGGTGATCGAGCCTGCAGGGGAGGGCAGTTAGGGGTGACCAGGCCAGCAGAGGAGGGAAGTTGGGGGCAAACAGGCTGGCAGGGGAGCAGTTAGACATCAATTAGGCTGGCAGGGTAGTGGTTAGGGGGTGATCAGGCTGGCAGGCAGAAGCAGTTAGGGGCAATCAGGGAGGCAGGCAGGTGAGCAGTTTGGAACCAGCAGTCCTGGGTTGTGAGAAGGATATCTGACTGCCCGTTGAGGCCCAATCCTGGTCGATCCCGGTAGGATCGGGCCTAAATGTGCAGTCGGACATCCCTTGAAGGGTTCCAGGTTGGAGAGGGTGCAGGCTGGGCTGAGGGACACCCCTCCGCCCCCCGTGCACGAATTTCATGCACCAGGTCTCTAGTCAATAATAAAATTGACAAATGTGTTCCTTCCTTTAGCTCCCAGTTTGGTTTCTCACAAGCCTACAGGAAAGGGGCAAGTGTCGGCACGTTACAGAATGGACGTTTAAGCTCTGGCCAGAACCTGTGTAAATGCCACGTCACCCACCAATACCAGGGGCAGTCAGGATGGCGCTCCATCCCATGCCCTCCCAGCACCCGGAGGGCCCTTGGCTAACACTGCTCAGGAGCTCCAAGACTGGGGTCCACCCAAGGCCACACCCACCCGCTGCCAGAGGAAGGGAAGGCTTGGCTGGCAGCTGACCTGGCAGGCACGCCACCCTGAGCCAACAGCACAACAGGAAAAGGGCTTGTTCCAACACAGCCAAGGCAGACATTTCTGTTTGTCTTTCTGCCTTGTTTTGTGAACCCGATGGTTAAAGACAAAAAAGGAAAAGAAAAAACAGGGACGTTCCAACGTAAACCCTGAGAAGATACGTGGGGGTTGCTCACCCCTTCCTGGCTGATCGCGGATAACATCTCCGCTGGGCTGAGCATGGCGGTTCTTTGTTGGTTTCCTGCCTGTGACGTGAGGGCTTAACCTGGTTCTCACTTCCTGACTCCCTGACTCACAGGAGCCCTGGTGGAGGCCCACGGTGGTCGCTGGGAGAGGCTTCCTCTATTCTCTTCCCCATTCAGACAGACACCCCCACCCCCCCCCCCCCCCGCAAAAAAAAAAAAACCCAAAAACCCAGGTAACAGCAGCAGCAGCAGCAGAGCCTTATTGCCAATTTCCTTATTGCCGACATGTTTCCGTTTCTGAGGCCTCAGGTGTAGAGGGCCCCCAGGGAAGGCACATAAATCAGTGACTGCTGAATCCGAGGCGGCAGGCAGAGCTGCGTCTTGAAAACACACCCACCAAGAAGGCTGGATGCGGTATCAGTGCTGACTCTTAACTTGCTCCAGGTGTCGGGGAGAGGGCCTTGAAATGTAGATTCAGCCGAGCCCCGGGAATGAGGGAGTGAGTGGGGCCTGGGCCCACTTAAGCTCCTTTGATCCTGGTTTTTTTCAGGTGAAACCCCTTTTCATTTTTGTATAAAAAAACAGGCTGCTGTTGGGTTTAGAATTCCTGTCTCTCCATCAGAGAGAACGGAGATTCCACCCGGCCCCAGCTTTTTATTTCTATTTCTGTGTCCTCTATTCTTTCTTGTATTTCTCAACCTCCAGCTCCTCTACTCAGAAACTGGACCCAGTCTCTTTCCACGCTGGATGTGGAAAAGAGAGAAATCCCCTACACCCAGGCACCTCGAAACCCCTATATGCATTTCTGACCTCCCCTGGCATTTCGGCCGCCACTCTTTCTCTTAGCCGGCCGCTGGCCGGTCCCCTCCCGACCACATGCTGCGCTTGGCTTCCGCTTCTGCTGCGTCTCAGTAAACATATAATCCGTCCCCAACACGCTAAGTGCCCGGCTACCCTGACAACTCCATGCCCTCCTCCGCTTAATCGCCTCCCCACCCACGCGCACGCCATCTGTCCCTCTCAGGCCAGCAACACCGAGTCCTCCTAACCCTTTCAGTTACCTACACGCTACCTGCATCACTTGGTTATGAACCTGAAAAAACACAAGGGAATTCCCAGGCAGGCCTCAAATGTCTAAAAAATTCTCCATTTCATTCAAAACCTCCCCCCGAAAAAGACACAAAACCCCAGGGGCGGGGGAGGGCTCACCACTTCTGTGAACAAGAATGGCAAGCAAGAAGATGGAGAGTCCCCGAGTGAGTTTCGGAGAAACGGCTCTAGCTCGGTGCATTTCTGAAATAGCTTAGTTCTGCAGCAGAGATCAGTACGCCCCCCCCCCCCAATGCATCCAGACTTAGAATATGGTTATACGTTATATTTATTAAAATGCATTTCATTTAACAGCTATTAGCTGTGCAAGTGGGTACACATGGGGGGGGCACCCTACATATACACATATGTATGTATGTATGTATGTATGTATTTACGCATGTACACAGACATACACACACACACTCCACATGAGCAGATAAATGCCTCCCGAGGACAAGTCCCTCGTGCCAGCCTTGGAATATTTTTCTGGCGAGATCTGGGGGCGAGCCCTGTGGAGGCCCTGCAGCCCCATGGGGGAGGAAGTGGCTGTGATCCGCTTCCTCCTCCCTCCCCGGAATCTCCAGTGATGTCTTCGCTTTGGCCAGCTGATGGCCTTTGTAAGCATATTAGTGCATAATAGTTTCCTGATGTCCTTTCATGGAACTAGGGACCACCAGTGTGAACTAGCAGCTGAGCAGCGGAAAAGCCAGACCAGCGTCCGCCAGAGGGAACCGGTCCACCTTTTGTGTTAAAGAAGCCGGTGCCCCTGGCAGCTTTTCTTGAGCACCAGAGCTGGACAGAGAGGGCCAAGTCCACGTATTCCACAGCCTCCCTCTTTTTAAAAAAAATATATTTTATGGAAGGGAGAGGGATAGAAAGCCAGAAACATCGATGAGAGAGAAACATCACATTGATCAGCTGCCTCCTGCACACCCCCTACTGGGGATGTACCTGCAGCCAAGGTACATGCCCTTGACCGGAATCAAACCTGGGACCTTTTGGTCCGCAGGCCGACGCTCTATCCACTGAGCCAAACCGGTTTCGGCCACAGCCTCCCCCTCGCTCACTAAAAGGAGAGAAAAGCACTTAAAGGAAGCAAAGTCTTGCTGGACATTCAATTCTTCATGGTCACACACAGCAGGAAGGCAGGATTGTCTCAGCCCCCACCGGGCACCCATCTGCTTTGAGTTAACCCTCCCTTTTGAGTCCCGGGCCCAGGAATGTGCCATTGTTCTGACCAAGTTTTAATGTGGAAAATCTATTTTTTGTTTTGTAAGCTGGTGTGTTTAATTTCACGATGGAAAGAGCCAGTTTCATCAGTTACTGATTATAACAGCTATGGTTTTAGAACTAGCTTTAATCTTAATAGTATTTTCAATAATTATCTGAAGTAACCTGCTAGTAACTGGGTGTTTTAGGGAGTGCACCTCCTCATGCCAATCTACATGGAGATGGGAGCATCGCTGCTTCCCATTTCTTTCCGAGTCAGTCTAAAAATAGCCACTATCGTCTTAAAGAGGCACAGAGTTCCATTAATTAAAATTCCCACTCCAACACTGAAAGACACCGTGTCTCACGGCAGCATTACTGCAGGGCAGAGAGAATTCAGAGGATTTGGGCTTTTTTTTCTTAATGAGTCAGCGCCACGGAATTTAGAGATCATCTAAAAAAGCCCAGACTGACCACAACTTCAGGAGCCCATAAGTGACACATGTCTTTGAACAAGACCTAGTCCGCTTTCACTGTCGATCACAAAGACCGACTTTAAACTTGAGAATTTCTGTGACAAGCCCTTGGGAATCTCCCCAAATGAATCCAAGTAGAAGTATGTGCTGGTTACGCATGAGTTCACTACTAGGTAACTCTTTTTTTTTTTTTTTAAGTTATCTTTATTGTTGAAAGTATTACTGGGTAATTATTTTTTTTAAATATATTTTATTGATTTTTTACAGAGGAAGGGAGACGGATAGAAAGTCAGAAACATCGATGAGAGAGAAACATCGATCAGCTGCCTCTTGCACACCCCCCACTGGGGATGTGCCCGCAATCAAGGTACATGCCCCTGACCGGAATCGAACCCGGGACCCTTCAGTCTGCAGGCCGATGCTCTATCCACTGAGCCAAACTGGTTTCGGCCTGGGTAATTCCTCTTTTTTAACTTTTTATTGAATTTACTGGGGTGACACTGGCTAATAAAAAGATAGAGGTGTCCGGTGCACGATTCTTTACACCATCAGCATGTCGCATGGTGTGTTCACCACCCCGAGGTGAGCCTCCTTCCGACACCATTCGGGCCATTCTTAACACAGTGTCCCCCACATCCTATGGGAGTTCAGCTTCCGGCCCCAGCGGTCAGACTTGCAGTTTCTAAATAAAGGAAACAATAAACTAGAAACTGCACTGCAGCCCGAGGCCTCTAGACCCGAATGGGCTTCAGATAAGACTGTTGGAACGTATCTAGATTATTAGCTCCCACGACCTGTGAAGTGACTTCCCTGTTAGACTTCCTGGGTCCTGACCGGGGAATGGAACCGTGACCTAATGGTTCATAGGCTGTCGCTCAGCCCCGGAGCCACGCCGGCTGGGCAGGAAGGAGATGTATTAATTTTTCATCATGACCTCAGCCGCCTCAGGCCGCGTGACCCCTGCTGTCCCTTAAGGGCCGCACTCTCACCGCTGGGCTGTGGGGAAGTCGCCTTTGCCCTTGGCCTGTAATATAATGAAGCACAGCCACCGGTGTGGCTCAGTGGATAGAGCGTTGGCCTGCGGGTCCCGGGTTCGAATCCGGTCAGGGGCATGTACCTTGGTTGCGGGCACATCCCCAGTGGGGGGTGTGCAGGAGGCAGCTGATCGATGTTTCTCTCCCATCAATGTTTCTAACACTCCCTCTCCCTTCCTCTCTGTGAAAAAATTAATAAAATACGTTAAAATATATAGAAGCAAAAAACCCTATTGTTTATTCCCAAAAAGGTGGGGGCAGCAAATGAGGAATATTTGACAGTTTGGTTGCTCAAATAATAGTAAATACTTTCTGAAGCAGCTGTACCTCCAATACCTTATTTCCTCGTTATCACCTGAGGCCAAAGGGTCTCAGGCGGGAGGGAACGGGCCGAGATGGAGATTTCGTCCCGAAGTCTGTTCAGAGCAGATGGCCTGGCCGAGGCCGGGACACCCGGCAGGGGTGCGGCCGGCCGGGGGCAGCGGGAACCGGGCACTGGCTCTCCGCCTACCTCTCTTCAATCTGCCTGAGCTGCTGACTCATTACTGTGGGTAACTGACGACAGTGGTCGGCAAACTCATCCGTCCACAGAGCCAAAGAGCAACAGGACAACGACTGACATTTCTTTGGAGAGCCACATTTTTAAACTTAAACTTCTTCTAACGCCGCTTCTTCAAATTAGACTCGCCCAGGCCGTGGTGTTTTGTGGAAGAGCCACACTCAAGGGGCCAAAGAGCCGCACGTGGCTCGCGAGCTGCGGTTTGCCGACCACTGACCTACATTATTTGGCCCACCCTCTCTCTCTTTAGTTCTTTTTTTCACCCAGTTACGAAACTGGGCTGGCCTTTTCAACACCCACACCGTCCAGCCTCTGATCATCCTCTTCACAGGGACAGCCTGGAGTTCGCATTTTGTGTGTACGTTGGGGGGCACTGCAGCCTGGAACAAATCACTGGAAGGTTCTAGAAATCCGGCTGCAAGGATACCACTGCATGACGCCATGGTGATCCCCAATCAACAGCTGGCAAGCGTGCTGAGTCTGAGCCACCGAGGCGCTGCCCCCAGGGGCCACCTCGCTTCCGCACCGTCCAGCGGAGGGGAAGCAGACACGTCTGCACAGCACAAAGGGGGGCCCGCAGGGAGAGCAGACGTCGGCAAGCTGCTGAGAATGCCTGCAAGCTGGCACCGGGGTACAGATTTCCTGGGATTTGTCCAAAACTAGTCTTTGATCCAGAATTCCACCGGTGGGAACGGACCCTATTGAAATAATTTTAAATGGAGTCTGCAGCTGAGGCACGTGCCCTTGACCGGCATCAAACCCAGGACCCTTCAGTCCGTGTGCCGCATCCCTATCCACTGAGCCACACCGGCTAGGGCTATGTCATGCCCTTAACGCACCAATGTGCAGCGTTTAAAAAGAAAAAAACAATGTGAAACACGATCTAGCCCAGCCGGCGCGGCTCAGCTGGCTGAGCATCACCCCGTGCACCCCGAGGCCGTCAGTTCGATTCCCGGTCGGGGCACACGCCTGGATCCCAGGACGGGGAGAGCCGGAAGCAGCCCATCGATGTTGCCGTATCATCCCCTCTCCTTTCCTCTCTCTCTCAAACCATTTTTTTAAAAAAGATCAGTTAACGATCAAGGAAAGTGAAAGCTGTATCTAATGTAGTTTTTTAAAGTTTCCAAAACAGTATTTACAGCATACCCCCATTATTGCAAAAATAGAAAACATTCATAATGACGGTTTCTGTCAGGGTGATTAGGGAATATCTTTTCTTGCCAAAATATTAGTAAAAGAGACAAATGTTAGTGCTGAATTCTGGGCCCCGGAAGAAAACAAAGCTCTGGCAAGACAGCGTGGCAGCGGGTCACCCGGGGGGAGAGAAGAAAAAGGCCTCTGTCCGAACAATGTCGTTGCACGATAAATGGCATTGTTCGGACTTCCCAGCACGGCTGCCTCGAGAATTCATTTCCAAGTTCGGGACGAAGAATGCGTTTAAAAATTCCTATTCAGACCGAGTGCTGGGAGTTTTTGTTGGAACCTTCCAGGCCGGGAACTTGCCAAAACAATGAGTCTGTCTTTGATAAATTATAAAGGCAGCTGAAATACAAAACAGAGAAAAACTTCAAAATAAGTTAGCCAAAGAAATGTGCTTGAAATATTCCAGCAATTTCCTGCTTTTTTTTTTTTTTTTTAAACAGCCTTACAACGGGGTCGCCCCCGCCTGGCTGGCCCCCTGGTGCAAGGAGAGCGGCTGAAAGAGGAGAGACTATGGGGAGATAGCAAATGAGACCAGCATCTCAATCCCGCACGGGCCATTCACTTGCTAAACAGTTTTAAGAAAAGGCCTTCTGTTCCTCTATAGCCCGGATGCTTTATTTGAAAAGCAGAATGCGAAATATCTGCTTACTCAAGGTGAGTGGCCATTTCTGCTAGAAGAGAAGCCGGTGCTGACATTGTCCATCCTGACACTGGCCCAGCTCCAACGGGGGCCGCGAGGACAAACCTGGGAGGAGCTCCGAGGCCCCGAGACTCTTCCTCTTCGCTGGCTTCTAACTGCATTGTCATTGGCAAGGGCCTTGAGCTTTCAGTTATGGTGGGTCTGAAATGTCCCCTTCCTTTTCCCCTCCCCCCTCCACAAACAACCTCGCTACCGAGTGTGACAATCACAGGGTTACACATCCAGACAGGTGGAGGGAGCTGAGTGCTAGGGAGTCCATGCTTATCTGACCGCTGTTCTCTACTGCTGGGCAGTTACTGTGCAAAACAAAAATATGGGAGGCACTCTGTCAACATAATTCTAGAAAACATATGTTCCAGAGGAGAGAAGAAAATTATTCACGATACATACCCCCTCGCCAAGGTAAATAGTGAAATACTCTACTTCTAGTTCTGAGGACATTTAAAGTGTCTGGAGTTAGGTTAGCAGCTGTTGACTCGCTGAAGTCACAACAGATTTCAAACAGCAATGTTTAATACTGAAAATCTTGCATGTGCTATTCAGTAAAGGCTATCGACGAGCTTAAGGTGTAAGATCATAGACCTCTCCTCTCCTTTAAGCCGGTGAGACCCAGCAGAGCTTCTGCCGTGATCAGACAAGGCAGCCAGGAAGCTTGTGGAGAGGTCTCAGGCTACAGGGGAGCAGGGAAAGGGTGTATCTGAGAAACAAAACCTTACGCTGTGTATGTTATACAGGCGCTACCGCAATCCCAAGCCCAAGTGATGAACATACAAATCAGTCTGAGATTGTCTGGCAGAAACAAATATAGAACCTTGAGGGGAGGATAGTCCCACCGTCCTGCTTTTATGGGATTCTCAGAGAGAGAAAAAATCCCTGCTGATGATATGCTCAAACGAAGAAGACAATAAAAATCATAAGCGCACGAGAGCTGGCACAATGGAGAGAAAATGAGCACCATAAGAATCTGAGCTAAAAGAACAGTTTGAAAGAATAACCGATGGCTGCCCCTTTCAGTGGTTCCTGTGGCTCCTGCTCTGGTCCAGGCCCCACCTCTCTGTATTAGGCCTCACATCGATTACCACCTATCATCTTACTCCAACTCACTCCCATCTGCCCAGTGCTGTAGGCATGTGCATCAGCTCACAGGGAAGAGCTCATCCTGTCTAATAAAAGAGTAATATGCAAATTGACCACACCTCTGCTACACCCACCAGCCATGCCCACCGACCAATCAGAGCAAGTATGCAAATTAACCCAACCAACATAGCAGTTAATTTGCATATCTGGGTATAGAAGGCAGCCAAGCACTGCAAAAGGGAGCAAAGCTGTGGAGAAGTAAGCAAGCGGGGTGGGGGAGAAGGGAGGTAACCAGGCAGGCTGCAAAGAAGGAAGGGAAGCAGGCAGGGCAGGGAGATGGGAGGGAGCGATGCAGCAGAGAAGGGAGGGAGTGAGTCAGAGGAGACAGGAGGGAGGGAGGCATCAGAGAAGGGAGTGAGGCAGAGGAGATGGGAGGGAGGGAGGCAGCAGAGAAGGGAGTGAGGCAGCAGAGACAGGAGGGAATGAGGCAGCAGAGAAGGGAGGGATCTTTGCTCAGGCCGCAGGAAGCTCTATCTTGCAGGCATCTTCCTGCAGCAGGTCTCTAGTTCTATCTAATAAAAGAGCAATATGCAAACTGAATGTACCTCCTATCAGGCCATGCCCAAGGCCACGCCCATCAACCAATCAGGAGCAAACTATGCAAATAAATCCCAACCAAGATGACTGTGGCCACTGAGAGCAGGAGGGAGGCTTGGGTTTCCCCAGCAATGGAGGAAGCCGAGCTTTCCTCCTGCCCTTGCTGGCCTAGGCCTCCACTCAATGCTACAAAGTTTCAATTATAGAAGATATATTCCAACAGAAATGGCGGTAGCCATGGAGCTGGAGAGAGCAGAGGCTAGGGTTGCCAGGGCGATGGAGGAAGCCATCCTTCTGTAGCCCTAGCACCTAGGCCTCCACTCTAGGCTACCAAGTTTCAATTATAGAATTTAAACAGAAATGGTTGTCGCCTCAGAGCGAGCAGAAGGCTTGGCTCCACTCCAGGCTACAAAGTTTCAATTGTAGAACATAAATTAATCCTAGATCCCAGGGCCTCTGCTTGGGTCGCTGAGGGGCATGGCCGGCCTGCAAAGCACCACAAGCCCCTTGCCCAGGCCGCCCCACACCACAAGGAAACCCCCACCCTGATCCAGGATACCCTTCAGGGCAAACCAGCTGGCCCCTACCCATGCACCAGGCCTCTGTCCTATCTAATAAAAGAGTAATATGCAGATTGACCATCACTCCAACACACAAGAGGGCTGCCCCCATGTGGTCAAAGATCTTGTCCCTATGTGGACACAAGATGGCCACCACAAGATGGCCAGCAGGTGAGGGCTGTTGGGAGGTTCCAAGCCTGCAAGGGAGGGCAGTTGTGGGCAATCATTCCAGCAAGGGAGGGCAATTGGGAGGGAGCAGGCCTGAAAGGAAGGGCAGTTGGGGACTATCAAGCCTGCAGGGGGAAGGCAGTTAGGGGTGACCAGGCCTGCAGAGGAGGGAAGTTGGGGGCAAACAGCTGGCAAGGGAGCAGCTAGACATCAATTAGGCTGACAGGGAAGTGGTTAGGGGGTGATCAGGCTGGCAGGCAGAAGTGGTTAGGGGCCATCAGGGAGGCAGGCAGGCGAGCAGTTTGTGAGGAGGAAGTCGACTGCCCGTTTAGGCTCGATCCTACTGGGATTGGGCCTAAACGGGCAGTTGGACATCCCTCGAGGGGTTCCAGGTTGGAGAGGGTGCAGGCTGGGCTGAGGGACACCCCCCACGCCCCATGCATGAATTTCATGCACCGGGCCTCTAGTCTGTAATAAAAGTGTAACATGCTAATTAGGCTGGGCGCCCTTCCGGACGACCTTCTGGACGAAGTCAGGGCTGCGAGGGAAGCCCGGGTCCTGGGTGCCAGAGGGAAGGCCTACTCCTGCACGATTTTCGTGCATTTGGCCTCTAGTGTGATATGACCACCATAAGGTAAAACCAGGGCACCCTGGCAAGGACGCTGAGCTCGAGGCATGGAGAGGCGCTTCGCCCTGGCTGTACCGCACCAGCAGGGCCACCCGAGGGCCATGGCATTTAACGTTTTGTACCCTTACCCTTTTTATCTGTAAAGGAATAAAAGCACGATGGAGAGGATTGAAACCCTTTTAGAAAATATAAAAACGTGCCCTAGCTGGTCTGGCTTAGTGGACAGAGTGTCAGCCTGCAGACGGGAGGGTCCTGGGTTCGATTCCGGCCAAGGGCGCATGCTTGGATTGTGGGCTCGATTCCCAGTGAGGGGAATGCAGGAGGCAGCCCATCAATGATTCTGTCTCACCATTGATGTTTCTCTCTCTCCCTCTGCCTTCCTCTCTGAGATCAACAAGAACATTTTCTTAAGAAAGAAAATAGAAAACTCTCCTCCAATGCCAGTTTTTCTGGGCAGTAGGCTCCGTAGCATTTCATCAGGGTCACGTTCATTCCGCCATTTTGCTTTGCGCATCATCATCTGCTCTTATCTGACCTCTCCAGCTAGGTCCCCCGCCCCGCCAGGCAGGTCGGCATCCGCAACGCGTTTCCTCAGATTTCTGGATGAAGTTCTCGCCACCTCAGTTGCTCTCTCTCTGCTCCTTCCTTTCAACCCCTACCCGTTCTTCCTGCTCCACTCCCAAGTCCTCCTTCAGACCCATCCCTACAAACTGTGCTCCATGTGGAGTTCTTTTCAGAGGCAACATCCACAGACAACTTCTGAGCTCCAAGTCACCAGACTAGGTGATGACATGTATGATGTGACTCGGTCATTTTACCTGCTTTGCTCTGGTCATCGTCCCCATGGAGTTTGGCATGTAACAGGGTGCCCACTGACCCTGGTCTTCTTGGTTTCTCCATGGTGTCACTTGCTAATTGGGGTCCTCGTGAAAGGCCTCTATACCAAGCCTACTGATGCTCTAAACACTCCTAAAAGCAGGATCATCGCCAAATCTCTAGTTAATGTGCCAAATACCAACAGAGCAAGGCCAGGTGATGGGTCCTTAGAGCCTAGATCTGAAGCTAAAACGGAATGAAAGAAAATATGGTCTGAATACAAATACTCATATGACGTGAATATAGGGATATGAAAAGGCAATGAAACTGAATGAAGTTCAATATTATTTGTGTGTTTGTTCAATAAATCTCCCTGCAGACGCCTACATGCCTATAATGTGCAAAATGTCCTCAACTGGTTCACAGTAGGTCGAAGGGGGAAGAACTGAGAGGGAGTAACCAGAAGTAATCTGAGGAGGTCCCAAACAGGCAAAATTCAGATGGCAACAAGTCTCCACAGGGTCACAGAAGTCCAGAAACAGGCCACCGCTTTACACACGTCACTCCCACAGACGCCTCACAATCATCCCTGCAAGGTGTAACGGCATCCGTATTGCATGGAGCAGAAAAAGGCTCAGATGAAATAAATCGCCTTGTGGCGCTATTAGTGATTGGCAGAAACAGGATCTGAACCCACTTCTATGTAAGATTAACATTAAGAACAAGATCTTGGCCAAGCGAGGCCATTTATCATCAGTAAACATTAGGATGTGATTGAATGAGTTACCTTGTGAAAGCCTTCGGAACTGGGAGGGGCACATAGTAGGGGCCAAGTGTTCGAAGCCACACACACACACACACACACACACACACACACACACACTAACTTAATTCAGTTTCATTTCCTATTCATATCCCTATATTCATGTCATATGAATATTTGTATCCAGACCATATTTTATTTCATTCCATGTTAGCTTCAGATCTAGGGTATAAGGACCCATCACCTGGTCTTGCTCTGTTGGTATTTGGCACATTAACTAGAGGTTTGGTGAGGATTATGCTTGTAGGAGTATTGAAGAAAAGCTAAGATAGATTCTCATGTCAATATTTTAATGCAGATGAAATGCATACTGGAAATATTTCATTGGAGAGGCTTCTGAAAGCATTTAGTCTTTATATAAATTCACTTCTGGTAGCACCCCAGCCCTCCAACCCCCCAATACCTGATACACTAAGATTTTGAAATCTTGGCTTTCCTGTTTATTTTTAGATGCTTATCTAACCAAACTCAATTTTTAGTGTAAAAACCATTTATTTCAAAAACTAATAAGTGAAAAATTAAGATTAATAAGCGAGACAGTAGTAACTTCTAGAGAATAAACTGAAACTAGGAGCTGGCTACAACTTTAGGAGTAGTTTTGTGTGAAACATTTGACCATAGTAAATAATTTTATGTTTCAATATTCTTGTCACAAATTCCATTTTTAAATGGAATGATAAAAATAATATGAGCATCATGTTTTTCCCCCCCTTGATCTCATCCTATGAATATTCATCTACGACAGAGATCAAAGTTGTGTCTTGTTTGCAAATATAAATACATTTATTCCACATCTAATAATTGGAGACAATTTGCATTAAATTCTATTTCTCGTGGGAAATGTCAAAGGAAGTGAACATATCTATTACTACTCAGGTCAAACATTAAGAATGAAACAATAGAGACCAGTCAGGATGTTCATTTAATACAAACACGCTGAGAAGCAAAGTAAATAAAACATAAACCCTACAGATGACTTCTTGCAGGACAGATATAAACAAGAGAATAACAAAAGCATCTTCTCTAGAACCTCTGATTTGAATGCTGATCCACTCATAAAAGAACAGTCAGCAACAACGTTCATTTTTGACAGTGCTTTTAATTCTATATTGTCTCCTGTAAATTAAAAGCAGTTTAAACTGGAAGATCAAGCTGTAGTTGCAAAAGTTATTTCCTGTATTCATAACTAACCACTTCCTCTTTTTAAAAAAAATTGTTTTCTAAATTGTTACAATGAACAATTCCTTCAGACATGTTATACTCAGCAAATTTGGGGCAAGCACTAAAGATATTCACATGTTCAATAAAGATGTCAGCTTCCCAGCTACAGCAAGAGCAGGGGAAATATGGAATGGCACAACTCCTTATACGTACAATAACTTAAGGAGTCTCTTGCGAGAGGCTGTTTCCCCAAATGGTAAAAAAATGGAACTCTCTGCTACTCAGCTGGCTTCCGTTAGCACAGAACCGACCTGACCCGGCCAGAGCTGCCTTCCCAGAGCCCGCAAGTCTGATCCCAACTGAAGCAAACTCTGAAACTACAATTCATTGCTTTTATCAAGACAACTAGAGGTCTGGTGCACAAAATTCGTGCACTGGAGGGGGTGTCCCTCAGTCCGGCCCGTGCCCTCTTGCAGTCCAAGAGCCCTCCTGGGATGTCCACCTGCTGGGTTAGGCCTTCCCCACCCTCTACCCCTTCAGGGAGCAGGCCTAACCCAGCAGGCGAACATCCCTCTCACAGTCTGGGACCCCTCATTCCTTACACACACACCCCCGCCTGCTCGCTGCTCCTGAGGGAGTGCACTGACCACCAGGGGCAGCTCCTGCGTTTAGTGTCTGTCCCCTGATGGCCAGTGCATGTCATAGCATCTGGTCATTCTGCCTCTTGGTCGATTTGCATATTAGGCTTTTATTATATAAGACTAGTGGCCCCATGCACAAAATTTGTGCACGGGTGTGGTCCCTAGGCCTGGTCAGCAATCAAAGTGCAAGCATCTGGTATGGAAGGGCCCCCAGGTCCCTGCGCACCCCCCTCCACCTGAGACATCAGGCTCCCTTCCAGCTCCCTCAGCACCTGGGTGTCAGGCAGAAGCCCCACCCCCACCACTGCTGCTGGTCGCCTCTGCAGGGTGATCAGCAGGGCAATCAGGCCCGCTCACACCTGCCGTGGCCTGGTACCGCCCATTCACCTGTTTCCACCATCCCACATGATCCAGCAGCATCTGCAATGCCACTCGCTTCCAGCGCCAATGCCTGCCATGTTCCATGCCCCCCCCCCCCCCGGTGGTTAGTGCACATCATAGCAAGCAGTCAAACTCCCGTATGAGGGGATAATTTGCATATTAGGCTTTTATTATATAGGATTACCAAACTGATAATCACTCAAGTCAATTCCTTTGTACTTGTTACAATGGCACAGATTCTTTTTTTTCTTTTTTAAATATTTCTTTATTGATTTCAGAGAGGAAGGGAGAGGGAGAGAGAGATAGAAACATCAATGATGAGAGAGAATCATTGATCGGCTCTAACTTTCTTTTTCTCTTTAAAATGTCCTCCTGTGTGACACGTGACATAAAAAACAGCACCTGTATCTACTGGATTGTAACTAGAAACGTGAGGTTCATCACTTAGCTCTTGGAATTCTACCTTAATTCATGACCCAGGATTTCATATTCCACGCCACCTTCAAGACATCTACGTAGAATTTAAAAGCTAATCATGTTCCAAGCCAAATGTTTCTAGATGCCACCCAAAAATAGAATTTAAAAATGCCCTAAGAAACCGATACCCTGTTCTGAGTGCTCATGGCAGGATTATAATTTAATTTGGTTTGTAAACATTTCCTCAAGCAGACGAAGCCAAACAAGGAAACCTCTCGCTTTGTAGAGAGTTCTTCTGCTTAGTCAACACTCAGCTGCAACGTGTTGGAATAACCAGGCCAGGTGAACCGTTTCAGAGTTCACAACGGCCCACGGGGCCGAGGCGGGGAAGGAAGCACTCAAGCTGAATGAAACTAGACCCGCAGGAAAAGGAGAAACTGGTACAGAAGCTCCAAAAGCATCCCTGAACTCTCTGAGCATTTCTGCGGCCGCTTGTGACCAGCAACTGCAGCGTCAGTTGAACAATCTCCTATTCTGCCTTTAGGAATTATGTAAGAGCTAACGGTCACAAGGCGAGGGCGACTGAGAAAGGGAATTATTCACTGCCTGACATGGATGAACTCGGGGTAATGCATGCATTTCGCAAACACTGTTCTCTCTGTTCGGAAATATTAGTCCACATTCCATTCATTTTGATAACCTTTTCCTTTTGCATCCCAACGCCACACCAACCGACGGCAGCACCACCAGAATTCGGGGCGCAGGTGCTGCCCCCGCCCAAGTTCGTCTAGCATGCTATCATGCCAGAGCAGAGGGACGCGGAAAACCTGACTTTAAAGTCCTCGTCACCGAAATGCCATTCCAGAGATGTTTAGGGGGCAAATGGGGAGATTCACCGGACAGTGAACTAAGTATTAGAAAGAAAGGCATGTTCCTTAAAGTCAAGGATTGCTGAAACCGGTTTGGCTCAGTGGATAGAGCGTTGGCCTGTGGACTGAGGAGTCCCAGGTTCGATTCTGGTCAAGGGCATGTACCTTCGTTGTGGGCACATCCCCAGTAGGAGGTGTGCAAGAGGCATCTGATAGATGTTTCTCTCTCATTGATGTTTCTGACTTTCTATCCCTCTTCCTTCCTCTCTGGAAAAAAATCAATAAAATATATATATTTTTAAAAAGTCAAGGATTGTGTAATTCCATGTTGGTATCTGTGCTGCGCCCCCACCCCCCACCCCCACCCCCCAGCACAGTCAATGACTGAGTGAACTAAGAAAAGTGAATAGGAACATTACATGACTTAGGAATTCCACCAACAAATTCAGTGGTTTTTAAAAAAAAACACGAGAATACCATAAAAATCATGATTCCACTAGAAATCCCTTAAACTAAAAAACAAAACAAAATCAAAACACAAATCTATGGGGTGACTCATGTTGGGGGCTATGTGGAAATAGAAAAAACAGATTCAGAATTTAGTTGGGTGCAAAGCTGTACCACGCAGAAGCAAACTGTAAGGAAAAATAGTTACCAAAGGTTTTTAACATATAAATGAACAGTTCCTTAGAATTCTGATTCTTAAAAAATCATCTCCAAGTTAGGCTTGAAATATCGACCCCGTTAAAAAGTACTCCCTCGCCCACGTCTTTGCACATCACACTGTGTAGCTGGGGAGGGTCGGCCAGGCTGCCTCACAGCTGCGCTGCACCCCAGCTGAGCATCTCCAAGGAATAAAGTCTCCTTCCTCTACAGCACCCCAAACTGGGGGTCCCATTGGTGTGGAATTGGAGCTACAGACCATCGGTTGATGGATTTTCCCATGTTCCCTTGCAGGCCTTCAACGGCTCAATACCATAAACAGTAAGGACCACTGTGTCCATCTCATACTAGGGGAGAAAAAAGTCTGGTCTTACCTTCCCCTTAAGCACACGGGTCTTAGGCCACAAGATGACCTATTCCCGTGGTCGGCAAACTCATCAGTCAACAGAGCCAGATATCAACAGTACAACGATTGAAATTTCTTTTGAGAGCCACATTTTTTAAATGCAGGGTGAGGATGGAATGACGGGGAAGTCTCCCTAGTCCACAGCAAGTTTTCACATGAATGTTGGGGAGCAATCCCGGGGAAGCTTCCTCACAGCAGCAATGGGGGGCGGGGGGGCAGACAGTCTGGGAGAGATTTGCCAGGCAAAGCTAACCCCCAAAAGCAGCTCAACTAGACTTCAAGGCATGAGCGTGAGCGTGGAGAGAAGCTGACAGCACAGTGATGACAAATTAAATCTCATGGAAGAAATTAACAATTCTAAACCGTATTTCTTAACAAAATAACTTCACAGTAGAAGAGCAAGTTCACAGGAAATGGCAAACCCTCCACTGTTATCCTCACACGAGTGAACCTATGGATCCCTGGCCACTGCCATAATGGCTGGGAGAATCTTGTACTTATTAACTCCCTGAGCACTCCCAGCAGCCTCTGCGCTGCCTTCCTGTTGTACCGACAAGGAGAGCGAGGCACAAAGAAGTGATGTGTCTGTCCCAACAGAGGTTACAACGAGCCGACCCCCAAATCCTTAATGGCGGTGAGATTTGGACGACACAATCAACAGGTTTGGTCTGATGGAAATATGTAGTCTCTGCAACTATGAGCTGGAGAACACAGTCTTTTCCATCAGTTAAAGAACATGTACAGAACGGCCCAATCTAGGCCTCTACAACCGTGAAACTCGGGCTTTCTACAACCATAACGCCATTGAATTAGAAATCAAGAACAAAAAGAAAGATGTGTTTAAATATGTCATACAACTGAACATGTAAAACATGCTTCTTCCAAATGAATCACAGGAGAGATTAAAAAGTAAAAGAAACGAAAAAAAAAACTGGAAAGTGAACAACAATAACAATACACACTAAATTTTGTGGGCTACAGATAAATCAGTGCTTACACGACAAATGTGTTACTCAAGTGCTTATCATAGAAAAGGAGAAAAGTTGAAATGAGGTAAGCATCTGAAGAAAGAAAAATGTAAAGGGCAATAGATGAAATCCAAAGACATTGAGAGAGGCCTCGCTGGTTTGGCTCAGTGGCTAGAGCTTTGCCTGGCGGACCAAAGGGTCCCAGGTTCGAGTCCCATGTACCTCAGCTGCAGGCTCCTCCCCGGCCCAGTCCATGGTTGGGCTCATGCAGGAGGCATGATGTGTGTGTCTCTTACGTCAGTATTTCTCTCTGACTTTCCACCCCTCTTCTACTCTCTCTGAAAATCAACCGACTAATATGCTCAGGTGGGGATTATAAAACAAACAAACAAAACACAAAGATGATCGAGAAGGTCGAAGGAGAGGAAATGAAATAGAAAACAGAAGCAGAAAAGAGAAGTTGCACCAAGACAAATGTTGGTTCTTGGAAAATTGTAATAAAAATGATTTTTGGAAAAACAACCCTAAAAAGGGTGGGGTCTAAATAAGCAATAGTATGAATAATTAACACATGCAGCAAAAATTAAGGTGAGAGATTATGGGCAACATTTAGCCAAGACATTTCAAACCTTAAGATGAAATGGAGATATTTCTAGAAAAATATCACCCCCACATCAACCAAAGCAGCAGACATTAAAGGAATCAAATCCGTAGTTGGAAACTTTCCCACGACGCAGTATCACAGGACAGTTAAGAACTGTTCATTTCCCCTCACATATATTATTTCAGAATATAGAAAAATGAGTGCGTTTACTACAAAACTAGCCAGTAAAGCGAACCAGAACAGACAAGAACAATTACAGACTAATCTCAGTGTCTACCGACGCAAAGATCCTGAGTGAAATAAAATAATGCGCTGTGACCTGGTTGGAATTGTCCCAGGAATGCTAACTTGGTTTGATATGAGGAAATTGATCCATGAAATCTATCCCATTAACGGGATGAGAGGAAGCAGAACGTTTATTTGACGATACTCAATATCAAGGCGAGCTTAACAAAACCTCTTGGTAAAATAGGAAAAGAAGGGAAATCCCTTAACATGATAAAGGTCACAATATTAAAATCACGCCTAACTGAGAAACATTTGGAGTCCTCTTTATAATCAAGCCCAAGATAAGGAGTCCACAATTACTGCTTCCAGCCGGGTAAAGGCGGTCAGAACCAGCAGAGCGAGATAAGAAACATAAACAAAAGGCAGAAGGGTTGTCAAAGGAAATAAAACTGCCACTCTATGCTGGTGGTAGGACTGTCTGTCTGTAGAAAAGTCACAGTAGAAATGAAGAGAGTTTAGCAAGGCACCGGGCTCTAATATTAACATATGAAAGTCACGTGCTCGCTCTCGATTCCACCTGAATAAAGTGAAGAACGCCATATCGAATAAGAACAAATAAAGCCAGAAGAAATTAAATGAGCCCTGGCCGGTGTGGCGCAGTGGGTTGAGCACCATTCCGTGCACCAGAAGGTCCCTGGTTCGATTCCCGGTCAGGGTCCCGACGTGGCACTGAACCCACAAGCTGGGCATGCGCCCCGATCGATCGGGAAATCCAGCCAGGAACCTTTTGGTACACGGAATGGTGCTCAACCCACTGAGCACACCAGCCAGGCCAGGGTCTCTCCACTGCAACGGAACCATGTTTTTATAGTGTGGGAAGCTGTCTGTTTAATGCGACCTCACGACCACCTTACGGTAATTTACGGTAACCTGACCGGCGTGTGAGTGTACCTGTTGGTAAAGCAAATAAATGAGAACGTGCATTTGAATGTACTAGATCATTCTAGAGGAAGGCATACCAACCTACACCTGGGCTTTGAGCAAGGAATTGGGCAGGAGGGGCGAATGATGAAATCACAAACACACACGTTTCCGACTCATCGCGTCTGCGACGCACCTGGCGGGAGCCCCTGGGGAAGAAGCCTCTTTGACGGCAGGCTTCTCCCAGGGGAGGCGGGAGGCTGGGGCCAGCACAGCCCTGGGCAGCGACCAACGAGGACGGTGACTTAACAGCCTGCTCCTGCTCACACGCTCCTGAGCGCTGCCACAGACAGTTCCGCCTCGAGGGAGCGAACGCCAGGAGACACAGCGCAAGCTCGCTGACACCCCTGGTTGCCAGCACCAGTGCCTCGGAGAGGAGCCCGGGACTTGCAGGCCGAGGCCTTGCACCCTGCACCGGCTCCTCGGCAGCGGCCGGCGCCCGATGACTCACTCAGAAGCCAGGCCAGGGCGGGAGCCTCCTTATCTGTCGAGCGGAAGCCCCAGGGGCGGCCCGGCTCTGGCTGCACATCCGCTGTGGGTTTCAGGAGGCTGGCTGTTCTCTGAAAAGCCATTAGTGAAAGCCACAATCTCCAGACACCAGGCCCTGGGCCGTCTCCGCCTCACCATCCTGGAGACTGAACAAATAAATAAGCCAACTGCCCAGCACCCCCGAGCCCCCAGGTTGCAGTTTCGGGTCCCCGTGGCAGCTGACACAAAAGGAAAACGATCCCACGCAGAGTGGCCTTTTGCGGCCGCGTCAGAAAGGAGAACTTGGGGAGCGACCCTCCGGGAGAAGGAGAAGCGAGAGGCGGGCCCACTTTCACCTCACCTTTTCGACATCTGCTTTCGTGACGTTGATGTCTG
Source organism: Antrozous pallidus (assembly GCA_027563665.1). Classification (NCBI taxonomy): domain Eukaryota; kingdom Metazoa; phylum Chordata; class Mammalia; order Chiroptera; family Vespertilionidae; genus Antrozous; species Antrozous pallidus. The sequence continues at coordinate 81,180,847 of CM050522.1, forward strand.
CATCCATTTTCTCAAAGTACTGCTGGGCGCGGTCGGCCTCCTTGCAGTCCCGCTCAAATCGCCGCTTACTCTGCAGGGGGAAGCGGGGGAGGGGGAGGGGTGACTAATGGAACCAGGAGATCCCGCTGAGCCCTGGCCTTTACCCCATTCCCCCAAAGGGCACTCTTCTCTGAGCACTGGCCTTTACCCCATTCCCACAAAGGGCACTCTTCTCCCCTCCGATCGCTGTCATAACGCAGGTCGCTATTTTATTAATTTCTAAACGATCCTTCATTGTTGAAAGTATTACATATCTCCTCTTTTATACCCCAACTAGAGGCCCGGTGCACGAAATTCGTGCAGGGGCGGGGGGGGTGAGGGGGAATGTCCCTCAGCCCAGTCTGCACCCTCTCCAATCTGGGACCCTCGAGGGATGTCTGACTGCCCCTTTAGGCCCCATCTCAGTAGGACTGGGCCTAAACAGGCAGTAGGACATCCTTCTCACAATCCAGGACTGCTGGCTCCAAACTGCTCGCCTGCCTGCCTCCCTGATTGTCCCTAACAGCTTCTGCCTGCCAGCCCGATCACCCGCTTAGCTCCCCTGCCAGCTTGTTTGCCCCCAACTGCCCTCCCTTGCAGGCCTGGAACCTCCCAACTGCCCTCCTCTGCTGGCCATCTTGTGGTGGCCATCTTGTGTCCACATGGGGGCAGGATCTTCGACCACATGGGGGCAGCCCTCTTGTGTGTTGGAGTGGTGGTCAATCTGCATATTACTCTTTTATGAGATAGGATGACCCTCCCCCCAACCCACCCCCACCCCCTGCCTCAGGCCTTTCCCACCCCACTGTCTGTCAGGATGCTATTTTAAACTCTGCATTGATGTTCCCCCAACTGCCTAATCTTGGTTCTTTCCACGTGGTTTCTAGAAAAACACTCCCCTCGAACTCTCTTGGCTCAACATTTCACTTCAGATAAAAGTTTCTAGAAACACTCTACACTCAGATTAGAAAAATCTCTCCAGGCGTTTTCTTTGGTGTTTTCCTTTGTTTTGAACATACGGCCGGATTCAAGCTGAAATCCAAGTCCAGGTGGAAAACCGGCCGGACCCCTCCCGGCGGCGGGCTCCTCACTCACCGACTCCAGCTGCTTCCAGCAGGTCTCGATGTGCTGCTGGGCCTTCCGGCCGTCGTGGAAGTGCTGGAAGCGAGAGACACGGGTCAGTGCGCCCTCCTGCTCAGAGTAACAGCAGAGAAGTCCCCCCAAAAGAATCCTTAAACTTCGGACACCAGCATGTGCGCCCCAAGAATTGAGCGTTAGCCCTGGCCAGCATGGCTCAGAGGGGTTCCAGGTTCGATTCTGGCCAAGGGCACAGGCCTGGGCTGCAGGTTGGGTCCCCAGTGGGGGTGTGCAGGAGGCAGCCAAGCAATGATTCTCTCCTATCATTGATGTCTCTCTCTTTCCTTTTCCCTTCTTCTCTGAAATCAAGAAAGAAATATATATATATATATTAAAAAGTAATTAAGCATTAAAAAATACAGGGCCATGAAAACAAGAATAGCCAAGAGTAGCCTTTGAAACTTCAGATGCTGTAATAACTGAATTCTAAGACTTACATACAGCACTTGTAAAAGTGACAGGGACGTTTTAAGACAAAAATCACTCAGATCTTTATTTTTAACTAGGGGCCTGGTGCACTAAACTCATGCACTGGAGGTGGTGATCCCTCAGCCCGACCTGCCCCCTCAGACACACTGGGAGCCCTCAGAGGATGTCCTGCTGACCCTCACCCCCAGCCTGCCCAAGGCCTAAAGCCTCTGGCCACCCAGGCATCGCCCTGCAATGGGGCCGATGGCTGGCTCTGCCCCAGCTCTGCCCGCCCCCCAGCCTGGGCCTTCGCCCCAGCCAACTAGCGCCTGGCCATCCCAGGCCTCGGTCCTACCCAACCCAGCCCTGGCCACCTCGGCCTCGCCCCGCGCCCCCAGCCCTGGCGGCCTTGGCCCCGCTCCCCAGGCCATGCACTCGCTGTCTGGCTCTGCCCCAGCTCCTGATTGGCTGGTGGGCATGGCTTGTGGGAGTAGGGAAGGCACGGTCAATTTGCATATTACTCTTTTATTAGATAGGATTGCTTTGAGATGTAACTCACGCACCATCCAATTCACACGCGCAAATTTACAAGTCAATGGTTTTTACTAGAATCACGCAATTATGCAACCAGCACTATAATCAGTTTGAGGACATTTTTATCACCCAAAAAGGAACCATGACCTCTTAGCTGTCACCCTCCTACCCAGATCCTCCCCAGCCCCGGGCAAACACTCATCTTTCTATCTCTACAGATATGCCACTTCTGGATGTTTAGTAGAAACGGAATCTCACAACATTGTCTTCCGTGACAGGCAGAATGCTTTCATCACTTCATGTTCACTGAGCAAATTATCTTCTCAAGGTCCGTCCATGTGTCACACTTATCCTTTCTGTCACTAGGCAGCACTGCCCTGTGTGGCTACATGCCACTGTCTATCCACTCACCGGCCGCTGGCCGCTGGGGTGCTCCGTGTGGGGCTGCTCCGGATAATGCTGCTGCAAGTGTTTGTGTGGAAGTTTTGTGTAGGTGGATGCTTCCAGCACTTAGGTCTCTTTAAACTTAAGATCGATTCACCCTGCCATCCGCGGAGGCCCTGGGCAGGGATGTGCCCGCTGCGGACACCAGAGGACCAGACTAGAGCGCACCTCACACACACGGAGCCAGGGATCAGAGAAGAGAGGGGCAGACTGGGGGAGTCGGCGGGCTCTCTGTCTGAATGAGCGGGGAGCGGGGGTGACGGGCTACAGAGGCACCGTGCTGCCAAGGAAGGTTCCAGGTGGCAGGCTCTCTCCACCCTGGAGATGACAAACACGGGGACCAGGGGGTGCAGGAGAGGAGGCGGGAGAGGGTCCGATGCCGGACCCTTCGGTCAGGAAAGCCGCCGGGATGTGCGGTTGCATTGGACCAGATGCGGCCGGTGACATGCTTAGATGTCAGGGTGACTCCGAGGTTGTCCTGACCTTCCTGGACATGTGAGCAGGCTCCTCACCCTCTGGTTCTGTTGGGGTTGCCATGGAGATGTTCCGGCGTATCAGAGGGCGGGAATGGATGCCTGCAGCCGCCTCCCCCCCCTTAGTTAAGATGCTCTCTCTTGGCAGCTGGGTCCCCTCACCAAGCCCGCAGCTCTGGCCAGGCAGCTGCCGGGAGCCAACCTGTTTCCTGGCGCGGCCCCGGAGCTCAGCATCCCCGATGGCTTTCCCTGGCCCCTCTCCGCAGCGCCCTCACCCTCCCTTTAGCCCACCAGCTCCCTTCACTGGCTGGGCCGAGAGTGGCGCCTGCTTTCTGCAGGACAGGTAAGCGGGGAGGGGGCTGCGGGGAGGCAGGTGAGCAGGGACAGCAGCCCAGAGCCCTCCGCACAGCCTGGGTCTCACCTGACCTGTCAGATCCGATCCGAGGGCTCAGCTGAGTCACAGAGGCCGCTGACCTGAGCGCTGGGGGCTGGGAGCGGGGCTGCGGGGGTGAGGAGGGGAGAGCGGCTTCTCTGGGAAAAGACGGCGCTTCTTTACAAGGGAACGCTCCCGGCCCCCGGTCACCTTTCACTGCTGCAAGCGCCTCTCTTTACAGCAAGCTGCATCCATTGGCCTCTTTTTATTTTATTTTTTAAATATGTTTTATTGATTTTTCACAGAGAGAAAGGGAGAGGGATAGAAAGTCAGAAACATCGATGAGAGAGAGAAACACCGATCAGCTGCATTGGGGGGGATGTGCCTGCAACCAAGGTACATGGCCTTGACCGGAATCGAACCCGGGACCTTTCAGTTTGCAGTCCGCCGGTCTATCCACTGAGCCACACCGGTGTTGGCCATCGGCCTCTTTTTAGTGTCCATGGCCCCGGGGCTCAGCATAGACACGGGGACGCGACAGAAAAGAGCGAGTCCAAGGCGGCAGTGAATCCGCAGGTCAGGGTCACGGCTGTGGGGAAGTGAGCACAGGGCCGGGCAGAGCTCGGAAGCCTTGAACTTCGGATTCGGAGGAAGTACAAAGTGGAAGCAGGTTTCTGGAAGCCACAAAGAACCCTTATAACGAGACGAGAGGGAAGCGGTGGTGAGGGGGTGCTCAGGGGAAAGAGAGGTGGGCAGACGGGGAGGCCGAGGGACGGGCCGGGGAAGGCCCGGGACAGACGGGCTCACTGCGCCCTTCCGGCCGGAGTCCCTGTCCATTCAGAAACGCAACTCTCCTGCCCTGACCGGGTGTGGCTCAGTGGACAGAGCGCCGGCCTGCGGACTGAAGGGTCCCGGGTTCGATTCCGGTCAAGGGCAGGTACCTTGGTTGCAGGCACATTCCCAGTAGGGGGTGTGCAGGAGGCAGCTGATCAAAGTTTCTCTCTCATCGATGGTTCTAACTCTCTATCCCTCTCCCTTCCTCTCTGTAAAAAGGCAATAAAATATATTTTAAAAAAAGAAAGAAACGCAACTTTCCCAAACTGCCACGAGGACCGTCCCCGTTCAGAAAACAGGGACCACCGAGTTATGCAATTTTCAGAAAAGTCTCCCCATCCCCCCCCCCCCAATTTCACTTTGAGATTCAAAGGCGGACCCATAAAGAGGGGGACACCCGAGCCCCAAGTCCCGAGCCGCGCTCCAGGCTGGCGCCCAGCTCCGGGCTCCCCGCGTGGCCCTCCCGCGTGGCCCTCCCCGCGGACAGGAAACGCGCCCGGGAGGCGCAGAAAGGACGGGCCCGCAGGAAGGGCTCGGCTCGGCACGGCCCGTCCCGAACACGCAGCCCTCAGACACCGGCATCTGGGGAGCAGGAGGGATGGCTCCGACTGAAACCCCACCGCTATGTCCTCCTGCTGCGCCTTCATCGGCCTGTGTCAGAATAAACGTGAATTTACTTCTCAAGCGCGGGGTGGACCCTGACTTCGCCGTGAGCCTTCTCCCCACCCAGGCCTGCTGAGCCGCAGCCCTCAGACTGAAGCTGGGATCCCACACCACACGCGTGACCCCAGGGCTTCACGCGACGTGAGAAGCAGCCCAGGTGCCTGTGCCCTCTTGTGAATCGTTCTTTATAGCGCGTGCCCCCCAAAACGTATGTGGCTGCCCGGCCGGCATGGACCTATGCACCAGGAGGTCAAGTTTCGATTTCCGGGCTGGGCCCCTGGCGGGCTGGCGGCCCGATCCCCACGGTGGGCTGTGCAGGAGGCAGCCCATCAGCGATTCTCCTCATTGAAGCTTCTAGCTCTCCCTCCTTCTCCCCTGTACTCTCTGAAATCAATAAAAATATATTTTAAACATAAAACCTTGAACCTTAAACCTAACCGTAGCCTTAGCCCTAGCCCTCACCCTAACCCTAACCCAGCCCTAATCCTAACCCTAACCTACCCATAGCCCTAACAATAAAAAATAAAAAAATAAATAGAAACTTATGTGGCTGATACACACACATGCACACACACACAAGCACATGCACACACACGCGCACGCACGCACACACTCTCTCACACAACACACGCACGCACGCACACACACTCTCTCACACACATACACACACACGCACGCACACACACTCTCACACATACACACACACGCACGCACACACACTCTCTCACACACACACGCACGCACACACGCACGCACACACACTCTCTCACACACATACACACGCACACGCACACACTCACACACATACACACACTCACACACACACGCATATGCACACACACACACACGCGCGCACGCACGCGCACACACTCTCACACATATACACACACGCACGCACACACTCACACACACGCACATGCACACACACGCACACACTCTCTCACACACATACACACACGTGCGCACACACGCACATGCACACACTCACACACACACGCATATGCACACACACACACACACACACACACACACTCACACGCACACGCACGCACGCACGCACGCACAGCCGCTGCTGCCTGACGGCATGGGAAGCGCACGGACGGAGCCAAAGGCCTCCCCGGGCCCGCGCGTGCCTGCCCCAGCTGGCGGCGGGTTCCATCGGTTGAGTTAAGCTCACCAGCTCGCCAGATGTGTTCGCTGCTCACCAACAAGCAACGGCAAACACATTTCTTCTCGGGACACTGAGCGAGTGTGTGCGGAAGCGTGCCTGCGGGGCGCACAAAGAGGGATTGTTCTCCGGAGATAACAGGCCCCGGTGAGGTCATCCCCGCTCCGGCTCTGCTCTCCGAGGACACACAGGAAATGCCAGCTCCCCCGGCCCGGCCCCGGGGAGCTCCCACTTTCTCCTGGAATCCGATGCTTTCGCCTCTCTCCAAACACAATCAGACTTTCCAAAATGCCTGACGGGGCCGGGGTGACAGCTAAGCTCACCAGCCTGTCAGCGCTTTGGCTGGCCCTGAAACACACACGAGGACACTCAGCCTTCCAAACGGCTTTAGGATTGTCCCAGCGCCCAGGGGCGGCCGAGCTAGAAGAAGTCCGGGGAAGCTAAAATAAGCACACATTAACCTAAAGGACACGACAGCGACAAGGGTCTCAGAGCACTGCTCTGCGAGAGATCAGTGAGGCTGACAAAGTGTGCGCTCGGGATCCTCACCCACAAGCAGGTCCAGCAGCTGCTTACTTTTACTCTATAAATATAATAGTTCATTAACTTCTCAAACTCCCTAATAAAGCAAAACATGGCATTGAGAACAGCCGCTCAAAAGAAGAAAAAAAAAAAAAGAAAAGAAAAAAACACTGGGGAAAAAAACTGGGAGGGAGGGGAAAAAAAAAGAAAAGAATAAACACTCAATTGAGGACAGTCAACCATCTGGAATTTTAAATAAAACTCAGATTCCACAGATGAAAACAAAGGAACACAAAGACTTGCAAAGGGCAAAGAAGAAAGGAGCATCCAGAAAATATGTCTGTGACAAATATTTAACTTCCTCAGAACCCACGGCGCGGCGGGCCCGGACACTGGCCCCTCTCAGCCCGGCCCGGGCCGTTCACGCCCCGCTCAGCCTCTGCGGGCGGAGCCGTGCGCACGGGGAGGGCTGCGGGGCGTCACCCTCACACTGCCCGCAGCGCCATGCCGCCCTCACTTCGGGCCCAACCAGAAACCAGCAGCATTCGGGACAGGAGTTGCATTCAGCTTTGATTTAAGGCGTATTTCCCCAAATCCGTTTATAATAAAAATACCTTCTCTGCAAACTTGGTTAAAGTCCCTAAAAGCCTCCCTCCCCACTGCCAATGCTCAGGAGCTTCACCGCACAAACACTGACCCCCTGGGCCCCGGGGAGGGGCCCGCAGTGCCGGCCTCCGGGGTCCAGCTCCGAGGAGAAACGCTCTGCTTTATAGGTGACAAGTCAAGACTGTCTTTGTAAGAATTTACCTTCGAAAAGTCAACGTGTTTTCCTAAAGAACAGCCTACAGATTCGTGTGTCCGGACAAACGCTGGTTATTCGTGCTATTGTGTGAGCGAGCGGCGCTGGAACAGGAGGAAGAACACGGCGCATGTGGAAACAGCTGCAGAAAAACACCTTTTCCTCCAGCAGCATGATAGCCGGCTCTCTCCTGTCCTGGAGAGCTGGAAGCTGGGACATCATCAGCTGGCTCACTGTCACCTTACGGCCACAAAGGCAAAGAGAATGTCCAGTCTCTCCCACTGTCTACCTTTCTCCTACTGCCTCGTTCCCCCCCCGCCCCCCTCCTTCTGCAGAGTGAGCCATTTCACCATGCAGTCTCCTTGTCAGGGCTTCTTCTATCTCAACCAGCAAAATCGAGATGAAAAAATAATTCTCCACTAGGATTCTGAATTGAGCTTGGAAATACTCGAGGCTGCAAATTGGAAATCGTCCCTTTGAGCAGACAGGATTTCGCCACTGTATCCACCGGCCCGAAAGGTCTTACTCTGCCCTGGCCGGGGTGGCTCAGTGGATAGAGTGCTGGCCTTCGGACTGAAGGGTCCCAGGTTCGATTCCGGTCAAGGGCACATGCCTGGGTTGCGGGCTCGATCTCCAATGGAGGGTGCGCAGGAGGCAGCTGATCGAGGATTCTCTCTCATCATTGATGTTTCCATGTCTTTCTTTCTCTCCTTTCCTCTCTAAAATCAGCAAAAAATATATATATATTTTTAAAAAGGTGTGACACTGAGGGTTAAGAATGGTACTTAAGCAAGCCGTTGTCTGTAGTCAGCCATGGGAAACAGTAGCTAGCTGTGAAAATGCAGTACTTGTGGGAACGATCAGACCTGGATGACATGGTGCTGTTGGTCATTATTATTTAATGTCTCCTCCACTTTGGCGGGAGTCCTAGCTATCTTTCACGCATCCAGGGCACCGAAGGAACTCTTGTGGGCTCAAACCTACATAAGAAAAGCTTGTCTCTGGCCAACTTTGTACTTTATTGCTAACAAATTATTTTGCACCTAGCAAGTGCAAAATAATAGATCTTAAAAATAGATCTCCTAGGGCAAACCTTGACTAGGCATACACGGCGAGTATATTTTTCTCTCTTGTTTACAATAAAAGCCGTGAAAAGACTTTCATGGTGTCCAGAGAAGCAAAGAGGTCCTCCTTCTCAGACAGCAATGGCAGAGCCAAGACATCAAGGAGTAGAACCGAGGTCATCCTTCTTGCTTTTTAAAAGTCCTTGTAAGTATTTATTTTAACACCGCTTATTCCACAGCACACTGCTTATCCTGGTGTGACGGATATGCTCAAATATATTTAAATTCCTCAAAGGAATTAGTATTCTGGGGACCACCGATGCACTTCAGAGTGTCTAAGGGGACCCTGAAATTGTCAAGACCTAGGGAACAAGGTCCATAACTCGTATACGATTCGCAAAGGGACCAGTGTAAGTCCCGCCATTTAGATTCTATTTAATTTTAAGGTGCCTAGGGATATTCCCCTTATCTTGGGCCCATTTCTTTGGAAAAAAAACAAACAACAAATTTTGTACCGATTTCCTTTCCTGCTTCAGTTCCTGGACGTAGCGCGCTAACCCGGCGAGGATCTGGGAGGTCAAGTTCTCGGAGACGACTTCATGCTGCCCCGCGTAATCGTTCATTTCGTTCAGGGTGGAAAGGAAGGCTTTACACACCGTGTACCTGTGGGGCAGAACACACACCACCTTTTTCAAACGAGGTCACATCCATGCTCACTCTGCTCTCCGCCGGAGAAATAGTCATTAAAATCGCCCTCCCATAGGGACCTGACAATTCATTACACGTAAGAGTGTTTTCATCAAAACGGCTCAGAATTAATCACAACAGAAACTCTTTTCATTTTGTGGAAACAAAACTGCTCTATGCGGGGCAATGACTGGCTTTGCTAACACTTAGTGCAAATAGAACCCAAAACACATACACACGCTGTATGTATGAACCTGGTGGATCTTTAGCCCTAAGTCAGAGACATAAAACTTTGGGACCGTCCATGTTAAAATGCCTTAGTCGCTGGCTAAAACGGACATTTTTCTTGGATGAATTAGGCTGAATGAGGCTGTTGATATCGCACAACCAAATCAAGATTGTAGAACAAGCATGTCAAACTCAAAAGGCTGACACGGGCCAAATAAACAAGGTTTAAGTTTATGTGGGCCGTAAAAAACCCCAAAAGCTTCCATTTTCATAGAAACGTAGGTTTATTTCGATAGACATGCTGAATATAAAGTCATAAATGAGTCATTGTTAACATAAAATAATACATTTTAATAAAAATTAACACTTTTTCTTGAACGTGAACTTACTGCACACATCGATAAGCATAACGCAAATAAACCTATTTTTCTTGATCTCTGAAAGCGAGACATGTCCTGTTGCGCACACGAAACAAGTCAGTGTAAGACTAATGACGTGGCCATCGGCCGCTGAAACATTCGCTGCTGGTGTTCGGGGAGAGAAATGATGCGCCTGCGCGTAAGGCGTAAGGGAATGACTGCGGCAGGATTATAGTCACCAGTCATTAGCGAACGCTGTATTCGTTATTAATAATTATGTACAACAGGGCACTGTAAAATTTAAGTTACGAAATTTTTATTAAAACATTTCTGACATATTGTTATATTGGCCAGGCCACAAAAATGGTCACTGTGGGCTGCATGTGGCCCGCGGGCCGCGAGTTTGACATGCTTGCTACAGAACACACGATCCATCCTCCCTGCACTTGTTTGGATTCTCTTCTAAGCTTTTCCTGATTGCCCTCATTGAAACCATCTGCAAACTCATCAGTCCACAGAGCCAAATATCAACAGTACATCGATTGACATTTCTTTTGAGAACCAAATGTTTTCAACTTAAATTTCTTCTAACGCCACTTCTTCAAGATAGACTCGCCCAGGCCGTAGTATTTTGTGAAAGAGCCACACTCAAGGGGCCAAAGAGCTGCAGTTTGCCGACCACGGGTCTAGTGACTCAGCACAAAAAGCTCCTTAAGTAGGTTTTCGTTTTTTCTCTCCCCCAGTTTAAAAACGGACACAAATGGGGGAAGAGAAGGCAGGTCTCCGTCTCTCCTTTCCTTCACCATCACCACCAGTGCACACACCTGTATTCTTCTTCCTCCTTCGAGTTCTTTTTGGGTTGGTATTTCTTCGAGAGGTTCCTAAAAGAAAAAAAAAATGGACAGGTCACCTTCCACAGGGCGAAGCGAGAAGTCAGGGGTGACGGATGACGTCAGTGCTTTTTCTTTTTTGCAAGTTTAAAAAAATCATCCAAAACTCCCACGGCTGAAATCCACGCATTTCCTTCCACCCCTCACTGCGTGCAAAGAAGCTCCTGCAATGAAGGCCCCCAGTTTTGGCTCACAGGTGGAGCCGGAGCGAGCGGGGGTGGCGCTAGCTGGCCACATCCTGGCGTGGACAGCCTATTTGACGTCACTGGAGGGCACAGGCCACGTTTGCACACGCAGTGGCTTCCATGTGGCACTGAGCGGAGGGCCACCACGCCCCCGCGACCATCTTCTGTGGAGCAGCGCTGCTCTAAATTCCAGGAAGCACGTGCACTGTGTCCAAATGTTTAAATTAAGAATAAAAAATAAATAAAAGAGAACCATGGTGCCAAAGGCACGTGGTGAAGGCTGGGCGGCGGCTCCCGTCTGGAGCCAGTAACTAAGTTCCGAGGCACTGGAGACAACGTGGGGGTGATGTTTATGCTGTCACTTAGCTGGAGGACTTTTCAAAAACATTTTTAATTAATTTTTTAAGAGAGACAAAAAACCCCCATCAACTTGTTGTTCCACTTATTCACGCATTCACTGGTTGATTCTTGTGTGTGCCCTGCCGAGGGATTGAACCTGCAACCTTGGAGTCTCAGGATGATGCTCTAAGCAACCGAGCTACCCAGCCAGGGTCTCAGACCCCTGAGGCTGCCTCTCAGGTTTGCACTGAACACACTCCGATGAGCCAATATCGCCCCGGCGTCTCCTCCTAACCCCACCCCCGGGTCAGGAATGCAAGTGCTGTCCTCAACGCTCAGCTTAGATTTACACAAGGACCAGAGGTCATCATGGAAAGAGCCGCACGCTTCGCTGGTACCGGTCCCCGCTGCTTCTCCTGACTCCCGACGGGGGAGCGGGAGCTGGAGAACCAGCGGGAGGCCGACGGGGGGCCCACAGTGGGGATCCCCTGGGCAGCCGCTGGGCATTCACGTCCTGTTTCTGGCGTGTTGCCAGCCTCTTTTCTAGTAGCTACCTTCATTTTCACATTTCTTTTTTTTTAAATATATTTTATTGATTTTTTTTACAGGAAGGGAGAAGGATAGAGAGTTAGAAACATGGATGAGAGAGAAACATCGATCAGCTGCCTCCTGCACACCCCCTACTGGGGATGTGCCCGAAACCAAGGTACATGCCCTTGACCGGAATCGAACCCGGGACTCTTCAGTCCGCAGGCCGATGCTCTAGCCACGGAGCCAAGCCGGTCAGGGCTCGTTTTGACATTTCATTTCCTCCATTTCCCCCCAGCCCCCAGACTGGCCTGCAAAGAGGCGCGGAAATTAACACACGGGCAGTTTGGATCACGGTGCATTCTGCAGAGTGAAGTGGGATCTCACCTCTAACACGAGAGGCGTGACTTCGGGAACAAGGACGCTGCTCTGGGACTCCAGGGGCCACTGAGCCGGGCGGCCTGGCCCTGGACAGGCCAACAGCGAGTCTGCGCTTCCCGTTCCTCTCCCGTGAGTCCCGGCTGGTTGGTGAAACGAAACCGACTCTACGGCCGCTTCAAGTCTGGGAACTCCCAAGAACTATATAACACCCAAGAGAGTATCTATGGCTGCAATTATTTCCAAACAACCTGGAGCAATCTAAGCGTCCTAGGCAAACCGACGGGAGAATGTACTGATTGAAGCTGCTGTCACGTGAGCTACCTTTAACCTGTCTCATGCTCGGGATGCTCGGGATACAGAACACAGTGTCTCCAATAAATCTAGATTTTATTAAAAGGTGGAAAGGCTGCCGAAACCAGTTTGGCTCAGTGGATAGAGGATCGGCCTGCGGACTGAGAGGTCCCAGGTTCAGTTCCAGTCAAGGGCATGTACCTTGGTTGCGGGCACATCCCCAGCGGGGGGTGCGCAGGAGGCAGCTGATGGATGTTTCTCTCTCAACCATGTTTCTGACTCTCTATCCCGCTCCCTTCCTCTCTGTAAAAAATCAACAGAATATATATATTTTTAAATGTGGAAAGGCAATATTTTCTTAAAGAACGTGCCTCAGAGAGAACTCTTGTCTGCTGACAGCTCAGTCCAGTGGAGTCGATCACCGCCGCCCCTTACAAGGCAGGTTTAGTAAAAGGAACTGCTCAGGTGGCGCCACAGGGGAGCCAGGGACAAAGGAGGGCTCCGCCACCACCGTTCTCCTCCAGGCTCCCCGGGAGCAGCGTCTGTGGGTGAGTCCAGCAGTGACAGAGCCCGGCATGCGAGCGGCTTTTAGTGCGCAGTTTCTTTAAACGTTAACCATTTCTCCTGTGGGTTACCTCTTACCAACGGAAAACACCACTTCTCAACTCAAACCCTACTTAAAACCCTTTTGAAACTTTAAAGATGGGTGTTTTGTTTTGTTTTGAAAACCCATGTTTTTATTGGTTTCAGAGAGGAAGGGAGGAGAGAGAGATGGCACATCAGTGATGACAGAGATTCGCTGGTTGGCTGCCTTCTGCACGCCCCACGCTGGGGGGGGAGCGGCAGCCAGCAGGTGTGCCCTGTCTGGGGATCTGACCCTGACCCCCCGGGTCACGGATGGACCCTCAACCACTGAGCCATCTCGGCGGGATAGAGAGTCAGGTGTTTTCTTTCCAACCCTCACTTTCCATTTAGCTTCCAGTCCTTAGCAGCCATACAAATAATTTTTTAATATATTTCATGGTCTGGGGTGGACGGGAGGCGGATGCTGGGGGAGATCAACTGAAGGACTTGTATGCATGCATATGAGCATAACCAATGAATGAAAGACACTGGGGCGGGGAGGGGGGCAGGTGGGGACATGTGCTGGGGGGTAAGGGAGGCTGGGGGGAGAATAATGGGGGGAAAAAAAGGAAAACATGTACTACTATTAAATATAAGTTATACTGCAAAAAATAAAATAAAATAAAATTTAAAAAAAAAAGAAAAAAAATTATTTCATGGATTTTTTACAGAGAGGAAAGGAGTGGGATAGAAAGTCAGAAACATGGATAAGAGAGAAACATCGATCAGCTGTCTCCTGCACACACACACACACACCCCCCCCCCCCCACTGGGGATGCGCCCGCCACCAAGGTACATGCCCTTGACCGGAATCGAACTTGGGACCTTTCGATCCGCAGGCCGACGCTCTATCCACTGAGCCAAACCGGATTCAGCCATACAAATAATTTTGACATCCAGTTGAAGGTAACATAACTTGAAGAGACCCAGGTGAAACCAGCTTTCTTTATTCCCATTAAACAGTCAAACCCTCCCCAGGATTGGAGACCGGGGCGGGTGATGCCCTGTGAGGACATCAGGGTCAGGGGACTGCGTGCCACTGACCACGTTAGCATCTAAGCATCCAAATGCTTCTTAAGAGCATCGATGAATAATTCACCCAGAAAGGCCAGCCGAAAACTGAAAGCTTAAGAGGCCTGGAGGTGAACTCCAGGTCTAAGGAATGTCTCTCGGGACCCGCACAGAAAAAAAGATCAACTTCCATTTCTATTCTCTGAGTCAGGCTTATTTGTCTGAGGTTATTTGGAAAAAAAAAAAAAAAAAAAAAAGAAGCAAGCCAACAAACCACAAAAGGCATCTTTAAATTTATGGATCTTCCTGAAAAATTGTGTTTTATATACTTAACTCGCTCTTCAGAGAGACTAATTAAAAGGTAAGAGAAAAATATATGACCTTTAATAAGGGCACTGCATTTAAACTTGGTTGATCGTTAAGAACCGCCGAGAAAGGCTTTTAAAAAGGAGACAGTTGGGTCCCAGCCCAGACCCTCTGAAATGGAAGGTCCAGGAATGTTTTGTTTTGTTTTCTCTCTTTCTTTGATTTTTTAAAAGCTCCCTACAAGATTTCGGGGGGGGGGGGGTGGGTGTTGGCAGAAGAAACTCCGATCAGAGAATTGTGTGTTCCCAACAACAAGAGGTGAAAATTAACAGCCAGGAATATGGTCAACAACAGCAAATAAATCCATAAGGAAAGGTGGGTAACCCCGGTCTGCACACTTTGGAAAGTGGGGGCTTGGTGATTCTGGGGCAACACAGAATGGACACTGGCTGACCCTCACTGCCACGGGGGTGAGTCCATGGGACCCCGAATGCTGACACAAACAGAAGTGAACGGGGAGCTCAGCAAGCACTTGGGGACAATGACAAGGCAGCCAGGCCGCCCAGGGCGAGAGCACCCCAAACTAGGATTCTAAGGAAGAGGATACACCCTTGACCTCATAGAGTAAACCCCCAAAGGAACCTCTAACCAGGCCCTCCCCGAACCCTCTCCCTGTGCTGAGCTCAGAGGGACGACCGAAGGCACCAGAAGCAGGAACGGGATCGTCACAGACACTCCGCACTCCGGAGCCACTCTAATGCTTTGGGTGAGGACAAAAGCAGGCTCAGGCACCAGCCTAGCAGCTCACATGTTCAATCTTATAAGGAGGGAATTGGTATTATTTCCATTTTACAGATGAAAAGATAAAACACAGAGACTTTTACCCCAAATCAATGAAAGGACTGAGGCCGCATCCTAGGCATTGAGACTTTAGTCTGTCCTCAGAATCACATCCAGTAAATTGACCATCTTACCTAGTGATAGACAAACATGTAAATTGACCGTACGTCCGCTATGCCCACAGCCAATCAGAGTGAGTATGTAAATTAAAGTCCAAAGATAGCAGCTGCCCAGCTGCTCCAGGCTCAGATTGGCCAGGTGGGTCGAGATGCCTGCTATGAGAGGGAGGCCAAGTGCACGAAGGGATCTACAGGATGGGAATGCCGCAGCGAAGACAAGACTGCAGACTCTGGAGTCCGCAGTGAAGACCAAGATGGCAGACTCCGGCCTGAGTTTGCAGCAAAGACGAAGAGGCAGACTCTGGCCAGAGTGAAGACCTGGGTCCTAGGTGCCGGAGGAAAACCGGTGCTGGAAGCCAAGGGGAGGAAAGCCTATCCACGAATCTCTTTGTGCAGGGGCCTCTAGTGTTAACTGTAAGCCAGCTGAGAAGACACAATGTGGAACATAGGAGAAAAGGGAAGGAGGAAGGGAGCGGGGGAGGGAGGAAGTGGGTAACAGAGAAAACTCAACCTGAAAGAAAACATTCCAGGAAAAGACACTAAACCAAACTCCTCCAGAACAGCTTCCTCTGCAGACAAACCTAATAAAAACGCAAAGCCAGCAGAGCAAGAATCCTCAGATCATAGGATAACACAGAGTCGGAGAAAAGGGGCTACTGCAAAGCAAGAAAAGGAACTAGAAACGAAAATACTCAATTACAGAACTAATGTAAACGAGGCTGGCTACCACATTTCACAGAGGCAAGTTCAGAGGTGATCCCCAGGTGAAAACCAGCTAACATCACCAGGGGGAAAGAAAAGGCCAGGGGAAGAACAAGAGGACAAGAACATAAGGGAAACTCCTGTCTCTGAAGTATCTAACCCATAAGCAGGATAGAGAAAAAGAATGAGAGCCCACGGAAGGAAGTTCCCCGAGAGCAATGGAGAGCTGAAACGCACATGAAAGGACCTGGAACACTGGCAGAGGGGCCACCCCAGGCTAGCCTGGTAAAGCTACCAAGCTGCCGAGGGACAATAAAAGGCCTCACAGGTACCTTCCAAAGAGCAAGGCACCCACAGAGACCAGCGAGCTGGCTGGCCCCACATATTGCCACCCAAACACAGCTGCAACAAAGTGGGAGAGAAAGGAAGTGCAGAGAACAGCCGGGCTACATTGTTGCCAAGGACAGCGGCCTCCACATCAGAGAGAACTCCGGGTGACAGTTCTCTCCCGGGTGACGCCGCTGGCTCTCTCTCAGGGGGAGCGTATCCCCACTTTCTTGATTTCAGCCAGTGGACGAGCTATGGCAGAAGCCACAGTGGTGAGCACGCATCTATTTTTAAATATAGAATTAAGATAAATTAACTGTGGAAATC
Organism: Antrozous pallidus; assembly: GCA_027563665.1. Classification (NCBI taxonomy): domain Eukaryota; kingdom Metazoa; phylum Chordata; class Mammalia; order Chiroptera; family Vespertilionidae; genus Antrozous; species Antrozous pallidus. Next base: position 81,197,428 of record CM050522.1, read on the forward strand.
ATGTTACAGACCAAATTACATAATTTGATTAGAAGAGGAAGCGAAACAAGTAAATACATTTTCTTCTCCTTCTGAGCCTGTTCAAAGTTACAACACACGGGGCTTTATAAAAGCAAACAAATAAGGACACTCTACAAGTTTCCATGATCTTTTTGCTAAATCTTAGGAGTCTGTTTAATAAAGTTCCGCAAATCCTTCAGTTTCCCTTCAGTGTCTTTTCTACAGTTAAAGTAAATGTAAAGGTAATGCCTTGTATATACAATATGCAACACCTTATAAAACGGTTTCTACGTGTTGCCCTTTATTTAGAATGAGCTAAAAAATAATAATAATAATAATAATAATAATAATAATAATAACATTGACCAGGCCGTGAATGGCTCATCAATAAGAAAGCACAAACAGCTCGACCACATAGAAACACGCTCGACACCAATTCACGCTCAGGCGTCCCGATTTTTCCGTTTCCGGTGGGCACTGGTGTCGGGACGCACGGAGGGCCAAGAAGATAGTGCTGCCACAGAGAGTGCTGATGGGCACAGCCCCCGAGGAGGGCCACTGGGCAAATTCTACCCACCGAGGTGTGACTCTTAGGAATTTATCCTCTAGATTTGCTTGGGCAAGTGTATTCTTCAAGGTTACTTATTGCAACTTTGTTCAGAGTTGCAAACGATCGGAAACAATGAACACATCCACCAATCCAACCCAGCGCTGTAAAGCTGCAAAAAATAAAAACGAGCCTCAGAACAATACCCGGGCACAGGAAGGCCAGGGCACACTGAGCCGCTGTGTGTGCGTGTGTGCACGCGTGCGTGCGTGCGTGTGTAATATCTCTCTGGAAGGACACATAAGAGACTGATGGCATTTACTGTCACTGGGGAGGGGGTAACACACGGGACACTTCACTGCTCACCATTCTGTACCTCTGGCATTTCCAGATTTTTAATCATATGTGTTCACTATCAGGTCACAAGAAAATATTTCGTTTTTGTGTGTGTTTTTTTGTAAAGAGAAACAGTTGCTAAGGGCAATCGAGAGTTGGTGCTTTTACACAGGATACAGATATTTTTAAATTCTATTAGGAATTGGACCCTTAATCATGCTGGCTGGGTCAACAGGCTTTTTCGGTAAAGGGCAATCAGTAGATATTTCAGACTTGCAAATAGGTCACGGCCACGTGGTCTCAGTTACACCTGTTCAGCTACCATGGTTCTGTACAAAAGCAGCCATGGACAACACATAAATGAATGGATGTGGCTGTATTCCAATGGAACTTTGTTTATTTTTAAGACCGGGCAGTGGGCGGATCTGACCAAGGGCGGTGTAGTTTGCCGGCCACTGGCCTACAGAAGCCAAACTCCCAATCATCATCTTCGTCTAAAATAAATTGGCCATTTTTCCTCCGATGCAGAAAAAAAATAAAAATTATTTAATGACGATGTCTCCCCGAAAAGGTCAGGCGGACTGCCCTGGCCGGTGTGGCTCAGTGGATGGAGCATCGGCCTGTGAACTAAAGGGTCCCGGGTTCGATTCCGGCCAAGGGCACAGGCCTGGGTTGCGGGCTGCATCCCTAATGGAGGGCAGCAGGAGGCAGCCGACCCATGATTCCCTCTCGCCAGTGTGTCTCTATTTCTCTCCCCCACTCCCTTCCTCTCTGAAATCAATAAAAATATATTTTACTCTCTTTTGCGTCCTACCGCTGTGTAGGTGGGGCAGAGGGCCAGGCCCGGGCTTGAATAAAGGATCTTTTGCTTTTGAAAAAAAATAAAATAAAATAAAAATATATTTTAAAAGAGCATGCGGATTTTTCAACGCCGTACTTATAGTTTAAGCAACTACTTGTTGACTGTGCTCCAGTCACATCGGCCTCTCCGATCCTTGACCCCGTTTCCACCTCAGGCTCCACACGGCTGAGCAGAGCTCCTCCCGGGCTCCACCTGCCTCCTCCTCCGCCTGCGCCCAGTGGGTTCTCTCTGGCCGGCCAGCTACGCGGCCTCGGCCCGCATCACGCTCTATCGCGTCCCTGGCTTTACCTATTTGAGGAGGAAGTGCTATCTTTAGTGATTTATTTCCTTGTGTATTTGCATGCAGCCTCTTTTCCAGAGCGGGTAGGTGAGCTCCTCAGGCTCAGGCACTTCCTGCGTGTCGCTCATTAGAGTCCCCCCAGGACCCTGAGGACGCATCGTTAGTTGTTGTGTTTGTGGTGAAACCCCAATGGCTCTCACAGGCCTGTGCAAATGCATAATTCTCCCGAAGCCCTGGTGACCACGGAGCTCATCTTAGTAGAGGGCCCCTGGGAAGGCACATGGGCATTTCTTTAATTATTGTCAGCTGAACTCAAGGCGACAGCTTCACCAGGAAGGCTGATGTGTTATCACCTCGGCTCTCACATTTGCCCAGGTGTCTGTAGTGGGACTTTTGAGATGTAAATCCAGTCAAGCACCAAGAATGCTCAGGCCTACTCAAGAATGCAAATAATCCCCTTTGATCCTAACTTTTGGTGTAACTTCCTGCTATTTGGGGGATATAAATAAACACGGCTGTGTGGGCTCTGAGTCTCTGTCTCTCTATCAGAGAAAACAGAGGTCCACCCAGCTCCAGCCTTTTCCTTCCATTTGGTGTCTTCCTTCATTCTTTCTTTATTTCTCAATCCCCAGCTCCTCTACTCAGAAACTGGACCCACTCTTTCCACGCTGGACGTGGAAAAGAGAGAAAACCCCTACAATCTTACACCTGTACCCGGCTGAGGCACGCTTCCTACAGCTACTTACTGAGTGCTGTGGGGCCAGGCACCGCTCCACACCGTCGGGCACATGAGAGGACACACTCGGAGCCCTGCCCTGGAGGGGCTTACACTCCAGCAGGGAAGGGGCTGGAGCAACAACAAATACAACAGATGCAGTTACCCAGAACACTAGGAAGTTACGGGCACCAAGGACACGCTGAACAGTACAGCAGTCACTGAGCAGATGACATCTGAACAAAGACCTGGGGGAAACGGGGTGCTGGCCACACGGCACAGGGGGAGGCCCATTCAGGGGGCTCTCCATGGGAAGGCCAATGCAGCCTCCTGGGTGAAGGCAGGCCTGGTGTGCACAGGAAACAGCAAGGAGCCGGAACGGTCAGGGCAGAGGGCAGCCGGAAGAGAGAGGAAGGAGATGATGGCAGAGGGGTATAGGACCGATCACGCAGCGCTTCGTGAGACATCCTCCCTGCGGGTTCTGGCTCCCTCTGAGTGAAACGGGGAGGTGACGGTGTTGTGCGTGATCTGCTCTTTGTGGAAATCAGCCAGATGGGAGGGGAGAGGGTGGGCTCAGGGATCCAGGTGGGGGCGGATGTAAGAGAAACTGCGAAGAGTCGCTTGGGAAAGTGGGAGCACACTGTGCAGGGATCAGTAGTGTGACTGGGTCCCGCTGAGCGCTCGGACCAGCGGCTGGGAGACTTGTCGGCAGCATTTATTCAATGGCTCCTAAGCTTTCCTTGTCAACGCCTCCCACCAAGGACAATGTAGGTAGGTCTCTCTCAGGGACACAATGACACGGACGTTAACATTTAAATCCCAGGGAAACGGCTTCCCCGGAGTTACCCTCAGGGCTGGAACCCCCATGCTCCGTTTCAGGGTGTGACACGTGACCTGCAGTGGGTGCACGGTCCATGGGGAGTTGTTCTATTTCACCCTAAGCCTATCCTGGAATGTGGGGTGAGCCTCCTGTCTTGTTATCCGGGTCCTCACTCAGTTCCCTCCGCAGAGGGATGGGAAAGGAGGGAACGGGTACATCCTGGGAAGAAGGGGACTCAGCAAGCACTCCCCTGGTGACACAGAATGATGCAAAACCGTGTGAGGACCAATCTAACGACATCCCTGACGACACCCATCCCGATCATCCTGTAACAACCCTCCAAAGCCAAAGGAGAGGGACGCGGGTGCCAGCAGAGGAGCGTAAGCTAATGGAAAAGGAGGAAGTCATCTCAGAGAAATCCAGGCGGTGAGACTTGACTGTGGCTAAACCTGTCTGTCCCATTTGCATATGAAAGAAAACACTGTATGACCAACAGGGCAACACGCAAATGACCAGCCGACTGGCAGCAGCTCGTTCTCTTTCCCACTCGAGGTCCAAAAGCCTCCAAGCACGACTGAGGCTGACTCACACTCTGGGCCCCGGAAACAAATCCGGATTCAGCCAGTGACAAAAACTGTTTCACTGCCGGAACCGGTGTGGCTCAGTGGATAGAGCGTCGGCCTGCGGACTGAAGGGTCCCGGGTTCGATTCCGGTCAAGGGCATGTCCCTTGGTTGCGAGCACATCCCCAGTGGGTGTTGTGCGGGAGGCAGCGGATCGATGTTTCTAACTTTCTATCCCTCTCCTTTCCTCTCTGTCAAAATCAATAAAAATGCAGTAAGTAAATAAATAAGTGAATACAAATTGTTTCCCTGAGCAACACCTTACGTTTTATTTCCTGTGGGAACAAAAGCTGCCGTCTGTAACAGCGTGCCGGGGGAACGCCGAGAGCTGGTTTCCCAGCACCACCCGCAGCCCTGGGGAGGCCGGCCTCTCGTGACACGCGACATGGCCCTGTGCAGATGCCCTGTGCATTGAAAAGAAACATCCCAAGCCAAGCTGCCTAGTCTCTGACCATCAGCACAAACCAACTCACCTGAACCAGGAATCACTCGAGATTTTGCATGCCACCTCCAGTCCAAGCTTAGTTCTACCAAAACTTTCCAGCATTTTATAGAAAAGCATCCATTTCTTGGGTAATTTCATCATTAAAGATGGAAGGGGGCCAAACTGCTTTTCAAATGTTACCCTGGGGCCTCTCCTACGCTGCCCCCCCCCCGGGGGCGGGGCGGGGGGGGGAGGGCACGCATCAGCAGAAGCTTCTGGAAGATCACCTGGCCCCATCTACTCACACTACATCACAGCCTCCAACCCCCACTGCCACGCCTGGGTCTGAGCTTTATCCTCAAGGAGGAAACAAGCAAAGGATGGACGGACTGCGGCACTTCTGCAGCCAAAATACTGAAACCAGTGGAAGGGAACCGACTCCCACCACATCCTACCACGTGACCGAGTCCCACAAACATAGTGGAGACCAAAGCAGCCAAACACAACTGCTGCCTAGCCAATGGAGACGCTCACATAAGCTTCAAAAACAGGCAAGATGAGCCCTCGCCGGGTAGCTCAACTGGTTAGGCCAGTGGTCGGCAAACTCATTAGTCACCAGAGCCAAATAGCAACAGGACGACGACTTCAATTTCTTCTGAGAGCCCAAATTTTTACACGTAAACTTCTTCTAATGCCGCTTCTTCCAAACAGACTCGCCCAGGCCGTGGTCTTTTGTGGAAGAGCCACACTCCAGAGGCCAAAGAGCCGCCTGTGGCTTGTGAGCCGCGGTTTGCCCACCACTGGGTTAGGTCATCGTTCCGATACACCAACATTTTGGGTCTGGTCCCCAGTTTCAGGACACACACAAGGATCAAGCAGGGAATGCATAAATAAGTAGGACAACAAACTGATGTTTCTCTCTCCCCCTCCCCAAAAGCAATATATAAATCTTATCAAATAAGGCAGGACAAAATCTGCTGCTGTCAGACGTGTGGAGAGCTGCCAACCTCGGGGACAGGGTGGTGAACGGAGGGTCATTTCTGTCTCCTCGGGAGTGGGGAGTGACTTGTGACTTCTGTACTTCTCTATGTCAGTTCTATTTCAATAAAGAGTTTTCTGAAAAAAATCAGTTGCTCTAAAATTCAGAGGGAAAAGAAGATTTTTTTAAAGGGCCCTGGCAGATGTTGCGCGGTGGTTAGAACACCCGCCCGTGCACCAAAGAGTCTTGGGGTTCGGTTCCCAGTGAAGGGCATGTACCTGGGTTACAGGTTGAATCCCCAGCCCTGGTCAGTCGGGAGTGTGAGGAGGCAACCAATCAATGTGTCTCTCTCACTTCAATGTTTCTCTCTCTCTCATCCCCTCCCTCTCTTCCATTCTCTTAAACATCAATGGAGAAAGTATCCTCAGGTGACGATTAACAAAAATTAAATGAATAAATAAACAAATAAATAAACAAATAAAAATAAGCCTAAACGCAATAGTTTAGTTTTTGTCTTCTGCTTTAAGGAAATTACCTTTCTATATTAAAAACAACTGTTTCCATTGAACTATTGGGGAAAAGAATGATTTAAAGGATTGTACATGCGTACTACAAAATAAACATATTAACTATCCTCGAACAACCTCTCTCCACATCAACTTACCTGAGTTGCTTTGCATAGCTGACTTCAATCTCTGTTCTTTCCTTTACAAATTTGATGTATTTCTCGAGAATGTCAATTCCCCACTGTGTGTGTTTTTCTAAGTTGTCAAATTGATCCTGTTTAAACACAAAAACAAAAACAGAGAGACAGTTTATAATCTTTCCCTGTGATGAAGAGCACGTCCACGGGCAGACCTCTCCACAACGCCCCGCTGCGCGGAACGCAGTTCTGGTGTTTGCCAGGACTGTCCTCCGAGCTCCTGTGTTGCGCGGTTTTAAATCAACATTCCCTAATTTGGTTCGAAACCGCCTTGGCCCCTGATCTCTGCCCCATTTGTTCACGTTCTCTGTCCCTATTAGCAACAAGTGTTTCTGATATAATTGATGTCCTGCTACAAAGGACAACCTCTACCGGATACCCGAGACTGAGGTGAAACACGCCCACGTTAACTCACTCGCACTGTCAGCACCTTCGCTGCTGTCCTGAGTGATCGCTCAAAACAGCTCATTGCAATTTGGGGCCAGGATGTAGGGAGGAAAAGAGCCCCCAAATCCTGCTTTCTTCAAACAGATCCAATTACTCACACGGACTTTATTTGACCATATCGAGCCCATGTCCCAGGAATGGTGCTAGGGGCTGGGGGACCAAAATGAACAGAAATATAGCTCAATTGGCATTGTGCTTTGAGGTTCTTAGTCTAGAAGAAGCGGGGGGGGGGGGGGGGGGGAGTGCATGTGAGCAGGGCACTCCAGGAACAGCTAATGCAAAGGCAGGGAGATGTCCAGGAAGCAGGTGAACTTGACCCCTGGAGCACAGGTCGGGGAGGGTGCAAGGAAATGAGTGGTGGCAGGTGACAAAACAAAGCCGGCCTGTTCACCCAAGGCCTCGAATGCCAAGCTCAGGCTCTCCTACGGGCACCTGTAAGCCACTGAGGGGTTGTAGGGCGGTGGGGGTGGCACGGCCGTGGGGATGTTCAGAATGGCCTGGAGACTGAAGCCAGGAGACCGCTGCATCCAGATGAGAGAGAACGGGAGCAGAGAGGAGCTCACTGACAATGTCGCAGAGGCCTAGCGACGGGTGAGGAGGCTGGGAGGGGATGAAGCAAAGGGAGGCATCCACGGTGATGCCCTGCTTCTGCTTCCTGTGGTGACACACGTGGGGGGCGGCGGCTGGGGCGAAGTGACTTGGCGAATGAGGAAGTGGCATGGCCAGAAAAGAGATGGAAACAGATCTGTGTGGAGCTCAAGGAGGGAGGTCAGTGAGCCGGTGGATGTGAGCAGCAGCCAAGGATGAGAAGGCCCAGGTCTGCTGCAGCTCAGCTCGGTGTCCCTCAGTGAGGGGGGCCTGGCTCAGGAGGACGGGCCTAGGAGGGAGCGTCCAGGAGCGGGGGATCCAGGCGGGAGGATCCAGAAGGGAAGGCCCAGGAGGGAGGGCTCAGGAGGGAGTGTCCAAGAGGGAGGTCCAGGAGGGAGGGCCCAGGAGGGAGGGTCCATAAGGGAGGGCCCAGAAGGGAGGGTCCATAAGGGAGAGTCCAGGAGGGAGGGTCCACAAGGGAGGGCCCAGGAGGGAGGGTCCAGAAGGGAGGGCCCAGAAGGAGTGTCCAAGAAGGAAGGCCCAGGAGGGAGGCCCTGGAGGGAGGGTCTGGCAAGGGCGATGCAAGTGAAGAGGGTGTTAGCTCAACATTACCAGGAAGAAGGGATTGCAATGGGGCCAAGATGGAAGGTTTGCTGCCCCCCAGGGGTAACATCAACAGAGGATGAGGGTTCTAATCCCAGCTCAGGGACCACCCGGAGAAAAGCCACCAAACAGTGCACGGTGTCAGTCATCTGCCTCCCAGACACAGAGTAATCTCTGCTTAATATCATGAGCTGGATGAGGAGCAGTACAGTGGGCAAGTGTTAAAGCCTATATAATAAAGAGGTAATATACAAATTGACCATCACTCCAACATACAAGTTGGCTGCTCCCATGTGGTCAAAGATAGCCGCCCACACGTGGACACAAGATGGCCACCATAAGATGGGCAGCAGGGGAGGACAGTTAGGGGCAATCAGGCCGGCAGAGGAGGGCAGTTGGGGGTAACCAGGCTGGGAGAGAAGGGAAGTGAGGGGTGACGGGGACAGCAGGGAAAGGCAGTTGGGAATGACCAGGCCGGCGGGGGGCCAGTTAGGGGCAATTGGGCCAGCAGGGGAGCAGTTAGGAGTCGATAAGCCTGGTAGGGAAGTCATTAGAGGGTGATCAGGCTGGCAGGCAGAAGCTGTTAGGGGCAATCAGGCAGGCTAGCAGCTGGGAGCCAGCAGTCCTGGATTGTGAGAGAGATGTCTGTTTAGACTCAATCCCACCGGGCAGTCAGACATCTCTCAAGGGGTCCCAGAATGCAGAGGCTACAGGCTGGGCTGAGGGGACCCCACCCCCACCCCATGCACGAATTTCACGCACCGGGCCTCTAGTCTATAATAACAGAAGGGTAATATGCTAATTGGACTGCACTTCCTTCGGGACGTCCTTCCGGACGAAGCCGGGGCTGGAGGGAAGCCCGGGTCCCGGCTGCCAGCGGGAAGCTGGTGCTGGCAGCCGGGGGAAGGAAGGCCTGCTTTTGCACAATTTCGTGCATCGGCCTCTAGTCCAATATACACATGCAAAGCTACAATTTAACCCGCTCACAGGCAGGTGCAATCTGACAGTGAACACTCAGGAGCATCCTCCGGCCGGCTTCTAAATCTAGCACCTTCCATGTCAACCCATCACGGCGCTTCCATTCTGCTTGCCATTCAGAGCGGTGCCCACTACACATCAGTGAGCCCAGCTCGGCGGGAGCGGGCACGGCGGCAGAGTCAGAAACTCGCTTTCCCAAACTTGAGAAACCCTCTTCTGCAGAAAAGCCATTTCCTCCACCTCCGTCCCGTCTAGGCCCCCAGAGCAGTTTGAGAAACACCAGCTTAGGAACCAGGGTTTGATTTGACTGGCATGTTCTTCTCATTAAAAATAATCGCTGCGAAATGTCTTTATACCTAATAACTTTTAATATTCTCATAAAAATAAGGGACCGATATGTAAGGTGTCCATAGGTTCTAGCTCCTTGATAATGCCATAAACTCCTCGATTCGATTCCGTTCCAGGAAGCGCGGCTCAGGAAGGCGCTTTATTTATGTGAGCGACAGGGGCTGTCGGGCAGTGAATGGTGTAAACACACCCCTGCAGGTCTCTCTAAACTACTTGAGAGAACAAATATACAAGAGTTCAAGTACAGCGGCCTCCCCCCGTCTGCAGTTTCCTTCTCCACCGGTTCAGTTCTTCTCCGTCAACCTCGGTCTGAAAACAAGAAAATGGAAAATTCCACCTCCCTCCATCTCACCGCGTGGGCACTGTGTCATCTCACACCATCACAGAGGCGAGGACAGGACGACAAGACCTTCTGAGAGAGAAAGACCACATTCACACAACTTTTTTTGCAACTTCTTGGTAATGATTATTCTGTTTGATTGTTAATCTCCTCCGATGCCTAATTTCTAAATGAAACTTTCTTTCTCGTAAGCATGCATGTAGAGGACAAAACAGTATAGGCAGGGTTCGGGATAGTCTGCCATCAAGCATCCACTGGGGTCTGGGGTCGTATCCCCTCGGATAAGGGGGCAGGGGGGGGGGGCGGGGAGAGGAATCTCAGGATTCCAAATCACCCCTGGCTATTTAGAGCAAGGCTTCTTTAAAGCTCTCTGCTAGTCAGTGAACTTTGTTGACTATCCTCTTGATTTAAAAATGCCTTTCCAGCCCTGACCGGTTTGGCTCAGTGGATAGAGCGCCGGCCTGCGGACTGAAGGATCCCAGGTTCGATTCCGGTCAAGGGCATGTACCTTGGCTGCGGGCACATCCTCAGTAAGGGGTGTGCAGGAGGCAGCTGATCGATGTTTCTCTCTCATCGATGTTTCTAACTCTCTACCCCTCTCCCTCCCTCTCTATAAAAAAGAAATCAGTGAGATATATATATTTTTTAAAAAAACATCTTTCCGCACACTCCCACGTGGGCCATGTCGGAGCCCACCATAATTCCCCACCATCTCCAAAGAGTTGGCTGTTTTCGGCAGTTAAAGGTGTTTCCTTCAACACCTGCTGAGACCACATGCTCTTCCATTTCACTCCTGCCTTGTAACAGTCTAACTATATTTTCCCCCTATTCCATTAGTTTGCGATTCTCTTTGGCCCTAATGTATACAAAACAAAGCAACAGGGTTTGACAGTGACTCCTTAAAAAAAAAAAAAATCTGCATTTGAATTGAGTTCGCCTTAGCAACGACGGGCCTCAAACCAACCGTGAGTTTTTGATCAAGTTATCTGTACCTAAGACCAACCTTCCTGCAAGCTGTGAGAAAGCACCTGCTAAACGAACAGGATCTTCTATAAAATAAAAAACCCTCCCGCAGCACCAGGCACACGGGTGCTGGCTGGCGATGAGCCTGGGTCTCCTTCCGCCCTGAAAACCCCTGGCGACGCCTCAGCCCTGCTGCCGTCACGTGGATCGCCACAGCATGAACTCTTTAGACAGGAGCTAAGAGGAAATTCAAAACAGATGAAAAACTAATCAACCCACTTGCATTCTTGACTAAAATGTGGAAAACTTAACGGGGGAAAAAATTTCCAGATCTTAAAACACACACACACACACACACACACACTCACACACACACACAAACACACACACACACACACACACAAACACACACACACTCACACACACACACTCACACACACACACACACACTCACACACACACACACACACACACACAAACACACACACACTCACACACACACACACACACACACAAACACACACACACACACACACACACACTCACACACACACTCACACACACACACACAACAGCCTTTGCTACTTTGGGATGATGCCATTACCCAAAATGCACCCCTGCCTGATGTGTCATGTGACAGGAATTCCAAAGACCCATCTGCCCCCTTAAAAATCATGCCCCCAAAAGCTTTGTTTATCTGGGTTGCAGCTATCAAATTTTCACTCTATCGGAAATTCAAGACCCCACGACTTAAAAATATGTATTAATTCATTTTATTTTATTTTTTTAAAATATAGTTTATTGATTTTTTACAGAGCAGAAGGGAGAGGGACAGAAAGTCAGAAACATCGATGAGAGAGACATCGATCAGCTGCCTCTTGCACGCCCCCCACTGGGGATGTGCCCGCAGCCACGGCACATGCCCTTGCCGGAATCGAACCCGGGACCCTTCAGTCTGCAGTCCAACGCCCCATCCACTGAGCCAAACCGGTCTCGGCTGTATTAATTCATTTTAAAGAGCAGTTAAGTGCATTTCATGTGAATGTAAATAACACGTATTTTTATTTGTAAGAACTTTCCAAAACAAAACCCAAACGAGAGAAACTGAGAGGGGCGCTGTCTATATTCCTGCAAATCTCTTTTGTGCCCGGCTCCGCTGCAGCCGCTCTCCCACCCAACCTGCGCCGACTCCCTCCTCCGGCTAAAGTGCGTGAGAAACCCCGCCTCCGCGCAGCTGTGCAGTGCGGAAGCGGGAGTCTCGATAGCCTTGCCGGGTGGCGGTGCAGCTGCTTCTCTGGTGCTGTGGCAAAACTCATGGTTTCTTCGAGGCCAGTTGCCGTGTGAAATCGGAAACGCTGGCGATGAATCTTTCATACTTGGTTGCAATAAAACGCACCAGCCTAGCCTTGCGCCTTGAGTGCATCTGTTACCTGCGTGGGATGGGGCAGCACACGCCCTGGTTATGTGGAATACATTATTGCACTCATACCAGCAGATCTCCTCAGAGTGACCTGCTCCATTATAAAATATTTAAAAATCACACCGGTGTACATGTTATCTGACCGGATGAGTCCTACGCTATTGGGAAGCCGTCCGGCGTTACAGTGGCAAAACAGGTTTTCCAAAATTCCCGTTTGCGCTTAGAACCTAGAATCTGGTCGTTGGCACCAAAGGCTGTCGGTTGTTTCTTGGAGTGACAGGCTCACGTCAAAAGGGGGCGGTTCAGCTCAGCACAGTCACGAATGTTCTGGAAAGCACCCAGCTTTAGGATGCTTCTCACTTTGTCACGCATGTTAGCAAACGGATGGATGTTCAAGGGTTAAAACTAACACAAAAACCACTGAATGTCAACTGTAAGAAATAAAAAATAAACATTTATGTTGGTCAGTGTACTCAGTTGGTTCGAGCACTGGCCCTCCAACCAAAAGGTCGAGGGTTTTATTGCCGGTCAAGGGCAAGTACCTGGGTTGCTGGTTTGATCCCCGGGCTCATTTAGGCCCAGGTGTGGCAGGCAGCCACTCAATGTCCCTCTCTCACATCAATGTCTCTCTCTCCCTCTCCCCTCTTCCGTGGACTCTCTCTAAAAATCAATGGAAAAAAAAAAAAAAGCCCTTGGGTGGAGATTAACAAAATAATAATAAAATAAAAATTGTACTAATTTTTCTTTAGCCTGAAAAATGAAAAATAAAGTTGAATACCAAAAAAAAAAAAGGTTAAGACTGAATAAAAATAACTAGCTCTACTGTTTCTCACGGCCATTCTATCTAATAAAAGAGTAATATGCAAATTGACCTTACCTTCGCTACCCCCAATAAGCCACAGCCACCAGCCCATCAGGCGTGATATGCAAATTAACACCCAACCAAAATGGCTGCTGCCCATGGAAGGACGATAGCTGGGTAACCAAGGCTGGGAAAAGCCTCTCCAAGAGGCTTTCCCCCCCCGCGGGCAGGCAGGCCGGGGGCTGGGCAGAGCCAGCCAGTGGATTAGCCCCATCACAAGGCAATCACTGGCTGGGGTCCCCTGGCCAAGGTCCCCTGCCCAAGAACAAAAGCCTTGGCCAGAGGCTTTCAGCCTTGGACAGGCGGGGAGTGAGCCATCAGTAGGACATCCCCTGAGGGCTCCCAGTATGTGAGAGGGGGCAGGTTGAGCTGAGGGACCACCCCCCGCCCCCAGTGTATGAATTTCATGTACCGGTACCCTAGTTTCAAAATAAGACTGAATTTTTTTTTTAAACAGCGCATGGTGAGGAACACAATAGCGACCTGTAGTTTGAGACAGCGCCCGAGTTATGCCAAGGTGCCCACGGTCTCACCCACCACTGCTTCTGCAGGTCACTTGCAAATGTCCACCCAGTGAAAAAGACAATGTTATTATGAAAACAGTTCTGCTCTGTGGACCCCGGGAGAGGTTTCTAGAATCCCCAGAGGCCCAGGGACTACACTTTCCGAGCCACTCCCCTGTGCCACATGCTGTAAAATTCCATTTGAAAGCTGCATATTGCCAAAGATGAAGAAGCCAGGGAGTATGTGACCTAATGGAAAATCATGTTTAATGTATACTAGTAAGTGCTGCTATATATAGACTCAACAATTCACTGCAAACGGCCCAGAGCGCTGCCATGCTGTCCCAGCAGCTGGCGACAACCTGACAGGTCCCTCTCAAGGACCCTCCCCCCCCTTCACCCACACCCTCTCCCCCTCGGCGTCCTGTCACCACTCACTGGGTTCAAACCAGGCAGAGTTTGGTGCCTGCTGATGACGCTGCAAAGACATTCGAAGAGATGGCAGCTGCATTGGGCCCTATACAATGGCTGTGTTTCAGTCACTTCCAGGGCTGGTTTTATGTTCTCCGCTGTGATCGAGCTCCTGCATCAGAGTCGGAATGAACTATGGCACCGGCTCGGGTCCTCGTGTCTCCATCGGTGTTCCTACAGGACCACGACGGTCCGCACAGACAAGTCTGGCCTTCACACACCAACAACACGCGCCCACCCGTCACTGCCAAGGCCGGTCTCTCTAGCTCGGTAGATACTGATTATTCTTGGTTATTCAGGAAGTCTTCTGACATCCAACTTTTAAATGCAAATTATGCAAATGAGCTGACACAGGGCCTACAGTCAGAGAAGCTAGCTAGTTCCTCTGAGATAAGGACACCTAAGTCAGCCACAAGCAGCTTTTCTCCAAAATATAGGTCACCTCTGAATGCCGCACTTCCTGTAACCGAAAAGTCTATTCAGCTGACATGAATTCAAAATCCTTGGAATAAGCCAGTCTAGTAAGAAAGTGAGTTTGCTGAAGTTACTTCTGTGTTAACGGCTCAGACGCAAGAAAGGGGCCAGCTCACCTGCCCAGCACAAACCTCCCTCTGAGCGGGGTGCCCACGCCTCCTCCCCGGCAGGGAAATGTCCCCTCCTCATCAACAAGTCCACTTCGGTCGTGCTGTCTAGACCACAGTTTTAGGGGGCTCTTTATTTTGGATAAGTTCGCTTTCCTGAGGAGGCGGACTCTGAGGAGCAGACCTTAAATGGCTCCATTTAAACAGAATCCCTTGGGATGATATTCCTGGTCTTAGCTTCCTCTTATCTCTGAGAGAGAAGTGTCAAAAGGTATAGATTTACCCAGAGTAAACGCCACAAAAGCTCCATTTAAAATGTTTTTGTAAAGATCAATTTGGGTCTAAATATTGAAGTGGCTACATATACAAACCCCCCCAAAAAAAGTCTTATAAAACTATGTCATCATCAATGCCACCTCAACTCCTAGTTCTCAAAAAAATTGTTAAATATATTCTTAGTGACTTCAGAGAGGAAAGGAGAGAGAGAGAGAGAAACATCAATGACGAGAGAGAATCATCGATCGGCTGCCTCCTGCACGCCCCCCACTGGGGATCGAGCCCGCACCCTGGGCCCGGGCCCCGACCTAGAATCGAACCCTGACCTCCTGCTCCATAGGTCGACGCTCAACCCCTGAGCCACGCCTGCCGGGTTAGTTCTCAGACTGTTTTTTAAATTTCTTTATTGATGAAGGTATCACATATGTGTCCTTATTCCCCGGTTCCTCCCCACTCCCAATCATGCCCCCCCTCGTTGTCTGTGTCTATTGATTAGCCTTAGATGCATGCATATAAGTCCTTTGGTTGATCTCGCCCCTCGTTTTCACATTTTTAACAGAGACTTTACTTCACGTCTGTGGACAAACTGACGACTTTTCTCATACACTGAATCAAAAGCAGAAATTCCCACCTGTGTACGTCCAACATAAAAAGGGTCAGATCTTAGAGTGCTGACAGGCCATTACCCAGTGGCTTCGCTGGCCGCCTGCACACGGGCCTGGAGAAACCCAAAGGGAGCGGCGCTGACCCCTTCTGCATCGCGGCTGCAGATTCTGCAACGCTATGTTCGTCTACTGTTTGTGAAACGGGTCCGAGAATGAGGGTGGCGTGCTCCCTGGTATGCAAATACCAAGAGGAGCCAGAGCTTGTGACGTCATTGACAACACAGAGGCTCCAACACCCGGGCGCCACGGCTGGACAGTCCAGCTAACACAGTGGATGTTAGTTAGAAGGGAAACCGGTTTGGCTCAGCGGATAGAGCATCGGCCCGCAGACTGAAGGGTCCCAGGTTCGATTCTGGTCAAGGGCATGTGACTTGGCTGCGGGCACATCCCCAGTGGGGGGTGTGCAGGAGGCAGCTGATCGATGTTTCTCTCTCATCGATGTTTCTGACTCTCTATCCCTCTCCCTTCCTCTCTGTAAAATAATCAATAAAATATATATATATTTTAAAAAAACCCAAAATACTAATTTTTAAAGTGATCTTGAAGATCCCGCCTCCAGAGAGGCCTTGTCCAATATCTTGGACAGAAGCGCAGGTGAAGGCTATAACCACTAGGTTCAGAAAGCTGGCTCCAACCTGCCTTCGTGCCGGGCTGGATCAACGGTAAAGAAAGACAGAAACCGGTCACAGAAGCAAAATCTTACTCTTTCTAAGAAAAAACTCCCCCCCCAGGGACAGAACGCAGGGGGGCTTAGTCAGGTGGTGACTGTCAGATGAGTATCTTCCGTGCACACACTCAGTGTCATCAGTGTCTGGCTTCCACCCAGAAAGGGAATCGGGCGCTCACTTCCCGGTCTCTGCGCGTCAGCTGACAGGTGTGGCTCAGGCTCCCAGCAGGCACAAGGCTTGTCACCTTCCCCTTCTGGCTGTCCCACAGGCCCCCAGCCCCGGGGAACTTAACCCAGTCTCTCCGACATCCCACCAGGCTGGGCTGCGGGGGACTCTCTCCCCCAGGGAATGCGTTCAAGGCCAGCCCAAGGGCAGAAGAGCGGAGGGGGGGGGGGGGGTGGAGAGGAGCAAACCACGCTCAGCACCGGGAGGAACCTGGGAGGCCATCCAAGGACTAAAGAAGAGCAGTGTAGAAGCCAAATTTTGAATGAAAAGAAAAAAACAGATTTTTTAAAATCCGACTTCTTTGTAAACTCTGTAAGCACTTCCAGGTGTGTGTGTGTGTGTGTGTGTGTTGGGGAAGGGGTGGGGGCACAAAATATCACAAGAACACCATAGGAAAAGTAATTTTATAATTATTTCCATAGTTCATACCTATGGAAAGGATTTCCCAGAAACACTTAGCAATGAACTCACAATGTTATGAAAAGAAGGTTAAGCGGACACATAGGGGTTGTCCCTGTTTGAAGACAAGGGATTCTCAACTCTCAACCCACTGCCACTGAGCATCTGACAAAAGGCCTTGCGAGACTGGGCCCGTGAGAAGCCTCAGGCAGCGGTGCTGGACTGAGAGTGGCCATCAGCCCCGGGCATGGGGGGCGGGGGGGCCTGTCTGCAGAGAGGAAGCTGCTGCACAGGGGGCAGACGTGGCGCTGGCGCACCTGTGTGCTTTCCCCTGGCCGAGCTCAGTCTCTGCAGCCCGGGTTTGGTGAGATAGGGGACCCACAGGGGGTGGAACAGATGTCTGGGCTGAGCATCTAGCAGCCAGACCCACCGTCCAGTGGTTAGAGCACCTCGGCCCTTACAAGATCACCTTCCCGTCGCCCTTCAGCTAGGGCATGGCCGACTAGATGCCTGGGGCGCTGGGAGTGGCCACTGAAAACAGTTATCCTCCCTGATAACCCCCCCTCCTCCTTCCTTGACGTGGTCTTAGCTGCTTGTGACGCTCCGGATGGCAGGAACAAAATGTGGACAGCGCCTGGCTCTTTGATGAGACACTAAACATCAACACCAATCCCAGAACACCCCTGCCTCGGGACTCCTCGAAATGTGAGATACTACGTGTCCTTGTCCTCTAAGCCACTTTTGTTTTTGTTTTTTTGTTTTTTGTTTTGTTTTCGTGGCTTTCAGTCTAACCCATACACCTTGTGTCTTCCCAGTAAGTTGCAACAGTTCAGCAGGTTCTGTGCCAAGCACGGGAATCAGAGTTTTAACGGAGGTAAAATAAGAGGCCGGGGGAGCGCGTGAGTGTGGGACTCAGTCTAGACACTAATCCTTTGTTGATCATATGTGTTACCAACATCAACCCATGAACTACGGAAAGGGATGTTGAAGCCGAAATAATGAGGACAGGCAAAGCCAGCAGGCACATCGGGAGAAGTGAGGCTAGAAGATGGAGGGGAGCCCATCCCAGGCAGAGGGACCAGAACGTGTGAGGGCCTCAGAAGGAAAGAACACGACAAGTGGAAGGAGGAAATGCGAGCCCCTCGAACCCGGAACGTGCAGGGACAGGGAAAGAACAGTGCGACGGGGAGACAGGCAGAGGCCGGGTCATCGGCCTTGAAGGCCGCAGCCAGGATTTCAGAACACCGGTGACTTCAGAATGGTGGCGAGTGTCTGCCAACTAACACGACCCCTCCTTCTCTCTCACCCCTTTGTGGCTTGCAGCCTGTTTTAAATTTATTTGATGAGGTTCAGCGCAGTGCCAATGAAAATCCCAGCAGGTTTTTCTTGGAGAACGGAACTTAGAGGTTTAAATGGAGTTGTGTGGGTCAAGCAGTAGCCAACACACTCGTACAGGAGGACAACGTGGGGGTTCATGCCACACGGGATACTGACTTACTATAAAGTTAACGAAGAGGTTGTGGAGTGCTGGCCAGGACAGAAAACTAGGTAAATGCAAGGGGCAGAGAGGCCAGGAAGAGGGCCCTGCAAAAGAAGACCCTTGGGCCCTGACCGGTGTGGCTCAGTGGGTAGAGCGTCGGCCTGCGGACTGAAGGGTCCCAGGTTCGATTCTGGTCGGGGCATGTACCTTGGTTGGGGGCACATCCCCAGTGGGGGGTGTGCAGGAGGCAGCTGATTGATGTTTCCCTCTCATCAATGTTTCTAACTCTCTATCCCTTCCCTTCCTCTCTGTAAAAAATCAATAAAATATATTTAAAACAAAAACAAACAAACAAAAAAACTAACCACTCTTCTCCTGAAAAGACACCACAGGGAATGAGAAACGATACAGGACAGACCGGGAGAGGGTGTTGATAACACATGTGATCAACAAAGGATTCGTATCTGGAATAAAGAACTTGACATTCTTTTTCTTGTTTTCTAAATCGATGTGTAACATAACATGCTATTAGTTTCAGATATACAACAGAATGATGCAATATTTGTATGTACTGCAAAATGGTCATAGTAAGCCTATTTAACATCCATCACCATATCAATTTTCTTTAAAAAATAAAAATAAAAAAAGAGCCAACAGGAAAAGAGGCAAAAATAATAAGAGTTTTAAGCATGAAGTGATATTCAACCTTATTAATAATCAGGGAAATGCATATTAAAACCACAAGATGCCATCTCACACCCACCAGCCTGGAAAAAAATTTAAAGTCAGGGCACCCCAAGCCCGGGCTGCAAGGGACCACTCACAGCTGCTGGGGGATCGCGGGACACAGACTGGTTTTAGCCGGTAAGGGTGCCTGCACGCCTGTGCGCCCCAGCAATGCCTCTGCAGGATACGGATGTGAAGGTCTAGGACGTAGACCAACTCTTGCACCAAGAGCCAGGCGTAGCAGCAAGATCCGTGCGGCAGGTGCAGGAAACAATCGGCTCCTTCTGATTCCATTCATCTAACTCCCAAACCAGGCAAAACCAAACGTGCCACCTACTGAGGCATTCAGAAGTGATGAAAAGCATCCAAAACACCCCAAAAGAATATTTTTTAAGACAAAATTCTGGGTAATACTCGATTCGGGTGGGGAGATCAGGAAGGAGCCACAGGGAGCGTCGGGAGCAGAGTCACGTTCTAGTTCTTTCCCTGGGTGCAGTGGACATGGGTGTGCTGTTCACGGCTGTTTTTATACACATCACTCTATACCTACACATTTTCTTTTCTTTTCATTGAGTTTACTGGGGTGACATTAGTTAATAAAATTATATAGATTTCAGTACAATTCCATAACACATCATCTGAATATTGTCCTGTGTGTTCAGCACCCCAAGGCAAGTCTCCTCCCACCACCATTTACCCTCCTCCCCCCATATCCTCTTCCACCTCCCCCACCGTCTTCCCTGTGGTAATCACCAGACTGTTGTCTGTGTCTCTGAGTTTTTTATTTTTTCATAATCCCTTCACCTTTTTCACCCTGTCCCATGACCCCCTCTTCTCTATATCTATACATTTTCATATACGCGTCCATAATGTACCATAATACTTAATAATGTAAATTTGGATTGATGGCAAAATCTTCAGCATAAGAGAAACTTAAGATCACCAGAGCTTCTGTCAACTGGAGATCAAAAATGAAGATAAAGCGTTTAGGAAACGAAAGAAGTCAAGGGAAAAATCTATTAGACAAAGTACTGAACGATTGCTTTTTCTTTCATGTACCTCCTGTTTTGTTCCCATTACAAATATAAAATGGTCTTCAGAGAGGGCATCGTTAATACCCAAGTATGAATTGATTATTGATTGCAAAAAAGACTCTTGGGAGCGAAAAAAAAAATCCAGGACTATTACTGTCTAAAAGCTTAAGGCACTTTTCACATATCACTACACAAATACAACAGACATGTGGCCCGATGCATGAATGAAGATTCGAGCAAGGGTGGGCCTTTGTCCCCCTAGCTGCCGGCACTGCCTTTGCTCTGGCGGGAGCAGCCTTTCTGTCTTCCCACACTGCCCAGAGGCCCCAGGTGGCTGAGGTGGTTTGGAACACCTGTGCTGTCGCCATGGCAACAACACAAGCGTCCCGTCCACGTCCCTAGCGACTCCTGCATATGCAAATTAACCCACCATCTTTGTTGGGTTAATTTGCATACTCACTCCTGATTGGCATTGTGAAGGTATGGTCAATTAGCATGTTGCTCTTTTATTGGGTAAGCTAGAGGCCCGCTGCATGATATTCGTGCAAAAATAGGCCTTCCTCCCCCTGGCTTTCCTCCCGGCCACTCAGGAGCCTGCAAGTCCCTAGTGCCAGGCTGCCCAAAAGCCGCCAAGTCCCTGCTGTCAGGCCGCCCAGAAGCTGCTAAAGTCCCTGTTGCTGGGCTGCCAAGGAGCCACTAAGTCCCCGCTTCCGAGTGGCCTGGGAGCCGCCAAGTCCCCACTCCTGGGCTGCCCCAGAGCCAACAAGTCCTCGCTCCCGGCTGGAGCACCACTCCTGCAGCTCCCTTCATCCACCTGCCCCTCTTATAGCAGGGGTCCTACTCTGCCCAGCTGCTCTGTGTCTGCATATGCAAATTAACCCACCATCTTTGTTGGGTTGGCTCCTGGTTGGCTATGAACATAGTAGAGGTATGGCCAATTTACATATTTGTCTCTTATTAGGTAAGGTAATTCCCCTCAAATAAAATGTTTATGAAGGTTAAGAGAACACAAATCTTAGATTAAGCAACATACGCTATGCTTCTACTCTAAGCCAAAATCATATTCATCCATTCATTCATCCATTAGTAATTTACCTACTATGTGCCAAACACTAAAAACTGAGGACATAGCAACAAACAGAAGATTACTCAGCCACAAGAAAGAAGGAAATCTTGTTATTTGTGACAACACAGTTGGACTTTGAAGGCATTATGCTAGTAAGGGAGGTAAGTCAGACCAAGACAAACACCATGATTCCACTTATTCGGAGAATCTAGAGATGCCCAACTCCGAGAAACAGAGCGCAGAATAGCGGTTCCCAGGGACCTGGGAATGGGGGGAGGGGATGTAATGGGGAGATGTCAGTCAAAGGGTACAAACTCCCAGTTAGAAGATGAATGAGTTCTGGGGATTGAATGCACAGTATGGTGGTTACAAATAATAACACTGTGTCATACACTTGAAAGTTGCCAAGAGATCTTAAATGTCCTCACCACGAAAAGGAAGTGGTGTGGCACATGATGGCCTGGGGGTGGTCATTTTTCCACGTATGGGTGTATCAGATCAACACATCGTGTACCTTAAACTTACACAATCTCAAAGCTGAATGGAGAAGAATACAGGTAGCTAAATGGTACCAGGTGAATGCCTGTTGAGTCTGAAAAGTCTGTCCCTGAAAACTTGAAACGGAGACTTTATTTCAAGCAAGTAATAATCACCCCCCCCCCCTTTTCTTAATTCTCACCCAAGGATATGTTTTTATTGGTTTTCAGAGAGAGGAAGAGAGAGACAGAGAGAGAGAGAGAGAGAGAGAGAGAAACATCGATGTGAGAAAGAAACATCCACCAGTGGCCTCCTATATGGACCCCTATCAGGGACCCAACCAGCAACTTAATATGTGCCCGGATTGGGAATCAAGCCCACAGCCTTTGGTGTGTGGGACAATGCTGCCACCAGCGAAGCCACCCGGCTAGGACAAGAATCATCTTTTACTAGACAGAAATAGTAAAATATTCCATCAACAAAGACAACCCAATTGTTCTATTGTTCCCCAGACAAAAGCCAATACAAGCCAGACAAATTGATTTTTTTTTTATGAAACTGACAACTAGATTGTACTGGCTCCATAAAAAGTCTCTGTGGGGTCAATAGCGATTCTGGAGGAAAGCACATCCATAGTGTGATTTAAGAAGATGTTTTCAGATATCCATTCTGTCATTTGCTCTGACGTTTGCACAAATCCACGCTCGGGAACAGACCCCCACGGGCGCTCCGTCTGGAGCCAGACCTGCCGCAGAGTCAGCGCCGGCGAGAGTTAGCTCGGAAGACACAAACAACGCCGCCCGGCTTGTTGCGGTGTCTGCCTGGGTTTCCGGAGTGAGGGCTGGCCGGAGAGGAACTCCGGGTTTGTCCGGTTTGATCTATAAACACCGGTCCGTCCGAGTTTGTCCGATTTGATCTATAAACACCGGTCCGCTTTCACGGGAGCCTGGGAGAGGGAAACCAAAAACAAAAAGCCCACGGGAGCTGAAAGCAGCCTCTTTAAAGCTGTTCTGAGGATCTGCCTTTCCGGCCCCCCTGCCTGGAATCACATTTTCCCAGCGAGACCACGGGGGAACTCCGGCTGCTGTCAAAACCCTGGCCTCGCAGACAAATGCATCTCTTTGCATAAACCGCCCAGAGGCATCCGCACCCGCACCAGGGCCTGCCCGAGAGACTGTGGCCCGTGTTCGTCTTCACATCAGCAACACATGAGCGTGGACATAGCACCTCACACTTGTCTGAACGGCCATCATCCTCAAAACAAACCGTGCTTTAGGATGTGCAGAAAAGGGAACGCTGGGCACGCCGGCGGGGATGTAAACTGGGGTATCCACTATGGAAAATGGAGATGTATATATATATATATATATTCGCCCTCCAACTTTTCTTGTGTTGGGCCTGTGGTCGGCAAACTGCGGCTCGCGAGCCACATGCAGCTCTTTGCCCCCCTGAGGGTGGCTCTTCCACAGAAGACCCCGCCCCGGGCGAGTCTATTTGGAAGAAGAGGCGTTAGAAGAAGTTTCCGTTTAAAAAATGTGGCTCGCAAAAGAAATGTCAATCTTTGTACTGTTGATATGTGGCTGTTGACGAATGAGTTTGCCGACCACTGTTTGGGCCATCTCCCTTCCCCCTTTAAAAAAAATCCTCACCTGAAGATATGTTCTTATTGATTTTTAGAGAGAGGGGGAGAGAGAGAAACATCGATCAGTTGCCTCTCCTGTGCGCCCCTAACAGGGATCGAACCCCAAACCTAGGTATGTGCCCTGACCGGGAATCAAACCCGAAACCTCTGTGCCTGAGACGATGTTCCAGCCAACTGGGCCGCCCCGCCGGGCCCTTTCCCCCCTTTCGGTTTACGGAGAACTGTCAATTTGAGATCAAGAGCACAGTCACGACTTTCAAACTACCGCTTCTGGCCCTGACCGGTGTGGCTCAGTGGATAGGGCGCCGGCCTGCAGACTGAAAGGTCCCGGGTTCGATTCCGGTCAAGGGCATGGACCTTGGCTTCGGGCACATCCCCAAGTGGGGGGTGTGCAGGAGGCAGCTGATCGATGCTTCTCTCTCATCGATGTTTTTAACTCTCTATCCCTCTCCCTTCCTCTGTGTAAAAAATCAATAAAATATATTAAAAACAAAACAAAACACAAAAACTCCTGCTTCTGTCACACACTACCTGGCACCCACATAAAACCCAACGGTCCTCAGCCTGGAGGGGCCCGAGGGCGCCCAGAGGAAGAGAAGCTAACACCTTCCTGACACCTTCGGGCTCCCGGCCCCCGGGCTCCTGACACCTTCGGGCTCCCGGCCCCCGGGCTCCGCTCTGAACGGCCTTCACACGCCCGAGGGGCGCGCACTGCAGGGCTCCGAAAAGCTGCCGTCTCCTCAAGGGGCAGCGGCTTGCGGCCCGCCGTTCCCGCTGCAGGAACAAGACAGGGCCAAGTTCAGTGGGTCCCGGGGGGCCGTGCAGGCGCCGTTCACCCCAACGCCCCCTGGGACGGAGGCTCA
Source organism: Antrozous pallidus (assembly GCA_027563665.1). Classification (NCBI taxonomy): domain Eukaryota; kingdom Metazoa; phylum Chordata; class Mammalia; order Chiroptera; family Vespertilionidae; genus Antrozous; species Antrozous pallidus. The sequence continues at coordinate 81,221,341 of CM050522.1, forward strand.
TGAACACCTGCCGCGCCCGCAGCGTCTCACCTGTCAAAGCAGACAGACTCGGCCGAGACAGGGCCGAGCGCTGGCTCCGTTTCCCAAGTCCTCCCGCTGTGAGACAACCCAAGACCGGTCATTCCGAACAGACGGGCTGTCGGGGCGTGAAAGGTCATCACAGCCGTTTCTAGAAACCTCACACCTATTAAAGTTAAGGACGGCAATCAGGCCCGGGGCCCGGGGCCCCAGCTCAGTGCCTTGCACAAGACCGTGCTTTGGAGGCGAGCTAGGACCCGGGGCAAATGAACAGCCAGGCTAACCAGAGCGGCTTTAAAAAAGAAGCAAATAGCTGTTTCCAGGCGCACACTGTAATTACAGGCAAAAGGGGTAAAGAAGTCAACCTGCACCGCTCGCTGCGAGCTCCCCTCTCGCACCATCAGCCGGCCCAGCCCGGCCCGGCTGAACGCTACCCGCGCTGGCTTTGGCAGGTAGAGCCCCGGCTGATCTGGTGGGAAAGCCATCGGCGGAGAGGACAATTCCCGGTCGCCTGTTGGAGTGTGGCTCAGTGTCCTGGTGCATTGCTCACCGGCACCTACCAGACCCGGTGCAACCTGTGTTGCAACAGGAACACGCAGGTGATGGTTAAGGAGACTTCAAACGCCACGCGCGGCCTTTAATTACGCGGGAGAAACTGACGAGGCCTTCTGCGGAGCGAAGGATCAATGGTTTTAGACAGCATTTACAACGGCGTTTCCGTTTCCCAACGCCGGGGAGCCTCCCAGACCAGCTCTTTGCCATCTTGGGGAGAACTAAAATCTGGGTGGTGTCGCTGTTTCATTGAGGTGCAATCCCCACAAGGTGAAACTAACCATTTGACAGAGAACAACTCGGCGGCACTGCATGTGCACAATGCCGTGTGACACCGCCGCCAGCCGGCTCCGTGACAGTTTCGTTAGCCCGCAGTCCCCACCACGCAGGCGCCCCGCCTGAGCCTCCCCCGGCACCTGGCACACAGTTGGTGTTCTGTCTCCACTGATATTCCGGATATTTTACATGAAAAGAATCACACAACACGTGACCTTTTGGGTCCAGCTTCTCTTCGCTAGTCTTTTTTTTTTTTTAATATATTTTATTGATTTTTTTTTTTTTTTACAGAGAGGAAGGGAGGGGGATATCGAGTTAGAAACATCGATCAGCTGCCTCGTGTACATCACCTACTGGGGATGTGCCCGCAACCAAGGTACATGCCTTTCACCGGAACCGAACCTGGGACCTTTCAGTCCATGGGCTGATGCTCTAGCCACCGAGTCAAACCGGTTTTGGCTCTTCGCTAGCCTTAACGTTTCAAGAGTCACTCAAATTGTAGAGTGTGCCAGTACTTCCTTCTTGTTTTCTGGCTGAAGACTCTGCCGTCGGGTGGAAGAACCACATTCTGTTCGTCCATTCCGTCGTCCATGGGCATACGGGTTGCTCCCACCTGTTGGCCATTGTGATAGTGCTGCCACGAACACTCCTATACAAGTTTTTATCTGGGTAACTATTTTCAGTTCAGTGGGATTTATACCCAAGAGCAGACTTGCTGAATCCCAGGGCAACTATGTGTGCAATGTGTTGAGGAACTGTCAGATGGATGTTTCCGTAGCAGCAGGCCCGCCCTACATTTCCACCAGCGATGCCCCATGTTCTGTCTGTTCCTTTCCACTCCTTTGACTGTGGTCCCCCAGTGGGTGTGATGCAGCGTCTTTCTGGGGTGTTGATTTGCACTTCCCAAGTGACTGATGATGTCCAGCATCTTTCTATGCTTGTTGGCCATTAGTCTACCTTCTTTGGAGAAACCAATCTCCTTTTATTCCCCACTTCCATAACAATAAATACAAACAATTTTTATCTTCACTCTCACTTTCTTTAAAGCTGACCCTTCTCTCCACTTTTTAAATCTGTGTCTGGAAGACACATGAATTAGGTAAGAGCCCGAACTGGTATCTGGTCAAAGGGCAAAATCCAAGACTGTTTCCAGTTTGGCACCTCGCTTATTTACTAAGTGCCTACTACGCGCAAGATACCATTCTCAGTGGTGGAAAGAGATCATGGAACAAAGCAAATAAAAACCTTGTCCTCAGGAATTTTCCTTCCCACAGGAAGTTTGATAAGTACTAAATCTATTAACCTGGAAAATGAAAATCATAAAAATGGATAACTTGCAGTTTTCACAGAAATACTTCAAAGTATAAAATCAAGCCCTTGACAGTTTGGCTCAGTGGATAGAGCATTGGCCTGCAGACTGAAGAGTCCTGGGTTCGATTCCGGTCAAGGGCATGTACCTTGGTTGCGGGCACATCCCCAGTAGGGGGTGTGCAGGAAGACAACTGATAGATGTTTCTCTCTCATCGATGTTTCTAACTCTCTATCCCTCTCCCTTCCTCTCTGTGAGAAATCAATAAAGTATATATTTTTTAAAATATAAAATCAGTAAACAGGCCACTTAGGGCTCTTGTGTATAGATGTTAATATGGAAGGAATATCTTACTTTTACTATTAAAAGTACTACTTTAGATATGAATTAGGTACTTTTTACACAACTGTAACTAGAAAATGCACAAATTTACTATGAATTTACAAAGCTTTAGGTTCCAAAGTATAGAACAACACACTGTTTTAATAGCCTCAGGAATAAAAATGTCAGCCCTGACCGGTTTGGCTCAGTGGATGGAGCGTCGGCCTGCGGACTGAAGGGTCCCAGGTTCGGTTCCGGTCAAGGGCATGTACCTTGGTTGCGGGCACATCCCCAGTAGGAGGTGTGCAGGAGGCGGCTGATCGATGTTTCTCTCTCATCGATGTTTCTGACTCGCTATCCCTCTCTCTTCCTCTCTGTAAAAAAACCAGTAAAATATATATATTTTTAAAAGAATAAAAAATGTCAGACAAGCCCTAGCTGGTTGCCCAGCGATTAGAGAGAGCATCGGTCCACAGACTGAAGAGTCCCCGAAAGCAAAGAAGAAAGACGTCACCATCCCATGCCCATTTTTGCCAGGCGGTTGACTGTTTTTACCTACAATTGCAGCACCTGACTGCCTGAAGTTTTTTTTTGTGTGTTTTTTTTTAAGGATGTACTTTCCTTACCTTGTCGAACTACCAATGTGAGAAAATTAATTAAACAGCAAGCCTTTCGCCTTTCTCAGCCAAAAAGTTTTTTATTTTATTTTACTGATTTTGAGAGACAGAGAAACATCGATAAGATGAGAAATACCGTTGCTGGGCTGCCTCCGGCACATCACCACTGGGGAATCGAGCCCTGACCCAGGCACAGGCCCTGACTGGGAGTGGAACCGTGGCCTCTTGGTTCCCGGGTCACCACTCAGCCACTGAGCACACGTCCGGGTCTCAGCCAAAAAGTTCTTGCTCAGCAAAAACATCCCGAATTGTCTTTGTCTATGGAGTCACACCCGTCTTAAGACATTCAATCCATGGACAGGGTGCCTGACAGCTTCAAGAATGTGCCTCGTGGTTCTATTTATATTCCACTCGGTGAACTGCTGAATCTTCTGCAGGCCCGCCAGTCGCATTATTGGCATTGCTCTGAGCTCCAGGTGGGACCTGCACATAAAACGTCTAAAGAGTGTCTGGCCTTGAAGTAGCTGCCCCACAAGAACTGACAGTGACGTCGTCTCCATTTATTATGAATCACGACTCCAGGGACAAGCTCTCGGTGTCAGGTGATCCTGGAACTCGGGTTACTCTAGAACACTGGAGCGGAAGGGAGCTGAGGTCACGCAGTCTCGTTTCCACCCAATTCACTGACCGCTTCTACAACACCCCACACAAGTGCTCATTTGGTTCCTTTTCTTTTCTTTTCCTTTCTTTCTTATATTTTATTGATGTTTTACAGAGAGGAAGGGAGAAGGATAGAAAGTCAGAAACATTAATTAGAGAGAAACATCGATCAGCTGCCTCCTGCACACCCCCTACCAGGGATGTGCCTGCAACCAAGATACATGCTCTTGACCAGAATCGAACCCGGGACCCTTCAGTCCGCAGGCCGACGCTCTGTCCACTGAGCCAAACCGGTTACGGCATGATTCCTTTTCAACGTGGAATCCAAGACACAGACAAAACAGCCACGCAACCAGCCACATGAGAAGATAAGTAATGACAGCCCATGCTCATCAAGCCTCCTGTGTCAGACACTGATTTACTGTTCTGAGTACTCATTACCTCGTTTAATAGCCTCAATAACCCTATAACGTAGGCCCTGTTATTATCCCCATTTTACAGATGAAGGAACTGAGGTTAGAAGACTTGCCCCAAATTACTCAGCGAGGTAACATGAGGCTAGGACCCACACTCTTGAGCAAAACGACATGCAAACGAAATTGCAGGATTATTCTAAGAATCAAAGACTTTTCCAAGAGCAGCCACTGGGGGCTGCCCAGTGTGAGAGCTTCGCTCAGAGCGGAGACCCCGGGCCAGTGAGCGGCAGACAGCTGGGGTCACAGGCTTTGGCGTTCTTCCAGCAGATCCTCTGCCCCCGAAATAGGGGTGGTGTGTCACGCCTAAAGCTGGGGAAAATCTGGCATTGTATCTGGTATTTCTAAACCATTTCTGAAGTGGACCAGCATGGTTGACCTTCCAAGGAACAAGAGATGAATTTTAGGGGGAAGAGGGGAAGACTGGCAAAACCATTCTTCCAAAAGGGAATTACAATGAGGTGTTCTCTCCTGTGGGTGGATGGTTATGACAATGATGTAAACACTCTTGAGACTTTTATAAAGAATGACAGCCTGCTTGAGGTCTCAGCTAATAGTCAATCAGCTGCCAGCCATATGAGTGAAAGGCTTCCCGATGATTCTAGCTCCCAGCAGTCGGGTCCCCACAGCCTTCTAGCCTTTCCAGCTGGGGGCCTCAGCCATGGAGGAGCAGACAAGTTGTCTCTATTCAACTTCTGACCCATAATAAAATGGTTCTTGCCCAGTAAGCTTTGTGGGTGATAGGTTAAACAATAAAAACTGGGGCAATAGCCTTGGATGTCATAGAGATGGTAACACCATCTTGCTCGTTTATTAAGAACTGGAGGCCCAATCAGGCTGTCAGCTGGAACCTTTCCTGTTGGCTTCTCCATAAGTCTCCCTATGGGGGCTGGTTGGGCTTCCTAACAATATGGCGTTGGGTTCTAAGAGCAGGCATCCAGAAAGAGTAAGGCAAGTGTATGGCATCGTTACGATCCTGTCTCAAAAACAATATGGTGTCACTTTCACCGTATTCTGTCAGTTAAGGCAGTACAAGGGTCTGCAGAGGTTCAAGGCGAAGGGACGTAAGCCCTCTTCCACCCCTCAATGGGAGGAGTCTCATGTCATCCTGAAAGAGCATGTGGAATGGGAGAAATTGATGGGCCACTTTTGCAAAACAGGATCTGTCCCACACATGAAATAGGAGCCCCCTCCCCAATCTTATTTATTTGGTGACCTAGTACCACCCATTTTAAGCTGTCTCTGAAAAAAATCTGAAGAGAAAAGTTACTATCAGGTACAACAGAGATCTCAGTCAACAAGGTATGACTTGAATAATTCTAAATATTCTCGATTCATCTTCAAATGTCAGGACAAGCACACTGGCAGCTTCCAAAAGAGTAGAAGCTATTCGATGGTCTTGCAAACACTTATTAAAATAATGCACGCATGACATTCATTTCTGATTACTCCCAAAAGCCAAATGCTCCATCGGTGGCCCATTTACTTTTAACATTTGTGAATTGGTTCCCTCGTTTTACTATTAAGCATCTCAAGGCTTCAAGATCTGTTTGTTATGCTCTTAGAACAATTTGCAAAACCAATCGGCTCTCACTAGTCTCGGCTCCTCCCATTCGGAAACAAGTTTCGCACAACGACTCTCAGCCAGATAAACAGCTCGGCAAACAGATGGCACAGCCACTGTCCAAACGGGCAACGTGGTGAGGCGAGGTCAGTCCTCAGTGACCGCGCTCTGAAGTCAGGTAAGAGGGCTGCAAGGAGTATACGCTCCCAACAGCGTAGAATTTGACCACTTTAATTCTTGCTTTTCTGACCCCCCAAACTTAGGCTGGGTGATTAGACCCACACAGACCTGAGCGGCCTGGGCCTGATCCCAGAGCTCCAGGTGCATACATTAAACTATCTTATTTGCTCAGCGATTTTCACTATTTTTCACCTTCCGGCACACAGACACTAATTACTAAAATTCTGCAGCACACCCCAAAACAGTGTCTTTTTTTGTCTTCTTTTTTTGCCAATCTGACAAAAAATAGATATAATTTGTGATTTACAAAAATAAATCATCATCATTACCTACCCTTTTGCTCCAAAGTGACTTTAAAAAAAAAAAAGTCAGGTGTCTACAACTTGTAGATAAGGATTTCTGGTGCCAAGTACTAACCAATCAGACGCAACCTTCTGATGCGACGTGACTAATAAGATGCAACTCTTTGAAATGACCTATATATGTATGGCTCAAGGCAGGGCATTCATATCGGGCGGCTACTGTTGTGTTGGCTGCTATCACTTCTTTATCTGACAATCGAAGGAAAGAGGTCAGTGCCCCTGACTGTAATAGGCAGGTATTGCATGCTTTAAAAATTCTTGCGGCACGCCGGTGGAAAATTGCTGTGCTGGCTATCAGATGCTTAGATGTCTAGCAGGCATCTTGCAAAATGTTCTACACCTTGTTCTCCTCATCAATTCTAACCAACTGTCTCCCACACCCTTATTTTCCTCCATAGCATTTATCATGATCAGATATGTTACCCAGAGACGAGATAGAAAGGCAGTTGGTTCTACTGTCTGGCTCACTGCCCTGTCCCCTTTGCTTAGAACAATGCCTGGCAAATAATATTTGTTGAATGAATGAATGATGACTTATCTGGTTACCTGAGTAAATGACAATTAGACGACCATAAGGAACAGAGCACAGCCCCAACTGGTGTGGCTCAGTGGATAGAGCGTCGGCCTGCAGACTCAAGGGTCCTGGGTTTGATTCCGGTCAAGGGCATGTACCTTGGTGGTGGGCATGTGCATACCCAGTAGAGGTGTGCAGGAGGCAGCTGATGGAAGTTTCTCTCTCATCGATGTTTCTAAGTCTCTATCCCTCTCCCTTCCTCTCTGCAAAAAAAATCAATGAAATACATATTTTTAAAAAGAAACATAGTGCTTAGCGTGGTGATGATGTTGGTAAATGGCTAGCAGGGTAAGGAAGTAGCTCCAAAATATTGCTGGATTTTCCATTTCTTGCAGAGAATGAAAATGAGCAAAAACAGGGAATGCATGAGAAGGAATCCAAATGTCCCAGTGCTACCCGAGCCGCATCAGAATGACCGAGGAGAGCTTTTCCGGTTTGGAAAATGCCGGAAAGTCAGAGGATGGTGAACACCCAAGATCCAAACTGGGTACCAGGGCATAATCTCAGTGATGCAAAATGGAAGCGAATGGAAAGGCCTAAATATAACGAGTTACCCTGTTGTCTGTCTACAGAGAGAATACATGAAAGGAAAAGCAACTGTGGACACGGCATCGAAGAGGTAGACTCTCTTCCCTCCTTAATGTACACCAACCCCTCTGCAGATCGGTGCCTGAGGCTGCCACAGTTTGGTGTCATTAAATTAATCCAAATCCGTTTTGATTTCACGCGCTCCAGGCAACTTTGCCCAGAGTTCCGCTTTCCACGTAGATCAGGGTACAGGGAGGGAACGTGCAGGTCAGCGAGACTGAGTGGCTGGTCTCCTAATGGCGACACCTCTGGCTTGCTCATCAGCCTGGGGAACTGGGTTAGTGTGGGTCACCTCGGGGCGTACTGGGGGACACCTCTGGCTTGCTCATCAGCCTGGGGAACTGGGTTAGTGTGGGTCACCTCGGGGCGTACTGGGGGACACCTCTGGCTTGCTCATCAGCCTGGCGAATTGGGTTAGTGTGGGTCACCTCGGGGCTACTGGGGGACACCTCTGGCTTGCTCATCAGCCTGGCGAATTGGGTTAGTGTGGGTCACCTCGGAGCTACTGGGGTGCCACCAAGCTGAAACAAAGAGAGGGCAAGAGAGACGTGGCTGCAGGTTTCGTTTTTTCGGCCCAACTGGTGAAAAAAGGGCCCAAAGTAATATACTATTTTAAAAATATATATATTTTTAGAGAAGAAGGGAGAGCCAGAACCATTGATGAGAGAAAAACATCAATCAGCCACCTCCTGCACACCCCACACTGGGGATGTGCCTGCAACAAGGTACATGCCCTTGACCGGAATCGAACCTGGGACCTTTCAGTCCGCAGGCCGACGCTCTATCCACTGAGCTAAACCAGTTTCCGCTGTACTGGAATTTCTTATCCACATTTCTGCACCCCTACCAGACGGTAAGCTACTTGAAGACAAGAACCATGTCTTAGCACTCAATAGATGCTCCAAAAATAGGTATTGTGGACAAAACACAGATGTCTCAATTACACTCATCATGTCTAATATAAATTCCATAATCTCCTTTGGTTTCTTTTATACATTAAAGTCAGAATTATTTGCCACCAACATCACCAATCCTCTTGCCAGAAACAGTAATGACAATTAAGAGTTAAATCCATGCTGGGATGACAGGGAGGGAGGCTTTTCGTGTACACCTCTGTATCTTTTGAGAACTGAACAATGCAAATCGTTTTTTCATTTAAAGAGCTTTTATTTTTTTTTTCAAAGTACAGTTGACATTCAACATTATATTAGTTTCAAGGGTCCAGCATAGTGCTTAGATATTTATATAACTTACAAAGTGACCCTCCTGATAAGCCTAATACCCATCTGGCACCACATACGGTGATTACGATATTATGACTATATTCCTATGCTGCAGTTTGCATCCCAGATAACCCATGTTTAAGCATAAGTAGAATCTAAATGTAGAAAGTCGGTGTCATTTTACATTCACACACACACTCATGGAATCCGAATGCACTGCCCTGACAAGCGTAGCTCAGTTGTTTGGAGCACCATCCCATGCACTGAAAGGTCACAGGGTCGCCCTGACCCGTGTGGCTCAGTGGATAGAGCATCGGCCTGCAGACTAAAGGGTCCCAGGCTCGATTCCGGTCAAGAACATGTACCTTGGTTATGGGCACATCCCCAGTGGGGGGTGTGCAGGAGGCAGCTGATCGATGTTTCTCATCAATGTTTCTAACTATCCCTCTCCCTTTCTCTCTGTAAAGGTCATGGGTTCAATCCCCACGCAGGGTGGGTACAGGAGAAAAGACTGATATTTCTCTCTCTCTCTCTTCCTTTCTCTCTCTCTCTCCCCTCAAAAAAAAAAAAAATCCAAATTTCTTTATCCAAAGAAATATTGCCAAGCATTTCCATATATATACACATACATACATGTCCTGATGCAACACTTTTTAAACTTCTTAGGTTTCCTTGCTAAGAAGGAATGAATCTCACACTAAGCTGATATGCAGCATACTTCCTTAGATGTCTCAAGCAGCGAATACCCCACTTCTGGGGGGGGAATAATGTGACTCCAGAAGAACTTTTTAAAAAAGTGGCAACAACAGCCAAAGAGAACTCTCACTCCCTGGAGGACATGAAAATTATATTTTATGTGAAGCCAATTATACTGCTAGAAATTAGCACTGTGTTTTGCAGTTCATGTGCTTTTTTCCCAAAAAGAACTAAACATGCGTGATCTCCTAAAATCCGGAGTTCCTTTCCAAAGCGATGACTTGCAGGCCTTTTCCTCCTGCCAGGTGACTCACTGTCATTGTTAACCTGTAAACAGAGTTTCAAGTCACGAGTCAAAGGCTTCCCTGGAAGCTAAAGGCCGGGGACATGACCTGCTCGTTCTGCACGATCCCGCTTGCAGCCGGAGTGTTGTGCAGTTCGTTCCCAAGGAACAGGGTTTTTTCCTTTCATCCTCCCCAGGGCTGTCCTAACCGGCACTACCCAGCGCCTCTTGCAACAACCCCCAAGCCCTTTGCAGACAGGCACCCCCGTGTGCGGTGCAGAGGAAGCAAGCAGAGCCCCCCGTGTTACAGGGCGGCAGGACGAGGAGCGGAGATGGGAGGGCCTGGCCCACAATGATGGATGTTGGATGAGGCGAGCAGGGAGGCTGGGCCAAGCCCTGCCCAGCTGGCTCGCTCACGTGGGAGCCCGCACCCCATTTCTCCCCAAGAACTTGTTGGGTGTTTCAATGCCACCTCGGTGCTGGTGGTGCAATGAGAAATACAAAGGGAATGGCTTCTTGTACAGGGGCCAGGTTTTCCTTTGCCTGGATAGGAGGGGACATGTCGGGTTTTATGCCCCTCAAGAGCCCAAAGCTAGACAGCCCTGCGTGGGACAGCCAGAGCGCCCCAAAGTGGTCAATATCTTCCTTGTCCTTTCTTCTTTTTCTTTTTTAAAATATATTTTATTGATTTTTTACAGAGAGGAAGAAGGGAGAGGGACAGACAGCCAGAAACATCGATGAGAGAGAAACATCAATCAGCTGCCTCCTGCACACCCCGTACTGGGGATGTGCCCACAACCAAGGTACATGCCCTTGACCGGGATCAAACCCGGGACCCCCGAGTCCACAGGCTGATGCTCCATCCACTGAGCCACACCAGCCAGGTCTTCTTTGCCCTTTCTCCATTCATTAAAAAACTCTCACCCAGATATATTCTTGTTAGACACAACATCAGAAACTTGATACCCCTTTTACTATTTAACCCCCTTTCAAATTAATTTCTTTCAATTAGAGAAGAGCACCTTTGATTTGAAAGAAGCGGGGGGGTCGCTACACATGGCATGAGCCACCTGCCAGGACCTAAGCTTCACTCAGAACAGCCCCCGCGGAGGCAGAAACGTTGGCTCCCAGCGACTCGCACAGGAGGAGCGTCCAGCGTTTCAGAAAGCAAAACCGGAAGCAGGGCCGAGAAATGGGGGTGATGGGGAGGAAAGGGATTGCAAGCGACTCATATACGAGATGCCATTTTTAAACTCCATTTATTTGGTGTCGGAGAAAAACAACTGCAGTTCAATTCCCACCCTAGCACCCAATATTTTGGTGAGTCTGGTTTCTTTTCTGAGAATCACCTATAATATGGAGAGAATGATGAAACCCACAGGATTCTTGTTAGGTTAGGAGAAGATGCATTTAAATTCCCCCCCCAAAAGGTGCAACAGATACTTACCAAGTTGGCTCTCTTCTGTTTTCATATTTTAAAAAGTGGGGAAGCTCTGGGCGGGTAGCTCGGTTGGTTAGAGCAGTGGCCGGCAAACTCATTAGTCGACAGAGCCAAATATCAACAGGACAACGATTGAAATTTCTTTTGAGAGAAAAAAGCAACCAGGTCTTTTGTCTTAGTGTAAAAAAAAGAAAAAAGAAAAAGAAAAAGAAATTTCTTTGGAGAGCCAAATTTTTTAAACTTAAACTTCTTCTAACACCACTTCTTCAACATAGACTCGCCCAGGCTGTGGTCTTTTGTGGAAGAGCCACACTCAAGGGGCCAAAGAGCCGCATGTGGCTCGCGAGCCGCAGTTTGCCGACCACTGGGTTAGAGCATCATCCTGATGTGCCAAGATTGTGGGTTCCATCCCCACTCAGGGCACATGCAAGAATCAACCAATGAATGCATAAGTAAGTGGAACAACAAATGATGATGTCTCTCTTTTTCCTCTCTCTCCCCCTCCCCTCTCTCTCTAAAATCAATTTAAAAACACATTTAAAAAACGGGGGGGAATTTTGGTTCTACACCCGATTCCTCAGGAAAGCGGGGGTCTGGGGGTTCTAAAGAAACCTGTGGAGGGGAAACAGATGAAGCAAGAATGCCAAAGTATTGGTGATCTAAAAGCTGGGTGATGAGCACAGCGGGTGCCTAATATCATTTCCGTTCAATATGTTGAGGAATTTTGCATGCTGAACAGTTGCGACAGAAATAAATTTTGAAGTATTATCTGAAAAAAGACGCGAGCCCTGGGGCGTGACTCGGTTGGCTGGGCACCGTCCCGTGCACTGAAGGGTCGCTGGTTTGCTTCCGGGTCAGGGCACACGCCCCGATTGTGGCTCGATTCCCAGCGGGGAGGCAGCCGATCAAGGCTTCACTCTCACATCAATGTTTTTCTCTGTCTCCCTTCCTCTTTCTTTAAAAATTAATAAAAATGTCTAAAAAAAAGATGAGGAGCTTTAGAGTCTCAGAGCCCTGGGATTTAATCTCTCCTTTCTACTCTGAACTTACACAAGTGATTTTACCTGCTGAGCTCCAATTTACTCTCTTCTGAAAGGGGAGGGATGGTGTGGCGGCGCAGAAAGGGGCCGCTCAGGCCCTCTTTCCAGAAAGGAATTGTTGCTCAGATGCAAGGAGTATGGTTAGCAGACACTCTCTTCTTGGTCTGCCTGATCTTTTGAGCCGAGGTCATGATCTTCTTGTAGCAACCTCCAACGAATGACTGAGCGAGGTGGTAAAGGGGGAGACACTGTCCTTGGCCAATGAATGAGCAAGGCGGCGAGTGGTCCCAAGGCCTGGCCGTTGCTGTCCAATGTGAGTCCTTGAATGGGTGATCTCTGCTCTGGACCTCCTGGCTGGCTCACAGAGACTTTGACAGGCGGCGTCATGGTCTGACAATCTGATGGCTCCCTCTGCCTAATCTCACTTGCTCCCTTTTCCGTTCCCAGGTGCTACTTCCCAATAAAGCGTCGTGCTCCTAACTCCACCTTAGACTCGTCATCTCCGACACTGCCACCGAATGCTACTTACCTCACCTGATTCTTGCAAAGAACAAATAAGTCGATGGGCGAAAAAATTCTGCACAGCACCTAGGACATGACAGGCTCTTGATAATCAGCAGTGTGGATGACAATTATTCCAGCGTTTAAGGCGATAAGGCATGGCGCAAGTGAAAACAGTACAAGACTAGGTAGGGCCTGGCTGGGCACCTCAGAGGATTGTCCCAATATGCCAAGGTCCAGTTCAACCTCTGGCCAGGACACATACAAGAAGCTACCAATGCATGCATAAACAAGTGGAACAATAAATCAATGTTTCTCCCCGCCCTTCTTCTCTCTCTAAAAATAAAGACGTGGACTATTAGAAAGAAAGAAAGAACTATAGAGTTTATGTAATGACTAGGGGCCCGGTGCATGAAAATCGTGCACTGGGGGTGGGTGGTCCCTCAACCCAACCTGACCCCTCTCACATACTGGGAGCCCTCAGGGGATGTCCAACTGATGGCTCACCCCCAGCCTGCCCAAGGCCTAAAGCCTCTGGTAAGCGCCTGGGGCTGGGCGCTCACCACCACTTCCCCTCACAGCCCTGGGGGCTGGGCACTCACCACCACTGCCATTTTATTCTCTACCCACAGGCTCACACCACTTGGCCCTGCCCCTGCTCCTGATTGACTGGTAGCATAGCCAATCAGGAGCGAAGGTATGGTCAAATTTGCATGTTTCTCTTTTATTATATAGGATAAGCTATTTCTATTTTCACAACCCATAAAGAGAGTAGAGAATACAAGGTAGAGAGGAAATTGCAGTTGCTAAAATGTACACACTAAAATCGCAGGTATTAGTTAAAGAACTAATTATTTTAGAAAACCTCATTCCGATTACTAGAATGGTATGCTTTGACTTAAAAAAACACACAACAAAGCTATTGTGATATTATATTTACACGTTAACAGGTATTCTAACTTTTGCAACAAGAAACTGAAAGTTACATCTTTTGGTTGTTGGTGGTAATCTATTTCTAACATCAAACGATTGAGGCTTTTCCGCTTTACATAACGTAACATAGAATTTACAAATCAGCTAAAAGTTGGTCCCAATCGGAAGACCGTAATCAATCAATATTAAAAAGTGTATACTAGCCGAGACCGGTTTAGCTCAGTGGATAGAGCGTTGGACTGCGGACTGAAGGGTCCGGGGTTCGATTCCGGCAAGGGCATGTACCTTGGCTGCGGGCACATCCCCAGTGGGGGGTGTGCAGGAGGCAGCTGATCGATGTTTCTCTCTCATCGATGTTTCTGACTTTCTATCCCTCTCCCTTCCTCTCTGTAAAAAATCAATAAAATATATATATTTTTTAAAAAAGTGTATACTCACAAGTATCACATGACCTCATTTATCTGTGGAATCTTAAGAACGAAATAAACTGCCTGACACAATAGACCCAGAGACATGCAGGCAACAGACTGATGGCTCTCAGAGGGAAGGGGGTGAGGAGACCTCGGTCAGAGAACTCACACGCGTACGCGTAACCCATGGACACAGACAAGAGGGTGGTGAAGGCCTGGGGAGAGGGTGCGAGCAGGGGTGAAGGGGCTCATTGGGGGAAAGCGGCACCTGTAACACTTCCAACAATAAAGATGAATTTAAAAAAAAACAATAAAGCTCTTCTTCCATTAAAAGAAAAACACAAAAACTTGTATACTCTCAATTAACTAATATACATATTTGGGCCTTCATTTTATTTTATTTTTTTAACTAGACCCATCATTAGCCTCAAGCTAATGTGAGTACACATGACTAAACCAGGAAATAAATATTTTATGATAAACACTCATTCCAGTAGACTTCACACCCACATTCTAAAACCTAATTAGATTAATTTCCCGGGGCATTCAAGTATTCTTGGTAGCTTGCAATTTTTCCGTGTCAAAATAAAGCCTTATTTTTAAACGTGGGTGGTGTTGACGAAACGAGTATGAGTAATACTTGCAGGAAACACAATATTAGCTTTAGCCAGGGAGTGAGTGAGACCTGAACAGTCCTTCAAAGAAGCCCTTTTCATGCGGCATGAACGTAAAGCAAGAGTTACAATGTGGTCGCCCGGTAAGCACAGACACTTACCAAACTGCCTTATGGTGCTTGAAATATAGCTTTACCTGCCCCAAACGCAACTTAAACAAACGTTCAGGATTAGCTCTCAAGTATAGCGTGAAGGCAACAGGCGGATATGTAAATTACCGACCCGACCACAGAGCGGCCGGACCTCCCAGGTGAGGCTTAACCGTTCACCGACCAGAAAAGACGGCGGTTTGTTCCAGTGGCGAGGCAGGGATGACAGGATTAAACTTGATTTACTCTGTCTTCCTAGGGGGCACCTTTGCTCCGTTCACGAGGGTTCCAGGAGTAACTACCTCCCCTGTGGGCCTTGCTCTGCTAACCCCAAACACACCGCTGGAGCGTGAAAATGAAAGAGCAGAGAGCGCTGTGCACGACTGTCAGAACCGCACACTGCTCGGTGCTCTGCAGGACCAAGGAGATGTAATAAAAGGCAATTCTCCCAAACCGGAAACTACTCAGAGTCCATTACTTCAAGGTTAAAAAATAATCAGAAGTTTTAACACAGCCCTAACCGGTGTGGCTCAGAGGATAGAGCGTCGGCCTGCGGACTGAAGGGTCCCAGGTACCACTCCAGTCAAGGGCATGTACCTTGGTTGCGGGCACATCTCCAGTAGGGAGTGTGCAGGAGACGGCTGATCAATGTTTCTAACTATCCCTCTCCCTTCTTCTCTGTAAAAAATGAATAAAATATATATTTTTAAAAGTTTTAACACATTCTTCTATAAACACACACATGCATATGAGGCTTTAGCCTCATGATCAACAGCAAAGAAATGTCTTCAACCATTCCTCTATCGGTGACGGGGGTGCCTAGACTGTGCGTATTCGTGGGCAGGAGTCTCTGGGAAATCTCTGTACCTTCCACTCTGTTCTGAAACTAAACCCCCTCTGAATAAATAAAGCCTACTGAATCATACAAAATGTTCACAACCGCCAAAGTGCAGAAAGGTGTTAGAACTGTCCCCCCCTCGATACATTAAAACAGCAAATGTTAAAACAAAAGGAGGAAAAAGGGATTCATTCATTTATCCAATAAATATTGATCAAACTCCTACTGTCCGAGTCAGGCATCGTTCCCAGGAGAGGGGAGACGGCTGTCTCTGAGAAGAGCACCCCACAGCCACTGTCACCATAGTCAGCACACTGCTGAGCGCACCCCGTATGCCGGCACTGTCCGCAAAGCTCAGGTTAAAACCAATTACAGTCAACACAGGTGCTTTCTTACTATCGTAACCAATAGGTCTTTTTTTAAATATATTTTATTGATTTCAGAGAGGAAGGGAGAGAGAGAGAGAGAGAGAGAGAGAGAGAGAGAGAGAGAGAGAGGTAGAAGCATCAAGGATGAGAGAGAACCAATGATTGGCTGCCTTCTGCAAGCTCCTACTGGGGATCACACCCAGGGCATGTGCCCTTGACCGGAACTGAACCTGGGACCCTTCCGTCTGCAGACCAATGCTTATCCACTGAGCCACACCGGCTGGGGCATAACCAATATGTCTTATTCAGGTCTCTCCGTTCACTTTCGTGCTTTTAGTATTGTGGGCTCCTCCATTTCTTATTAGCACCGAAATAAAGACGTGACGATGACAGAAGCCCTGCCCAGGTGGCTTAGTTGGTGAGAGCGTTGTCCCAATACGTCAAGGTCGCAGGTTCAATTCCCCGTCAGGGCACATACAAGAATCAACCAATGAATGCAAAAGTGAGGCAACAAATTGATCTCTCTCTCTCTCTTATTCTATATAATAAGAGAAACATGCAAATTTGACCATACCTTTGCTCCTGATTGGCTATGCTACCAGCCAATCAGGAGCAGGGGTGGGGCCAAGTGGCAGAGGGATGGTCCCAGGGGTGAAGATGAAATGGCGAGCACTCAGCCCTCGGGCGCTGTGCAGGGAAGTGGTGGCAGCAGCAGGGAGCGCCTGGCCCTGGGGCACTGTGAGCAGAAGTGGCAGTACACGCCCAGCCCCCAGGGCTGGGTGGTCGCAGGCAGCCAGGGCTGAGCTGAGCAGGGCGATGGCCGGGTGCCCAAGGCCTAAAGCCTCTGAGGCTTTAGGTCTTGGGCAGGCTGGGGGTGAGCCATCAGTTGGACATCCCCTGAGGGCTCCCAGTATGTGAGAGGGGGCAGGTTGGGTTGAGGGACCATCCACCCACAGTGCACAAATTCGTGCACCAGGCCCCTAGTCAATAAAAAAAATGTTTTTAAAAGATGGTGGAAAGGGTAGTAGGAGACAAAAGTAACTTCTGTCACCAAGTAATTTGCTAGCTGCAAAGAGTAGAATAATTATGAGGAAAGCTAAAATTTCCAACAGATTTATTCACATTTCATATTAATGATGAAGCCAATAAAAGTTGAACTGACACTTCCATAGTGTGTCACTTCTTTCCAATAAGCAGGTAAGAAAGCAACAACATTAACATGTAAGAAACTCTTGCTTTGCCCTTTCTCCAACGACCCACCACACCTTCATTAAATCAGTACAACCTACTTACCCTCCTACTACCTTATTTTTCAAAACAGAGTCTTGAGTAAATTCACTTGGTTCTTCTTACAGACAAACGTAAACCCCTCTTTTACTCTGATGCTGCAGGCCATTGTGAACACCCACTTTGCACGTGCTCACTGAAATAAGTGGCTAGCCTCCCATGTATATAATGTGACTTAGGTTCAGATAGGTAACTTGCATATAGTAGCTGCTCAATAAAAATTTTAAACTTGGATGAAAGGGCATTGTTAGAAAGCGTTGTACAAAAGCAATGCTACTGTGACCGAATCCCTTTAAAACAGCCATTTACACTGTGACCTGATACAAAATAGCCCCCGTTTAAACACAAACTAAGCTAATAAAGTTATTGCAAAGCATGGGTTTTGCATTCATTTTTATAGTTGGATGGTAACTTGCTGGAAATGTTCAGGATTCTAAACATTTCCTAGAATAGGAAAGTTTACTCCTATACCAGCATTAAAGAGAGAGAGCATGCACACACGCACATGAAAGAAAGAAAGAAAGAAAGAAAGAAAGAAAGAAAGAAAGAGAGAAAGGGAGGGAGGGAGGGAGGGAGGGAGGGAGGGAGGGAGGGAGGGAGGGAGGGAAGAAAGAAAGAAAGAAAGAAAGAAAGAAAGAAAGAAAGAAAGAAAGAAAGAAAGAGGGAGGAAGGGAGGAAGGAAGGATGGGAGGGAGGGAGGGAGGGAGGGAGGGAGGGAGGGAGGGAGGGAGGAAGGAAGGAAGGAAGGAAGGAAGGAAGGAAGAAAGAGAAAAGAAAAAAGGTTTTATTCCCTCTACAAAGCAGGATGTGGCTAAAGAGTAAGCCTTTCACGGAAAGTGCACATTAGAAAGCTGCCGTTTTAAAAGCCTGTATGGACTCTTGACGAACGTCCTAAAACGCATGCAGACCCAATGGAGCTGGTGAAGATCTATGCAAGCTGCAACCACCTGCTGCAAACAGCTCGGGCCACCCAAACCAAAGCTCCGCTCTCTCCAGCTAGCAGCACGATCCTGCCAAGTTGGGCTCCCTCGCCCCATCATTATCTCATTACCCATGTGCACAATCCCGAAGCCGCCATTCAGGGAAAACCCGCAATCACTCACTCCCGGGGCCGGGCCACCAGCGCTGCCCAGCGCACCGCACCCCCCTGGCTCCCCCTCACCGCCGAGAGCTGGAGCTGGCTTTCCAGAACCCGTCATTATTCCATTTGAAATCCACTCAAATGCTAATAAAACGAGGCAACTGAAAACACACATTTTGTTGCCCTCGGACTTCTTGGCATTTCATCTTAAAACTCGGATTTTTGCACCCCTCTTCTTAATGCGCCAATAAGTGAGTTCTTTCCTTTTCCTCCATTAAACTCCAAGCCAGTGGTCGGCAAACTCATCAGTCCACAGAGCCAAATAGCAACCGTACAGCGACTGAAATTTCTTTTGAGGGCCACATTTTTAAAACTTAAACTTCTAACGCCACTTCTTCCAAATAGGCTCGCCCAGGCCGTGGTATTTTGTGGAAGAGCCACACTCAAGGGGCCAAAGAGCCGCATGTGGCTCGCGAGCCGCGGTTTGCTGACCACGGTTCTAGCAAATGCCTTGTAGCAACAAGACTCCTCACTGACATATACTTGCACATATACAACTGCTAACTGACTCATTCTTCTTCATAAACATACCCAGTGAAAACATTTCAAGTAGCTGACACACCTCCCTTAAACATCTTTTCTAGTTTCATTTGGAAAAATTCAAATGTCTGCATAGAAAGCACGGTGTCCTGAGCCCTCCCGTCCCCGTCACCCAGCTTCAACAATGACCTACTCGTGCCAGCTTCTTTCATCCACACGCCCGCCCACCACCACCCCAACTTCTTCTGAAGCAAACCCCAGACTTCCTATCGCTCATGCATATCCCAGTTCCCACTTATTTTCCCTCCCACCCCCCTTCACCCCCAAAACAGAAGTGTATAGAAGAGTGCAGGCCACGGGGCCTCCCTTCATGGCCCTTCTCAGCCACTTCCCTCTTCTGGATCACCTTCCAGAACCTTCGCCAACATCGCTGGGAACTGCCCACCGGCCACTGTTTCACTTAGAAACACTTTGCAGCGTCTCCAGAACCCCTTTCTCTTGTGTGAACAAGTAAAAAAAAAAAAGGAAAATCGTGCCAATATTTCTGTTCTCTCCATAAAAATGACTTCTGATCTCCTCCCCCACCCCAGAAGCTGGGAAGAGCCGAGGGAGTGGAGGGGTAACCGGGAAGAAGTAAATCAGCATCAGCTCTGAAGTATAAAGCGAAGGCAAGGATAAAGTGAGACAGTGGGTTCCGCCTGGTCAGGTGTGCGCCAGCGTTTTAAACCGCCTGTGATTTTATTCCAAAACCCAACACCTGTACACGTCAGCCAACATCTTGGGCTCCGGTGGACAGGGCATGTTTATAAGGTAAATCATCTTCATTTAAGGGGCTCTGGCCGCGGGGTTTTGGT
The DNA here is from genome assembly GCA_027563665.1 of Antrozous pallidus. NCBI lineage: Eukaryota > Metazoa > Chordata > Mammalia > Chiroptera > Vespertilionidae > Antrozous > Antrozous pallidus. The sequence continues at coordinate 81,241,093 of CM050522.1, forward strand.
TAATCACAGGAGCCGCTCCTGAGCCTCAGACCCGGTTATGTAAGGACAATTTAAGTCAGAAATAAGGAAGGGGGTGCGCTCCGTGTCTGTGGCTCTAGCCTTGTCTGAGAGGTGAGATCCTCCCCCCCCAGCAGCCTCCACCCGGTTCCCCCCAACACACACACCCTCCCCAAAGGGGGTTCCGGACGGAGGCGCTTCCAGCTCCCGGTGGACGGGTCTGAGGACATTCCAGTGAATGACTGAGATTCCCCTCCCCCCCCCCCCCCCCCGAGGGAGGCTCACTGCCGTCCGGGCCGCTGATTCCCCCGGCGCCCGGGGGGGGGGGGGGGGGGGAGATACGGGCACCGGGCGCCACCCACACCGGGCACCGCCAGGCCTCCCTGCTCGCCCCGGCCGGGGCACAGGCTCCGGATGACCCCGGCTGAGGATGCGGTGGGGCGCTCTCCCCGCCCACCTCCCCACCCCGGTGCCTCCAGCGGGGGGTCCCCCCTCACCCCGCTACTTCCCTCTCCGGGCCCAACGCCGCAGCCCCAACCTCCAACCCAAGGTCGGGGTTCCCCAACAAGAACCACAAGTGCCCCGAGCCGCGGCAGGTCAACAGCCCTCGGCCCCGCGGCCCCCAAACCCAGGACGCGGGGCTCGGGGCCCCCACCCCCCCGAAGCCGCCCCGCCCCTGAAGGAGCGCCCGGCGGACCGCACCTTCCCGCAGAGACAGCAGCCCAGGAGCTCGGGGCTGGGCGCCCCGGTGAATACCGCAGCCCCCAAACCCGAGGCTTCCACGCCCCCATCGAGGCCGGTCCGGGGCGCCGGCCGCGCACCCGAGGGACCAAGGTTCCACCCGCCAAACCCCGCGGGGCTCCGGCCGCCGGGACCCCGACCCGCGCCCCCAGCTCAGGCCGCCGAGGGGACCACCGCCACTCCCCCCGTCACCTCCCTCCGCCGACTCCCGCCCGCCCGGCCCGCACGTCCCGCTCGGGCTGAGGCCCACGAGGGGCACCCGGCCCCGCGCCGCCCTCAGGCCGCGGGGACCCCGACCGCGCGCCATCGCCTCCCGGGCCAGCCCGGCCCGCGCGCCCTGCCCCGGCGCCAGGCACCGTCCCCGCAGCCGCGGGCCCGGCCCGCACTTACCCAGAGCTCGGTGCCCCAGCTCATGGTGCAGGGGGCGGGAAGGGGCGCGCCGCGCGGCGGGCGCGGCTCTTCGGTCCCGCTCCCCGGCGATCCCTTCGCCCCTCGAGATCCCCGCGGTCGCCGCGGTCGAGGAAAGCCCGGGCCCGCGCTGCCGCCGCCTTCTCCTCGCCTCGGGTCCCCTCGGCGGCTCCTCCTCCGGTCGCTGCTCAGCAAGATGGCCCGAGGAAGCGGCAGCTCGGCAGCCGCAGCGCCCGCCCGCCCCACACCCAGCGAGTGAGGGGAGAGGGCGGGGCGGGGCGGGGCGGGGCGGTGGGCGGGGCCTGGGCCGCGCGCCAGGGCCGGGGGCGGGGCCTCCTGACAGCTCGCGCACGCGCCGGGCCCACCTCCCTCCGGAGCCCGCCGCCCGCCCCGGTCGCCGGGGGGTCCGGAAGGACGCGGAAGCAGTGCCCCCGCCGATTTTTAAAAATTACTCGTGAGCCACCGCACTCTGCTCTGAGGCCGGCCGCTGGGCTCCGGAGGGAGCCGGCCCCGGCGAGGTCCGAGGCTGCTCCTCCAAGCGGAGTTCCGCTTCGCTCTCGACAGTGCTTTCCCCGGCGGCCATTCGCGCCGACCTGGGTCCGCCCGGTGCTTCCCGCACCGCCGGGCCCCGCGGCGCCCACGAGCCTGGGAGCCCTGCGCGGTGGGCGTGGGGCCCGGCACGGCGGTGTCTGCGTGGTGCAGACAGGGACGGGGAGTCGAGGGCGACCAAGGAGCTCCGAGCGGCTCGGGAGGCCGCCCAGGGCGCACACCAGGGATTTCTACCCGAAACCAGTGGTTTCCAACTCGTTCGGCCAAGAAACGCCGAGACGGGAGACCGCGGTGCGGCTGAGTGGGTAAAACAGAAGCACCGGGTGCACAGATGAGGGTGTGGTTCCCGGCTTCCGCACGGACCGGCTGGGTGGCCTGGGACCGGGCCTGGATCCACCTCGCCGGCCGCTCAGGCCCCCGCCGGCCAAGCCGAGGTAACGCATCCGCCTCGGCGGGTGAATCAAGATCATCATCTATTCCCAGGCCTGTGGTCAGTAAACTGAGAGCGAATTCTCAAGGAGATACTGACTCCTTCTCCCCGTATTCCAAAGACCTACACAAATATTCTCCATAAGCTGCGGAGAATTACTGGACTTCCAACCCTCCTCCGAATCACTAGGCCCTCTCTACTTCACCTAACGCTGACTTTTCTGAGCAACTCTGGGCTCCTAAAGTGGGTCCCATTTTGGAAATATTTCACGAAGCATCTTCCCGATACCTACTATCCCTCCCGCCCCCACCTGCTATCAGTTCATCATTCTCTGCCGTGAAAGGGTGGAGCCGAAAAACTCTGGTAGATAAACCTCCAAGTCTACTTCCTTTGTTGGACAGAGAATAAATTTAACCTGTCAAAATTGTTTGGGTCTGTCTTTTTGTAAGTTTCCTCCAACCCCCTTGTTTTTTGTTTTTTGTTTTTTTTTTTACTGCGTGTGTTTACATGTTTTGCTCTCACTGTTACCAGGTCTGGGAACTCTTTACTCCAGAGACTGCGAGATATAAAATAATCAGAACTGCCAGCCACCTACCTACCTCCCAAGCGGATTAACAGTGAGGGCCAGTTGGAAGGGTTAGAAATTCAAAACTCTGCAGGGTTTAGTTTGCTATCTGGAAACCGTAAGTGGAAAAAAAAGCAGGTTATCTATGACCTCATGCAACGACCTAATCTCTCTATTGAGTTCTTGGGAGACTTCAAAAACAGTGACCACTTGTAAAATTTGCTAATCAGGAGGAAAACGACCTGCTGTTCTAAAGAAAAGAAAAAGAAAAGGGGGAACAGAGGGAGGCAGCAGAAGTAAAAGAGAGGCCACATTAAGATGAAAACCTTTTAAGATGAGTAAGCAGGAAGTACTTGCAGACACCCGTGAAAAGCCACAGCAGCAGAGGTATGGAGTTGGGCTAACTGTATACCACAGCGCAAATATCTAACTTCCGTAAGTTCGGGTGGCAACTAGAAAAGGTTTGAATAGTCAGAATCTTTAAAAAAAAATAAGGGAGAAAGACACGCCTGATCTTGAAACCGTGGAAACAAACAGGGTTTGGGATAAAGAGAAATAAACTGGCAGAGAAAAAGATAAAGACAGCACAGTATTACTTAGAAAGAACTGGGTCCATTCACTTTTCCTAATAACGAGAGGGAGTGATTCCAAGACAAGGAATAACCACTATTGAGAAATTGCTGCGACCCGACCTACTTAGGAATCAATGTTCACAAGAGGGATTCCAAACCCCGTCCACATGAATGCTGAGATGCCTCGGCGTCAGTCTGGGCTGTGTACACCTGCTTCGCTTCAGTAACATCTACGCAGCACTGATTCGAAAAGTTCTGATCTTGGTGGGAGACTACATAAATGTCCACGGAATAATCCGTCACCGGGACATTACTGGCCCTGGAAGAAGGTGTCTGGGGAGGCTGCTGTGGTGCTAGAGGCAAACAATTCTATTAGGGCTTTTCTGGCAAATGTCATGGTGCTTGCAATGAATAAACACCTAATTCAGGGGATGTCACGGGGCAGGTTTTGTAATTGTGAAACAGGGATCCTAGTGTTCTGCTACTTTCGAGGTGTGTCACCTTCCAAAAGTTACTTAAACCCTCTGCATGCGCCTCAGTTTCCTTGTTCACAAAACGGGGACCTCATAGGCTGTTATGAGGCTTTGGTGTTAGCTGTGATTTAGATAGCTCTGGAGAGCTTTGGTTGGATTATTTTTCTGCTTTAATCTTCAGTTCCCCCTATGAAATGGAAATAATACTACTTACTTCAAAGGCTACTGCCAAAATGAAAAGAACCCCCCCCATGCAAAATGTTTAGCACAGAGGGCGTATGTATTGGTTCCCTTTTTTATATATAAAATTAATTTTTTTACAGAGGGGAGAGGTGAAAGGGCAGAGTGGGACTGCAAAGAACAATTTAGACAGCCGCCATTTCGGACTGTGTGACTTGGCAGCCACCGTGTGGGCCGCATGATGTGTTAACTTACCTGGGGGCTGCCATCTTGAAATCACAAAGACCAACCCCTCCCTTTGAATTAGTCAATCGCGAAAGACTGTGCGCTTGAGCTCCAATCAAGAGCAAAGGACAGGACAGGTCACGTGCGTTAGGGGTTATTTGCGTCACTAGCCCCAGCCCTCACCCAACCAATTGGAATCGGCCAACTCATTGGTTCGCGTCTGGCCCCACCTCCCTATAAAATCATTATGCTTGGGGAAATTCTTTCTCCTTTGCTTCCTGCTGCCGTGGCGGTGGGGGCAGAGGGCCAAGCCCAGGCTTGTAATAAAGGCTCTATGCTATTGCATCGGATTCGGCTCCTTGGTGGTCTTTGGGGATCATGAAATCTGGGCATAACAGAGGGATAGAGAGTTAGAAACATCGATGAGAGAGAAACATCCATCAGCTGACTCCTGCACACCCCCTACTAGGGATGTGCCCAAAAACCAATACATGCCCTTGACCAGAATTGAACCTGGGACCCTTCAGTCCACAGACCGATTGCTCTATCCACTGAGCCAAACTGGTCCCAGCCGTATTGGTTCCCTTTCCTTTCCTCTTGTTTTCAGAGGATTTCTACTTATTGCATCGAGGGAAGTCAGTCCTGTAAGCACCTTTGACGCAGCGAGACAGCTTGCTCAAACTACAACTGATCATTGTCTCTGGGCAAGTGTTATTCCTATTGAAATTCTCCGGATTTTTCTTTTTCAAACAACTTCCATCAGTTTCAGCTTAAAATTTCCCATGTGTTCAGCATTCAAACTACTTACTAAGGACCCAAGAAAGCAGTCAAGTGGGAAAAGTTGGAGTGGGATAAAAGTAGGCACTCTATGGAGGAGAATTTTCACACCGGAACCAATTTTTGCACCTGATAATGGACTCCCCTGAAGGTCTATAAAGTTGTGCACAGAATCAGGAAAACCCAGCCGTCCTGTGGCTGAACAAGTTACACATTGTGCCACCAAAAGTAGAAGGTCATGTAACTTTTCCCCCGACCCCCAGACTGGGGATGCGGCAGGGCCTAGCCTTTCCACGAAGCTCACTCTCTATAGAAAATGCCATGGGGGGCTTCCCCCAGGCTGCCAGAAATGACATCTCTAGTCAAAGGATGAAAGTGACATTTGACTTCTAAGTGTACTGCCAGGCCTGGCCGGTGTGGCTCGGTTGAGTGACGTCCTCTGAATCAAAAGGTCACCAGTAGGTTTCCAGTCACAGCACGTACCCAGGTTGCAGGTCAGAGCCCGCGCTGGGGGTTGGGGTGCATACAGGAGGCACCCGATCAACGGATACATGTTCCTCTCTCCTTCCTCCCTTCCTTTTCTTTCTGCAATCAATATAAATGTACATTGTAAATTAAATTAAATAAAAATAAATATATTGCCAGGCTCCCATTTGGTCTCTAGACTCCTATAACTTTATAGAGGTTTGGGTCTGAAATATCAACTCTTTTGATAAGAAAACAAATGGCAATTGTACCTTATTACGACTGGAGACTACTAACCCATTCATTACGTAAAAGATGCCAAGTATTATTAATCACATTAGGCCCAAACTACAAATTCTGCTACTAGTGGCAACCTTTGGTGGATCGTGCAAAGGGAGAGGAAAGAGAAAAAGAGAAATGCACTTGACTGAGAGGACAAGGCTGAAAGCCAGGTTTAGGACAGTTTTCCCAGCCCCTCCAGGCCTTCTCAGCCAATACCCCACCGTTTAATGCCCCTTTAAAATGCTGCCAAGAACAAGCAGGCATAACTCGTTCTGCTACTCAACATGTCTGTTTCCAGTTAAGAGTATGGTAAGTATGCAAATCATCTTTTCTTGAAACTGAGATCACGTGTCTAAACAGAATTACCCGCCTGGCAGTTTTCACAGAATTTGAAAAGTAACTGTCTAAAAAGGACGTCATTTTAAGTTTCTGTAAAATTAGCGTTCCTCTTTTGATTTCGCTCCATTTCAAACTAATGACTGGCACCAACAAGTACCTGAGAAGGATATGCCTCCTAAACCTCTAGACAGAGACACCACTGCTATGCAACCCTGTAACAGTCACATCATGATTTCTGAGTGAAAAGAAGCAAAAAATGAGAACCAGCTTTCAGCCCTTAAAATTCGTTTCCCAGAAACTAAAAGACAGAAGTCTTCTATTTTAGAAACTATTTCAATGTTTGGTCGCTATTATATTGTTAAATGAAATTAAGACTATTCCTGGTCATTCCGTTTTAAAAAGCCTATTATTACATTCAAATTTAAAACCAGGGGTTCTCAAAAATGGTACTTCACTTAAAACGTAAATAATAGTTCAAAGCGTTGCAAACTGCCTTTCAAAACGAAACTCCACTTAAAAACCACCTTTCCCTTCACCCACCAGTTTCATACTGAAGTGAGAAACAGTTAACTGCCTTTGGCATTTCTCTTGATGCATGAAAAGAAAGGATCACATTCCTAGCATGTTCTTTCAAACTGCTCATTTTTTAAAATGCTTTCTGGAAAGTTTCTCTACAGTTTCATGTGCTAACACATTAGTTACTCAGATTCTGGGCGTTGAGCTTTCTGGAAACATTAGTATGATAAGAACGAGAGACCCCTGGCATAGTGTGAGCGGCACAAGTCCGGCTCTGAAGCAGTGGGGACCCCAGCCCTGGCTGTAAAGGTGCCTGCCAACAATTTTGCCACTATCGGTGTGATCTTGAGTCCATCACGTAAGTCCCTCGATTTTGTTTCCAGAGCCGTTAAATAAAGAAGGATCTGCTGGTTACCTAGGGACCCTTCCAGCCTAACATGCAAATGATTTTTCCACAACAATGCAGGACAGAAGAAGTATTGGGCTTTGTGGGCGGGTCTTGAGTGAGAGTTCTATCTGGGACATTGATAAATCAGCAACACACCCTTGAATTAATGGACCTAACCAACGCTCCTCTTTAAAAAAGGCTTAAGAAGAAATATCTTACAAGGTTTGGTAATGTTAAATCACACAATCCTATCCTATGTCATTAAAGCCTAGGTGGCGTCACACCCTCAAGTGACACCGCCACGAGATGGCCACACGCACAGCAGAGGCAGGGCCTGGTGGCAGCTCCCCGTAAGTCCTGGGGGTCCCTTGGCTCTGTGAGGCACGGAGGAGGCAGGTTTCGGCATCTCTGCCCCCTTGAGCGGAGGAGGCGGTCCCAGTGGAGGAGGTGGGTCATGGCAGGAGAGGGCATTTGTAGGTGATCAGGCTGGCAGGGAGGGCAGTTGGGGGTGATCAGCCAGCAGTCTTTGATTGCAAGAGGGATATCTGACTGCCAGTGTGCCATCGGGCCTAAACCGGCAGTCGGACATCCCCTGAGGGGTCCCAGATTGGAAAGGGTGCAGGCTGGGCTGAGGGACACCCCCCGCCCCCCACCCCATGCACAAATTTCATGCACTGGGCCACTAGAGTATATATAAAGTACCAGCAGAATACTTGGCAAACTTAATCACTCAATATATTTAACTATGATTATCATGCTGTGTAGATTCATAAAATTAGTTTGTCTGTAAAATAGGGTAGTGAGATCAGGGAAAATTCTGTTCAAAGGCAAGAGATTACATATTAGTAATAGACAGTGAAAGACCAGAGGTAGGAGACAGAAGTGCTACTCTTCACCACCCACCCCCTGGTAAACACCGCCTTTCTATCTTCCTGGAGCCAGTGAGCGCCCTACCTCTGTCCTGGCAGAGGGTGTGATGGGACTTGTACTTGACCGTGTTGTTGTTTTTTTACTCAAGGGAACAATTCATAGACTCATGACTTTACTAAGACTGCACACAGCTAAAAGATCTAGGTTCCTTCCTTTCTTCTGCCCTCCACCTCTACCTATTCTGTACTTTCCCAACTGGGATATATATATATATATATATCTTTTTTTTAAACCTGAATGCTGCACTTTTAGCTCCATTAAAACATATGTTAATTTCAGTTCCTATTTCCAGTTAAAAACTTGAATAATCTGACTCTGTCATAAAACACACTAATACACTGACAGTCACCCAGTACTGGGATTCCGGGTGGTTTTTACTTTTTTCTCTTTAGCTTAAATAACTTCACACAAAGAACATGCATTACGTGTATGGCAAGCTGGAAAAAAAAAAAAACAAACTAAAAACTTAATAAATCTGGCTAGTCTATTAGCAATTTTAATAAGCATGTTCTTCTATACCTACTTAATAAAAACGGTGAGAGGAGGGAACCAACTACTGAATCCTTCCATTCCTTCCACGGCCGGGTGGCTTGGCAGGCTGGAGCCTCCTCCTGTGCACACAGAGGACACAGATCTATTCGTGGTCAGAGCACATACCCAGGTCCTGGGTTTCTCTCTCATATCGATATTTCTCCTCTCCCCCCCCCCCCCCCGCCATTTTCCTCTCTCTGAAAGTAGTAAACATATGCAGTATGGTAGCAATCATCTCAGGTGGAAACTGCTGTTTGGGTTCTGTACTTATTTGTTTGCTAAAACAATAAAGTTATTTTGATTTTCTGAACTTATGTGTGCTGTCCCAATACGCCATGGATGATGGTTTGAATGTCCCATCGATTGTGACCTCACTGGCCATCGAAGCACATTCCTCTGGGAACCAGGACAGGACAGTTCTCCTGAATTCTCTCAGCAGCTACAGATAACTGAGTTTCCATTGACTCAGTGGTCCCGGAATCAGAACAGACCTTAAATTGCCTAGAAAGCTACAGATAGTGCATTCCTGTTGACTCAGTGACCACAGAATCCGGACAGCACCGTTATTCTAAATTGCCCAGGTGGTCCCAGATAATGTGTTTCTGTGGATTCAGTGATTCTTAGATACTTTAGGTAACTAACTTGCTCAATGTTTGCTTCTGTAAAAAAAATGCTTTTCGAGAAACAGCTTCCTCATTCCAGACCCAAAGATGTAATCGATACCTTTGTGATAGTCCGCCAATATGAGCCAGATGTGGCCAGCTGTTCGGGGCTGCAAGGTCAGGAGCGCTTTTTTTGCTCCAGACCTCGTATGCCGCCGGCCTTTAATAAATGACTCCATTAATTCGACTTTTTGGGGTGTCCTTTGTAAGATGGGGGTACACTACACAACACATATCCCAGGATGGGGATGAAAAGAAAAAGGATCGCTTCATAAATTCCACAGGTTAAAAGCAAAGAATGTTTCCACACAGAATTAAGAGAAAGATGCTGACACTCTGACTCCAGTGGCAGACGAGACAGCATGAAGCAACATAAAATAGCGGTTAAAGGTTGCCATGTGGTTCTCAGTCAACCCGGGGCAAATGACTTAATTTTTCAGAGGCTCAGTTTGCTTACCTGTAAAGTGGGGATAACACCTACCTCCCACCTCATTAGGCTGTTGCAAGGATTCAATGCAATAATAATGCCTACAAAAGGCCTAACCAAGAACCTGGTAAGGGCTTAATAAATCGTTTTCCTGCAACCATTTTGCTCGAAAATTTGAGTGTGAAGGGCCTCCAAAAAATAACTATCAAGGGGCCTCTAACGGGCCAGGAACTGGGTATTTTCCACCGAGTCAGGGCCGCCTGGGGAGTCAGTCCACTCCCCCACCAGGCAAGGCGCTACCCCGGTTAACGGATCCCCACCCTTGGAGAGCCGGGGTTCCTCCGCGGGTCCGGGTCTCGGCAGGTCCGGGTCGCTTTCAAAGCTCGGCGGGTGGTGGGTGTGGCCCGGCTGTTCCCATGACAACCGCCCTGGGGCCTCCTGGGGGTCGCACCTCTCCCAGCTAAACCGAAATCCGCACGGGGAGCGCCGAAGGAGCAGTCCCCCGGCGCCTGACCCGGCCCCGCACTCCAGGGGCAGAGCCACTGGCACCGCGCGCCCCGCCCCCTGCTTCCAGGCCCTTCCGGCGGCCGCCGCCCTTTGACCCGGAAGTGCTTGAGGGAGCGGAAGCAGCTGGTGATGCTGGAACAAATATGGCTGCCCCGGCGCCCCTCGGCCCCTCGGGCTCCTGCGGTCCTCGGCTCTCGGCGGGGCTCCGGTGGCTCCCGCTCCTGGGGCTGCTGCAGCTGCTGGTGGAGCCCGGCCTGGGCCGCGTCCATCACCTGGCGCTGAAGGTGAGGCCGGGCGGGCCGGGCGGGGCGGGGCGGCCCGGGGGGCGGAGGCGGAGGCCGCTCCCCGGGCCGGAGGCAACTTTGTTGGGGGGCGGGGAGGGGGCTTCTGAGCAATTGCCTCCCCTTCCCCTCCACCCCCGTGCCCCCGTCGCGGCCTCCGGGTGAGGGGGTCTGTTGGGAGCTGGGAGCGGGGGGCCTCGCGCCGTCCGGGGGGCAGAGAGACGCCAGCTGCCCGGGAAAGGGGCTGAACTGCGGCCCAACTGCGGCCCGGGAGGCTGCGCTTGCCACCCCTGTTGGCTCCCCTATAGGTTCCCCGCTGACAGCTGCCTCCTCTTCTTCCTCCAACTTTTACCCCGGACGTTACTTGTCCGCCGTCTTCCGCTTTCCCATCCCCTGTGCCTGGCGGTTAGAGGCTCCCCGCAATCTTAGTCTCCGTTTCCGGGTTCGGCTTAGGGCGCGCTCTGGACTGATCCAAGCGGGAATCTCGGGGAGGAATTTCAAGTTTCGCCCGGAATGGCTGACCGAGAACTGGAAAGCAGCATTGCAGATGTGTTTCTGCTGAGAGAGCCTGTCTTATCCGTCGCTCCTGTCACGTCTGTCTGGGGGAAGAGGGTTCGGAATCCGTGGGCCTTGCTTTAGAACTCACAGCGGAAAGCCATCGGAGGCTGGAAGGTGCCTCCGGGCGGTTCAACCGGTTAATCAAATCGGGAGAATAGAAAAGTAAATTTAGGACCCAGAGCCTTGTGCGTGGTTTTCAGAATACGCAATTGTGTAAGAAGTTGTGGGATTGTGGGAAGTGTGTCTTATTAAACTCGTTATATTTGTGAACGTAGAGTTTAAGGAATACAGAATCTGATAAAAAGCTTGGCCAGAGCCACGCACCATACTTTGGGTTTGGAAATAAAAATGATCTTGATTTAAATTGTTCTCAGCCCCGGGAGTTAGGTGATTAAGAAGATGGATATACCAGTATGTACTGGGTTGACCAGTGTCCCTCCGAAATTAATGTCTATCCAGAACCTCAGAAGGTGGCCTTGCTTGGAAACGTGGTCTTGCAGATATAAGTAGTTATGGTTGGGTCACACTGGATTGGGATGGGCCCCGATTCCAATATGACCAGTGTCCTAAAGAGACACAGAGAGAGGGGAGAAAGTCACGTGAAGACAGAGGCAGAGATTGGAGTGCTGCCGGTGGGAACCGGGAACTCCAGAGATTGTCAGCAACCAGCAGAAGCTCTAAGGAAGCAAGCAGGAATTTTTTCTCTAGAGCCTGCAGAGAGAGAGCGGCCATGCCTGCACCTTGATATGGGACTTCTAGCCTCCAGAACTGTGAGAGCCTAACTTTCTGTTGCTTTAAAGCAACCCAGGCTGGGGGTACTTGTTACAGCAGCCCTTGGAAACTGATACACCATCCATTCAACTTCACTTCAAAGCTCTGCTCCGTGGTAACATGGTATTACTTTGTTTCCGAGTAGTAACTTTCAGAGAACACCTTAGGGATGCAGTGATGTTTGGAAGTAGATAAATCAGATCCCTCTTTGTTAATGCTCATGTGTCGGGCTCCACCTGATCACACCGGCCTTCGGTGCGGTGCCTGCCGCTCCACCACACAGACTGCGTGTGGATTTTAGCCCCCCCCTCCCAAAAATGTATGTGAAAAGTTTGGGGAAATTAAATGGTCCCTGCTATGCCTCATCTCAAGCCCACTGACTATTAGCTGGTCCATCCTGGTAAACCTCAAATGCCTCCTTGGTATGTCTCCAAAAACTGATTAGTATGTAAAACTAATGTTTGCTAAGACGGGGGTCTTCTGAGTGTGCCGTGTCTGCCCAAGATCTAGAGCAGGGTTAGAAAAGGGCACAGTGTGCCTGCAAGCAGTGAGGTCAAGGTCAAGCCCAGCATCTTGGCCTTGTGAGCATGGAGGAGCTTGATCAGGACAGCCCACAGCCCATCCAGGGCAACCCAGAGGGAAGATGGGAAGAGAGGCGGGAGAGTGGCACTGAGGTAGATGCTGTTGACATTCTCAGTGTTGGGTTAAATCTTGCGTCCCTCTTAAGTATGCCACCCAAACCCTAGTATGCATGTGAGATTGCTCTGTGACAGAAAGTTTGGGACCCCAGTCCAGTCACAACTGCTCTGGGCTCACGTGGGAAAAATGAGGTATCCTACAGAATCCAAATCTTACATGCTAAATATCTGATTTTTTTATTCTTTGGCTCCTCATAGCACCCCGCACCCCCCTTGAGAAAAATGCTGTTATCCCTGGTTTATAAATTTGAAAAACAACTTGGGTTACATAAGAGGAGGAGGCTGACTTTGAACCTGGTGCCCGGGCTCTTTCCATTCGGCCACCTGTATTGGCCGAGCAGCCTCGGTGCCTGTCCCAGAGGCCAGCCCTGATGGCCAGGACCCCAGACTTCTGTGTTTGCATGTTCTTTCAGGCTTTTTAAAAAAATATATATTTTATTGATTTTTTTTTACAGAAGGGAGAGGGATAGAGTGTTAGAAACATTGATGAGAGAGAAACATCCATCAGCTGCCTCTTGCACACCCCCTACTGGGCATGTGCCTGCAACCAAGGTACATGCCCTTGACCGGAATCGAACCTGGGACCTTTCAGTCCACAGGCCGACGCAAGCCACTCCAGCCAGGGCTCTTTCAGGCTTCTTGTAACTTTTCCTCTATCCTCATGTGCTTGAACTGTCATATTTCTGTTGTCTAAGACCATGGTTGACAGACTGCGGCTCGCGAGCCACATGCGGCTCTTTGACCCTTGAGTGTGGCTCTTCCGCAAAATCCCACGGCCTGGGCGAGTCTATTCTGAAGAAGGGGCGTTAGAAGAAGTTTAAGTTTGAAAATGTTGTCTCTCAAAAGCAATCTCAGCGGTTGTACTGTCGCTATTTGGCTCTGTGGACTAATGAGTTTGCCGACCACCGGTCTAAGAGAATTTGACCCTATTCATTTTGTGAATTGCTCTCTATATACAGTCATCGAAGAAACTGAATGTTAAGCTTCCTTGGATAGTGTCTCCTGCCACGAAGAGTGGGCCGTCAGGAAGTGTAGGTGGCCTTATTCGTGTGTTTCTGTCTCAGCGGGAACTGGTCACAGATGCCTGAAGGCACTTTTGCTCCCGAGGCCTCCGCCTTGGCTGCTGTCGGAAGCCGTGCGGATACTGTTGGTGGAGCTGGCTGTGTGAGAGCGGAGACCCGCCGGCTGCTCTGCGGTGGCTGCTGCTGCTCTGCCCCAGCGGCTTGTGGCTGCATTGGAACGTGGCCCAGACGGGCTGGGTCTCGTGGCGTTACGTTTTCGTTTGTGAAAGAAAAGCTAGAGCCCAGCCGGCGTGGCTCAGCGGTTGAGCTTCCGTTGCCGGTCGGGGCACACGCCTAGGCTGTGGGCTCCATCCCCAGTGTGGGGTATCTGATCAGTGATTCGCTCTCATCATTTACGTTTCTCTCTCTCTCGCTCCCTCTCCCTTCCTCTCTGAAATCAGGAAAAATATATTTAAAAAAGAAAGGGAGGGAGGGAAGAAAGACAGGCTAGAAATTTAGGCTTTTATGTGAAGTCAGCCAGAAATTAATTCAAATTAAAAAAACAAAAACAAAACACTGTTGGCCCCATCTAAACATCCATGTACCAGTACAGTCTGTGGACTGCCAGTTGGGTGAACTTTAGAATGAGGAAGTGGTCAGGTATGTGACCTTCAGCTGGTTCAGAGTGACCACATTTAGCCCTGGCCGAGTCGCTCAGTTGGTTAGAGAGGTGTCCTCACACAGCAAGGTTGAGGGTTCGATCCCTGGTCAAGACACATGCAAGCTTTAATCAGTGAAGGCACAAATAAGTGCAACAACAAACGGGTTTCTTCTTTTCCCCTCCTTTTTGCTCTAAAGTCAATAAATAAAATTTAAAAAGAGTGACCATATTTATTTTCTCAAGGTCAGTTTATGAGAAAAAGTATCATTACTCCACTTGCTTTATGTTTTAAAGCAATTTAATGTGAAATTGTTTAGGGAGTTAAAGTAAAAGTATATACTGCTGTTTAATCGTCAGTGTAAAGCAACTGTTTTGAAACAAAGGAAAAGGGAGAAAAAGTGCCAAAATTGTAGTTGTCTTGAGGGTTTTTTTCTTTTATCTCCAGATCAGACCTTAATCTGAGCTTTGGGCAAGCGTGTTCACCTGCCTACTCTCCATTTCCACTTAGGTGTCTCTTAAGCACCTAAGAAACCAACTCATCCTTCCACTCCATTCACTCTCAGCCTATAGACTCTTCCAGATTGTCTTAGTAATGGTTATATGATACTACGGTGGGAATCAGGCTGATTGATGGGACAGGACCGGAAGCACATAGAGAAGCTCATCTGAATGAGAACATGATGTGCAATAGCGGTGGCATCACAGAGCAGTGGCAGTTGGGACAGGGTGCCCGGAAGGGAGAGGAGGGTGTGTGTGGAGTGCAGCACGCATCTTATCGGAATGGTGACATGAGAGCTGAAAGTGGAGAGGGGCCGTGGCTTAGGTGAGGGTCCCGCAGATATTACTGGCCAATAGTAATACTTAAACAAAAGGATTGATTTTGGGCAATTATTTGTTAAAAATTTAGAAAATATTTTTTGAAAAAAAATAAAATTGTTACCACTCCAATGGTACTAATCTTTTCCTAGTTTGGTGGATTTCTTTCAGACCTTTTATAAATAAATAAACAAATGTAAATATTTAGCTTTTTAATTTTCAAATTTTTTTTTTTTTACAAATTTAGCTCTTACTATATATAGTTTGGATTCTGCTCTTTCCATTTAATATTTTGTCCAGCTTTATTGAGGTATAATTGACAAATAAAAATGGCATGTGTTTAAGATATACATTGTAATAGTTTGATATGCATATACATTGTGAAATTATTACCACAATCAAACCAACTAACATATCATCACCTCACATAGCTACTTTTATGTGTGTGAATAATTAAATTTCTCTAAGTGAATTTAAGATATACAACACAGCATTAACTGTAGTCAGCCTGCTGTATGTTCGGTCTGAGAAATCACCCTGCATAGCTGAAACTTTATACTCTTTGACCAGCATCTCTCCCTACCCTCCACCTTCCCCTCCCACCCCCTGCTCCTGGTAACCACCATTCTGTTCTCTGCTTCAAGAACTATTTTATTTTATTTTATTTTATTTGAGACTTTTGTTTTTATTACTCAAAAAAGCTTCATTTTAAAATTTATTTAGCTTTCTAACTCTGTGCTTGTGCCTTCAACACTTTCACAACGATTTTCTGCTCCTCAGTAAGGAAAGCACGCTTGCTCCTGTCACGGACACAGTCAGCACACGTGGACCCACCCCAGGCCCTGCGGACGTGCTTTTTCGCGTTAGACGACCTCGTTAGAGCTTCAGGCCTCGCAGCACGCACTGCTCTAGGTCGGCCTGGGCACACGCCACAGGCAGATCTTGGTGCTTTCCCAACCTTCCTGGTGTAAAGGTAAACCATTCTGTTACCAGGGGCTCGGGACAGTCTGGTTTTGTTAGAGGCTGTGTTGTAGGACAGCCTCCGACGGCATGTCAAACGCTGGACCGTGGTGAACACCTGATGTCACCGTCCCCCTCGAGAACAATTTTAAATTCCACGTATAAATGAGATCATGCGGTATTGACCTTTTTGTGTCTGGCTTATTTCACTTAGCATAATGTCCTACAGTTTCATCCGTGTTGTCAAAAATGATAAGATTTTCTTCTTTTTAAGGCTGAATGATAATCCTGTGTGTGTGTGTGTGTGTGTGTGTGTGTGTTTATTACTCATCCTTTGACAACTACTTAGGTTGTTTTCATATCTTGGCTGTTTGTGAATAATGCTGCAGTAAACATGGGGGTGCAGCTCTGTCTTTGAGATAGTGATTTTATTTCCTTTGGATGTGTGCCCAGAAGTGGGATAGCTGGATCATATGGTAGCTCTATTTTTAATCTTTTGAGGAACCTGCATACTGTTTTCCATACCAGCTGTTCCCATTTACATTTCCATCAGCCGTGTAGAAGGGTTCCCTTTTCTCCACATCCCCATCAACTCCTGTCTTTCGACAGCAGCCATTGGGACGGGTGGGAGGTGCATTCCCTCCTGACTAGGGATATTGAGCATCTTTCCACATGCTTGCTGGCTATTGATACGTCTTTTGGGAAGTGTCCGTTCAGATCCTTTGTCCATTTTGAAGTCAGGTCATTTGTTTTCTTGCTGTTGAGTTGTCTGAGTTCCTTATGTGTTTTGGAGATTAACTCATCAGATATGTGGTTTGCAAATACTTTCCTCATCCGTAGGCTGCCTTTCGCTGTGTTACTGTAATCGTTTCCTTTGCTGTGCAGCTTTTCAATTTGATGCAATCCCGTTTTTCTATTTTTGCTGTGTTACCTGTGCCTTTGTTTTCTATCCAGAAAGTCATTGCTCTGCCGAAACCGGTGTGGCTCAGTGGATAGAGCGTCGGCCTGCAGACTGAAGGGTCCTGGGTTTGATTCCGGTCAAGGGCATGTACCTTGGTTGTGGGCACATCCCCAGTAGGGGGTGTGCAGGAGGCAGCTGATCAATGTCTCTCTCACATCGATGTGTCTGACTTTCTATCCCTCTCCGTTCCTCTCTGTAAAAAATCAATAAAATATACTTTTAAAAAAAGCAACAAAAAAAAACAAAAAGTCATTGCTCGGACCAATGTCAAGAAGGCATTTCCTCTGGGATGGCAGCTCCAATCCCACTTTTAAGTGACTCCAGTTATATTGCTTTTCACACATCCTAACACGGCCATCCTGTGTATTGAGTCAGTTTCCCCTCTGTGCATGTAGGACGGCAGTAGCCTTGTACCGCCTTTGGGAGAACTGAGAAACTGGTCACCCGGATCGCCTTCCTGTGGGGTTAGTCGCTCTCACGATTCTGGGGAAGGTCATGAACCTTGGCTCTTCTGGTTTTTATTCATTCATTTGTTTATTTACTTATGCTCTCGCAGCTCCCTGGCGCCTCTCAGCAAGTGACTTCTGTTCTCTTAGCTGGCTTTTCTGCTTCTCCCTGGCAATGCTAACTTGCTGTAGGTTACTCCATCCCAGCAGGAAGTGGAAGTCTAGCCAACATGCTTTAAATGCACAGCTGGCCCCTAGGAAAATAAGGAGAATTTCCAGGGGCCAAACGTAAAACATAAAAAAGGTGGCAAGAGGAGCCGAAACTCCAGTGGGTGAAAGAACACGAGTTAGGGATGCCCTGAATGAAGCACGGCAGAGTCCTGGACAGTGGAGTCTTGGATTTCGAACAGCTGGTGAGGAGCATGAGGCAAAGCCTTAGAACCAGGCAGGAGGGGAGCTGGAACGGAGCCCCTGTCCTCCACCCAGCACACGGGACTCTCAAAGAGCTATGTTGCTTCCGTGGAAGAGCGGGCTGGGAAACAAAATGGCAGTAAGATGTGTGTGTCAGCCGTGTGTGTAGTGGTGGGAGGGGGGAGCTCTGATTTTCCCGCCCAGATCTGGTCCCTGGCCTCTCCTTGGCCGTCGCGCTTGCAGTTAGACTGTGTCTGATGGCCAGAAGATGCGGGTCTAGAAAGGAATAATTACCACGCACACCGAGAAACAACCCGCTGTGAACATCAGCAGAGACGAGGACAGAGAGCAGAGTTAGACTCCTGACACCTGTTGCAAAAGAGCTGTATTTAAAATGGAAAGACACTTAACAATCCGAGCAAGAAGCAAAACACTCTTAGAAAAGACGGCCAGATTTGAGGAAGAACCAAATGTAAGCGTCAGGAAAGTGCTTAGCCTTTAGGAGTTACTTAACAGCTGTTGGCTTCTTGCAAACTTAGCGGAGGTGATTTGAGTTAGGCAAGTCATTCTCAGTATGAAACTCAAGGCTTTCTTCTCTCATACCGTTCGGGCCCAAGGTCCGCTTGCCCACCACTTCCAAAGGCCGAAACTCACAACATCAGAGTCTGGAGGAAGGAAAAGCTAATTGGTGGGAAGGTGCCAATCGAGAAGATGGAGGCCCTAGTGGTTCCTCAAATCCATCTTCAGGAAGTACCGAGTTTAGGCTTTTATGTCAAGGGAGGAGGAAATGAGAGGAGCTGTTTTTGCAGAATCCCTCTCCAGCAGGACCTGCTAGCCTGGGGGCCCGACAAGATGGGGGCCCAGAGACGGAGCATTTGTCTTTGTTACAATGCCATGGTTCTGTTGGCTTCTCAGTTGAGAAGTGATATCGCCTGGGTACCTCCTCACCGGAGGGATTTATTCAGGAAAGAGAAAGGGTTGCAGCCCCGTGCCTGCAGACACGGCAGACCACATGCGCACTTGGCCTTCGTGCCCAGAGGGAGGGTGTTTGTGGGAGGGGAAGGGAAGTTAAGGGAAAGGGAACCATCGAGCTCCATTATAACCAGTTCTTCTGGGAGGCTCTCTCGATTGCCAGAGTGGGAGAACTTCCACGTAAGCCTTAACTCCTCTGTAGACCCTCTTGACTGATCATTTGCCTAATGTTCCAGTTAGTCTGTGTCAGCCTTAAGACTTAGTGACTTAGTTGGGATTGAAATCACCCCTTTGGGACACTTTCAAGCAGGCGTGCTAGGCATTTGCCCAGGTCGCTCAGTTTCAGCAAACCTCAGGATTATCCGGTGTCCAAACCATCCTGTCTCTACCTGGCGAGTTCCTGGGATTCCTTCTGCATATAAGGCTTGGTTTCCTGAAACCCATCATCTATAGCATAACTTTCAGATTCAAATGAACCCATGTAAAACAAGTGAATTACAGATTAGCAAAGTAATGTACAGGTGTCCCCAGTCATCCTGCAGTGGGGGGAGCCAGTTGCACACAATTGATAAGAAAGTTTATAAAAACGTATTCTCAGAGCAGTTTTGGCTATTTCCCCCCACCCCCTACTCCCCACCTCCAGCATGTTTTTCTTCATATGTTTTTTGTTCATTTCGGAAAGAGAGAAAGGGATGGGGGGTTGGGGGGAGGGGACATCGATCATTGAATCCCAGACCTTCTGGGCAGCAAAAAATCTGGCAGGGCCAACTGGTGACCTTTTGGTGCATGACAATCAGCCAGCCGAGCCACACCAGCGACTGGCTCCTCCCACTGCAGGATGACCGGGGACACCAGCGTGTTCTTTGAGTGCCTCCTGGATGCCAGGCCTTGGACTAGCAGGAAGGATGCGAGGATGACTAACACATTGTTCCTCCTTCCCTGGAACTCTCATTCCAACTGACCACCTTCCAGGACTATTACAAATGTATCGAAATGAATCGCATCTATTATGTGCCTCATTCTGCAAAACTGTTGGTATCTTACGCATTTCTGATGAGTCATCTTCAGCTTTGAAGCAAGATCAGGTCCCACAGCTGCATGTTTCACTAAGTACACGGCCACACTGGTTAGCTGGCAGGAAACTAGACCAGGTTTTCGAGCAAATGAACAGGTTAAATAATCAAGGTAACTGCTCCCTATTACTAATTTCACCTCTGCGCATCTTTTTAGAATGACGTGAGGCATAAGGTTCATCTGAACACCTTTGGATTCTTCAAGGATGGGTACATGGTGGTTAATGTCAGCAGCCTTTCAGTGCCTGAGTCTGAAGGAGCCACAGACAAGGACCTGGTTGTAAGTGCCTTTCCCGGACACCGAGGGCTGATGCTTCTCTGTTTCTTTGATGAAAGCTTTGCCCCATATTTGAAAGAGAAGTGTTAGAATATGGAGAAAATAAAACTTGTGAGCAGGCATCAGATAATTTTATTCTTAACATTTCAATTGTAATTCTTTTTTAAAAATACATTTTATTGATTTTTTACAGAGAGGAAGCGAGAGGGATAGAAAGTCAGAAACATCGATGAGAGAGAAACATCGATCAGCTGCCTCCTGAACATCCCCTACTGGGGATGTGCCCCCAACCAAGGTACGTGCCCTTGACCGGAATCGAACCTGGGACCCTTCAGTCCACAGGCTGATGCTCTACCCACTGAGCCAAACCGGTCAGGGCTAAATTGTAATTCTTGAATAATAGTAATTAGTGATCCTTCTTGCAAATGAACTCCATGAAGACTGAGAGGAGGCCAGCCATCACGTGGGCATTCACCTCTACTCTCTCTACCCCTTAGATCGGATTCAGCCTCGACCGGACAAAGAGTGACGGATTTTCTTCCTACCTGGTGAGCCTTAGAGCGTGACTGATCACACTCTGCACTTAGCTCCGGACACTGGGTGGGAACACTGCTGCTGGTGATGGGCTGTTGTCTTGAGGTGATGGCTGCTGGGACTTCGGGGTGTCAGCATACCCACGGTCGTATCGTTTTCGGTCGAGGGCGGACCCCTTATTTGTCTGGTTCCTGAAAATGTTTTTTCCTTGTTCTAATGTGAACGAACACGGTCATGTGTAACTGGGTCGTCTTTTCTTAGGATGAAGATGTGAATTTCTGTATTTTAAGGAAACAGTTGGTCTCTGTCCCCCTTCTAATCCTAAACTTCTCCAGAAGTGAGTAAGTAATTCTAGTAATTTCTTCAGTTCAACCCTAGAGTAAAGTTAGGGGGAATTTGGTCATTAAGCTACCATTCGTTGAGTATCTGCCATTTGCCAAATACTGTGCTGAGGGCTGGAGATTAAACACGAGGTCAGGGAGACAAAACAGCCATCCCAGTGCTCCCAGCCAAGCGGAGAGGTGGGGCAGAGAGAGTGAGGTGGGAGAGGAGGGAAGGTTCCAGGTAACTGGGGGCCCAAGCCCCCTTCTAGTGAGGAGACTCCGCCAGTGAATAAGAAAGGGAAGAACATTTCCCACATAAATGCCAAGGCAGAATGGCATGAAACGGTGTGGCGTGTTCCGTAAAGTGGGCGCTCATGCCCATCTCAGTAAGGGAAGGAGGTGCTTCCCTTCAGCGCGATTGTCCAGGCGGGTCCACGTCACCCATGTCGCCCAGGTTGGAAACTCACTGCCCTCGTGCAGGGCAGGCGAGCAGCAGTGGTCTGTTCAGGAAGGAGAAGGGAGGAAATGTGTTCTAGGCATGCGCCCACGTTCCCTAGACGTCACTTGAACACTTTTTAAAAAATACATTTTTTACAGAGAGGAAGAGAAAGTCAGAAACATCGATGAGAGAGAAAGGTTGATCAGCTGCCTCTTGCACACCCCCTACTGGGGATGTGCCTGCAGCCAAGGTACATGCCTTTGACCGGAATCGAACCCGGGACCTTTCAGTACACAGGCCAACACTCCATCCACTGAGCCAAACCGGTTTTGGCTGAACATTTCATTGTTGTTGTTTTTAAATATATTTTTATTGATTTCAGAGAGGGAGAGAGGGAGAAATCAGTGATGAGACAGAATCATTGATTGCCTCCTGCACGCCCCCTACTGGTATCGAGCCTGCAACCCAGGCATGTGCCCTGAATGGGAATGGAAGTGTGACCTCCTGGTTCATATGTCAGTGCTCAGCCCCTGAGCCACTGCAGCCGAGCCGTTCCCTTGGTTTTATCTCTTGTTCCGTTCCCTTGTGCACCCCTTTGTTGGCCACATCACAGATACTTAGTGGGGAAGAGTGAACGTCAGAATGGCGTGGTTGCCGAGAATTTCAGCCCTGGGGGAGACTGCCTGGGTCCTCGCCCACTCCTGACTAGCTTTCTGCTCTTGGGCCTCCGTTTCTAGCATCTGTAAGATGCGGGAGATAGAATCCACGTGGTGGGATTGCATGACATGATGAATTTAGAGCTTGAAGCCATGCCTAACGTGCAACACTCAACGGGCCATGGGCATCATCTTGAACTCCTCCCCCTCTGTCTCACTTACCTGTAGACTGAAAATCAAATCTCCCCCAGAAGCTGGCACCCAGTTACCAGAGATCATCTTCAGCAAGGAGGAGAAAGGCCGGGGCCAGCGCCCGGAGGCCGGTGTTGCCCCGGGGCCGGCGGGCAACCGGACTGAGGCGACACCAGGTAAACGGAGGCGGCACCAGCCTTTCGTTCACTGCCCAGCGTGGTTGGTTCTTTTTGGCTCCTAAGTACAAACAAACATGACCTATGCATTATTTTATGCTAAAATATATAATCATTAAAGAAAAGTGGGGAAAATATGGAGAAGGTAGAGGAAGAAAAGTCATTTCTCCTTACACCCAGTGGTAAAATTTTAGAAATTGATGTTTTACCTAAGTTTGTTTTTTAGGTGTAGAGCATTTAAAATTCATGGTTACATTCACCACTTCAGGCATCCCTGTTCACTTAACTCTAAGGTATTTTACACTTATCTCAGGTAGCCCGTTAAATGGGTGATATAATTTACTCAGCTTCTCCCTTTAAGGAGGCACATTTTCATTTTGTCTAATATATAAAAACCCTGGGTCCGTCACAACCAAAGGCTCGACCAACCGGAAGTCAGTCCTGCAGGTGGCGCCGGGTTGCTGTGGCGACCCAGCACTGAATGCTATGGCAGCAGGTATGGTGACTCAGCACTGACTGCTGAGGGGCTGCCAGTCAGGCTTGGAGAGAGATCTGAAGAGAAGCAGGGTCTGATCCGTAGCCTCTGTGGCAGCTGTTGGTGAGCACTCACTTCTCTCTTTCTCTCCAAGGCCTGGCCAGCAGCCATGCCTCCATTTCTCTCCAGGCCTCCACGGGGGCTGCTGATCAGCCCTGCCTTTCTGATCAGGTCTTGTTGATAGGCCCAGAGGTGCTGACTGGCATTGAAACTGACCAGTCAAAATCGAATCCAGGTGAACTGTGAGGAGCCTTGGAGGCAAAGCTTTTGATGCTGACTGGCATAGAAATCAACTAATCAGAACCAAATTGGTTGGCAGAGGAGGGCATTTGGGAGCGAGAACAGATCTGCAGGGGAGGGCAGTTGGGGGTGAGATCAGGCCGGCAGGGGAGGGCAATTTGGAGTAATCAGGCAGGTAGAGGCAGTTAGGGGTGATCAAACTGGCAGGGAAGGGCAGTTGGGGGTGAGATCAGGCCAGCAGGGGAAGGCAGTTGGGGGCAACCAGGCCAGCATGGGAGGGTAATTGGGGAGGACCAGGCCTGCAGGGGAGGACAGTTGGGGGCCATCAGGCTGGCAGGGGAGGACAGTTGGGGGAGGGGATCAGGCTTGCAAGGGAGGACAGTTGAGGGCAACCAGGCCAGCAAAAGAGGACAGTTGGGGGTGACCAGGCCAGCAGGGGAGGGCAGTTGGGGGCAAGATCAAGCCAGTAGGGGAGGGCAATTAGGGGTGAGATCAGGTTAGCAGGGGAGCACAGTTGGGGGCTATTGGGCCAGCAGGGGAGCAGTTAGGTGTTAATCAGGCCAGCAGGGGAGCGGTTAGGGGGTGATCAGGCTGGCAGGCAGAAGCGGTTAGGGGCAATTAGGCAGGCAGGTGAGTGGTTAGGAGCCAGCAGTCCCGGATTGTGAGAGGGATGTCCGAATGATATCCCCTGACGGGTCCCAGATTGGAGAGGGTGCAGGATGGGCTGAGGGACAAGTCACCCCCAGTGAACAAATTTCATGCACCGGGCCTCTAGTTATAAATATCGCTGCGTTGGACTCCTTTGTTTGTAAAACTTTTTTTCAGATACAGAACTTTTTTAGGGCGGGTTCCCAGAATTGGAATACCCGATTCACAGGACCTGAATAAGTCTATTGATGCACATTTTTAGTTCCCTTCCAAATGAGTTGTGTGCGTTTATATACTCTGATCAGAAAATATGTGGGCATAGTGCCCATTATCACCATGTCCTAGCCAGTACTATGTATGTGAACATTAAAGTGAGAGACAAAAAGGCATTCTTGTTTTTGTATTCATGTTGCTACTAGGTTGCGCTTTTTTCCCTATGTTGACTAACCACCTTATATTTACCACCTCTTTCATTATCAGGTTTGTCTTTAAAAACAAATTAATATTCATTGTCTTTTATTCATTAATAAATATTATAATATTTATTATATTTACACTTTTTTTTTTTTTTTTTTTTTTTACTTTTTCAAAACTCTAACCCAACTTAGAAGACCTGCAGAAAGACTGCATTGTGTGATGGTGGGATTTAATGTCCGCACCGTCTCCTCCTCCAGGTTCTTCATGCACAGCGACCATTTCCTGGGCAGGAAATACTCTTTTCCTTCTTTTTACTCTGAAGCCCTCCCTTCCGGCAGGGAGTTGGAGACCCCGCCTTCCTCGTGAAGACTATCTTAAGGAACTATAAGGCCCCGATGCACTCTTGGTTCCATGAAAGAAGCCATTAGCACTCTTACCACTCTTGCTATGCTATTGGTTTTTCTGTGTGTGTAAATAGATCGCATATATATTTATTTTAAGCAGTGACCTGTTTTCAAACATACTTACCAAGCTGGGTGGAAAGTCCGGCCACCTGGCGTCTCTGGCAGTGACATGCACTAGATTAACGGAGATGTGTCCCTGTTGGTACTGAATATTATCACTTACCAGACCACATTTATAACATAATAAGTTCCAGTTTGCTGCTTCTACAGCACAAGAGTTATTCGGGATTTAAAGAGATGGCAGTCCAGCCCGGGCAATGTGACTCTGTTGTTCAGGTGTCATGCTGGGCACCAAAATGTTGCTGGTTCCATTTCCCGTCAGGGCACATGCCCGGGTGTCAGGCTCCGTCCCTTGTCAGGGGCATGCAGGAGGCAGCCACTCGATGTTTCTTTCTCTTCCTTTCCCTCTCCTTCTCCCCTCCTCTTTCTATAAATGTCAATAACAAAAAATCTTTTTTTTTTTAAGAGATGACAGCCCAAAGATAGCATACGGTCTCACCTCTTTTGCTTGTTTGAATTATTCGATATTAGACCAGCGAGGGTCTCATGAAATGATGCTATAATATACACGTGAGGTGACTTCTGCAGTAATTCCTTTCCCGTGTTTCTGCTTCTAGAGAGTGGAAAGTCTAAAAGAAGTACAGAGAATGCAAAGGTAAGAACAGCTTCCTTTTGTGCTCAGCTTTTTTGTTTATATATGTGGTATATGTGTGCATACATGGGTCTCTCTTTAAACACACACATACACAGGTACATACATGTACATACAAATGCCTAACGTGCAGGAAGCTGCCTTCTGTTGGGGGACATAATTTTGACGCACTGAACCAACAGGAAAATTGGGTGCTGCGTTGTACAGCACTGAAGTGCTAACGGGTCAGATAGCGGGTGGACAGAGAAGTGAGCCATCTGGAGAACTCTCTGGAAGGAAGTACCACCAGGGTTTGAAGTTTGCTGAGTTTGTTTGGGGAAGAAGAGATGGAATGGGATGAAGACTGTCATAAGCAAAGACCGGAAGTGGCAATGAGCATAACAGGTGCTGGCCACTGGCCTGTTTGGAGTAAAAGGTACATATTTGGGAGCAGAGAGAGGGGTCTTGGCTGATAGAGAGCTGGCCGTACATGCTGCTACTGCCCGTAGCCCCTTAGCTGGCTCCTGAGATTCGTGGCTGTGTGATCGCAGCGCCTGTGGTCAGGTCAGCCTTGTTTCACTGGACAGTGGCCCACTGCGCTGGTGTGATGCTGGCGATTCAGATATGCCAAAGGGAAGCTTCCTTTACGTGAAGAGGTTCTTGACTTAAGAAAGAAAGAAAGAAAGAAAGAAAGAAAGAAAACACCATGGTGAGGTTGCTAAGATCTAGAGTAAGACTGAACCTATCTTTGAAACTGCCTAATTTGTAAATTAAACTTTATCATAGGTATGGTTGTATAGGAAAAAGCATAAACAGTGTATGTAGAGTTTGGTGCTATCTGCATCCCCTGAGGGCCTTGGAATGTGTCCCTGCAGATCAGGAGGGACGAACTAGATTTGAAATGTCAATTCGATACACTTTGGTTTATGTGCACACTGTGCAGCTGTCACCACAATAAAGTTAGTGAACATTATCCATCCCCCGAAAAGTGCTTCCTGTCCTGGCGCCATGCTCCTGTCCCCTGGCAACCACTGCTTTGTCCCCGTAGGTTAGTCTCACAAAACTGCGCGCGGGACGTGCTCTTTCGTGTTGTCCCGTTCAGCATCCGTATCCTTAGCGCATCCTGTGGTGGCATGTGTCAGTGGTTCTTTTCATGACTTCGTCCACTGGACAGTGGCAACGTGTCACTCACTGAAATCGGGCGTGGAGTCCAGGTGTGGTCAGGTTGTGGCCTGAAGCGTTAGTGGTCGAGCAGTGCTCCAGCAGGAACTTGGCGGGGGGTGGAGGGGTTTTGAGGGGTGAGGAGTGGGGTTAGTGCAGAGGCTGAAGACAGCTGAGTAAAGGCGGGGGTCGGGGGGAGAACGAACATTCTCTGTGAAAGCGGGTTTCAGACATCAAAAGGATGGTGGGTGTTCTGTTTAGGGAGCTTTTAAGGGTCCGCAAATGTAGGCTTTAAGAAAAACGTGTTTAAATCTTTATGTTTATTAGCTTACTTTTCCTGCCAGTGCCCTAAAGCAGGTCGTTCTGTCTTTCTAGGCAATGGAAGAGAAAACCTTTTCTGTTCGTAATAATAATGGGGCGCTTTCATTTGGGGTAAGTATCTTCTCTGAGTAAAGCTCGATCTCTACCAGGTAAAGAGTGAATTTTTAAAAGTAAAAGCATTCTGAATTTAGGAATAATTAGGCATGCTGCGTGTCCGTTGCTTGAATACAGTAGCTCTCTCCATAACAAACCTACAGGGTGGGTATTATCACCTGGCGTGCAGCAAATCATAAGTCTCTAAGAAGGAATAACTTCATGAATGTCCAATGTGAGTGGCAAGGCCCAGATTCCAACCCAGCTCTGGCTGGCTGTCCCCTCAACTTTGCCTCTAACCTTATGCTGTCTCCCCTTCTGAGTGCTATACTGAAAGGACCGTGGCTGATCCTTTAGGGTGATGTCGTAATTTCCGATGAGTTCAGTGAGACTCAGAGGCCTTGAGTGACCCGCAAAGCTGTCCCGTTATTAAGTGCGTGTGAGTGTTCGTGGTGGCATCACAGCCCGTGTCTGTGGAAGGCGGTTGGACTGGATCTCAGCACCAGCTTACTCGCTGGTGACCTGACAACTCACTCCACTTCCGCTCCTCGCTCTCAATCATCTAACAATGAAAGACGGTGGGACCTGTCTCATAGGGTTGTTAGGCATATCATTTTTTTAAAGTGTTCTGTAAAGCGCTACGCGAATAACCTTTACTATCGCTTTGTAAAAGTCCCTGCCTCTTTCCTAACCCCTGTCTGTTAACGGAGGTATAATTTGCTTACAGTGAGGTGCACAGGTCTGGAGCGAACAGCTCTGTCAGTGCTGACAGGTGCAGGCGGCCATGTAATCCACTCCGCCAAGACGCTCTGCTTTTGTCACCGTGCAGTCTCCCACCCTCCGCTCTGATTTCTCTCCCCGGGTTTATCTCGCCCGTCTAACGGTGTTCAGATGTTCAGTTTGGCAGCCACTGGTATCGATAGCTAACAGCGCTTGTGGAGTAGTCCCCGCTCCACATCCTCAGCAGCTTTCCGGCTGTCTCAGAGGAAGGCTGAAGTCCTTCCACTTGTCTGCAACCCACATGTCAGCGGCTGTCATTTCTGTCCTCAGCTCCTGTTCTCTCCCTCGCCCACCTCCCTGTGCTAACTGCTCAAGGCACACTGGCTGCTCCTAGGGAAGATCAACCCTCAGGCTCTGTATTAACTGTCCCCACTGGGAGGAACACTTGTCCCTCAGAACCCTTTTGATTAATTTCTTTCTCCTGCAAGTCTTTCAAACACCACTGGCTCAGCAAAGCGTCCCCGATCACCGTGTTTTAAATGCAGCCACTCCCCTTTGCTCTCCCGTCTCCGTTCTTGTCCCTTCACACTTGTTTCCAACATGCTGTAACTGTACTTACCCTATATAATAAAAGGCTAATATGCAAATTGACTGACCACTCTGCTGTGATGCACACTGACCACTAGGGGACAGACACTCGACATAGGAGCTGCCCCCTGGTGGTCAGTGCACCCCCATCAGGGAGAGTACTGCTCAGCCAGAAGCCAGGCTCACTGCTGGCGGGGGCAGTGGTGGTGGCAGTGCTAAGGATGCCCTGCTAACGGCTTAGGCCTGCTGCCTGCTGTCAGTTGGATATCCCCCGAGGGCTCCCAGACTGAGAGGGTGATTATTGGGCTGGGGACCCCTCCTGCGTGCACAGATTTCGTGCCCCAGACATCTAGTTTACTCTGTTTGCCAGTCTCTCCCTGTAGAGGTAACCATAGGGCAGGGACTTTCTGTTTTGTTACTGATGTATATGAAATTCCTAACCTTGGACCTGGCCCCAGTAGGCTCTCCATCAGTCATCATGGGCATGAATGAATGAATGCCAGGCGTTGAGCTAAATACTTTTATGTTATCGTTATCTCAGTTCGTCCTCCCAGCAGCTCTATGAAGTAGGTCCTGTTATCATTCCCCTTTGCCAGATGAGGAAACTGAGTCTCAGAGAGGTTAACTTGCTAAGGGGAGGACTCAGACCCAGGTTTTTCTGACTCCGAGGCACATGTGTTTAACCACTTTGCTTCACTGCCTCCCTGAGACAATGCAAAAGGTACTTTTCTCTCTTTTCCCCCTCACTTGCAAATGCTTGTTCATAAAATAAGTGTTTTGAATGCCTTTGTAAAAAGCCTTTAAAAAATAATTTCAAAAGGAACGCATATAGGATATATACTTTTGTCAGTTACTAATGCGTGTGTCAGGGGAGTGTCAAGGGCAAAGCAGCATTCGTACAGATGAGAACTCGGGTTGAAACGGCCAGTTCGTAGGGTCCCTGGGACGCGTAAAACAGGCAGCGCCGGGCCGCTTGCCTTCTGTGTGGCTTCCCTTCTCCTTGCAAAGGAGTCGGTAGGTGACTCCTTACTGTGCTCCTTCCCGGTGCTCTCCCCACTTCGCGCAGAGCAGTCACCGGAGCCTTTCTGCTCCATCCACAGAACAAGGAGGAAAGGGACTGTCCGAGCTTATTCCAACTCTCAAATTTACATTTCGCTTTGTTTTTGTTTTCTCTCTAAGGGTCAGTGCCAGCTCTGATCTCTTTAATAATTGTCTTGATTTTTTTTTAATATTTCTTAACTTCATCTGAGTCTTACTTTGAGAACTAGGAAATTAATGTTTAGAAACGTTTTCTGTTCTGGCTACCTCGTGTGGACTAAAATACACATCTCACTTTAGCAAGAATGAGTCTGGGACATGGTTTAACAATTTCAACTGGAATATTCTTGGCCTTTTATTTCTAGCTGCTTGTCCGGTATCTCTTTTTTCTCCCAGCCTTTCAAATTGTAAGGTATAGTATATATACAAAACAGGATTAGTACCTATATCGATATTGAATACAAATACTTGTAGGTAATCACCATTGTAACTATCACTGGGACAAGAGATGAAATAATGCTAGTACTTCACAAACTCCTTATGTCTCTTACATCCCTTCCCAACTCTGGAGTAACCCCTCCCGTGAAAAAAATGTTAAATCATGTCCTCACCTTTCTTGATAGCTTGCCATCTGTGTATGTAGCCCTGAGCCACCCACTTTAGGCTCATGGAAAATGTCTCTAGAATAGACCCATGAGTTGCTTCTATGATCTTACATGTATGGTTTCTTTTGATTTACATTAAACATCATTTGAACACATGAAACCTAAGAAAAACATGTCTGAATATAGAAAATGTAGCATTTATTACTGTTGCTTAAAATCATACATGTAGCCGAAACCGGTTTGGCTCAGTGGATAGAGCGTCGGCCTGCGGACTGAAGGGTCCCAGGTTCGGTTCCGGTCAAGGGCATGTATCTTGGCTGTGGGCACATCCCCAGTGTGTGTGTGTGTGTCGGGGGGTGCAGGAGGCAGCTGATCGATTTTTGTCTCTCATTGATATTTCTGACTTTCTGTCCCTCTCCCTTCCTCTCTGTAAAAAAATTAATAAAATATATTTTTAAAAAATCATTGGTGTAATTTTTAATGAGGGAAAATTGTTGTTTTTTTGTTTTGTTTTTTTTAAAGAATTTGTAATTGGTTTTTAGAGAAAGCAGAAGGAACAGGGAGAGAAACATCAGTGTGAAAGTGAAACATTATCGGCTGCCTCCCTACCCAAGATTGAGCCCACAACCCTGGCATGTGCCCTGCCTGGGAATCGAATTGGCAACCCTTCAGCACACGGGATGACGCCCAACCGTCTGCGCCACATCTGCAGGGTGGCATATGGGCTCCTCACCTTGTCAAGTGTCACACGAACCTCCTTCCATTTGCAGGAGTATTTTTACCTAAAGAGCAAAATAATATGTTGGCCTGAAAACTAGATAACTGAATCTAAGGTTGCCTCAGAAGACTTCTGCCAAAATCCATCGCCAGTGGATAGGTGTGTGATAGGCAAGGATAGTTAAACGTTCATTGTGGAATCTAGGTAGTAGTGGGTCTGTAGATATTTGCTGTATAATTCTGTTAGCTTGAAAGTTGCTATAATAACATTGGGAGGGAATCATAGAAGAAGAAAACATCTGTTTAAATTCTGCTCTGGGAGAATTTGATTTCTTTACATATATCTTTTTTTCTGTTCATAGTATTTATGATTTCTTTCTAAGACTTAAAAGTGGAGCTGAGGGTTTGGGCACCTTTAATTGTTTCCGTGTTCACTTCCAGTTTTTCTTTAACGTCAGCACCACTGAGCAGGAAGGCCTCTACAGTCTTTATTTGCATAAATGCCCTGGACCCAAACTGCAGTCTGGTGACAAGTTCGCATTCAACCTCGATGTGAGTACCATATGGAAACTGTCCCACGTGGGTTTTGTCACCGTGTAAAGTGGAAGGCATGTACCTATAACTAGAGGCCTGGGGCATGAATTCATGCACAGGTGCAGTCCCTTGGTCTGGCTGGTGATTGGGGCCAATGGAGAGGGGAGAGGGGAAGCTGGCCTGCTGCGGGGAGGGACTTCCAGAGCTTGGCCCTAGCAGCAAGCTAACCAACGGCCAATTCTGAGCAGAATCGGGCTCCCTCCTCCCTCCTGTCTGGGTCTGGGGTTCGGGTTAACCAGATTCAGGGCTGTCAGGGCCCCAGCAACAAGGTCTGGGTCATAGCTACTGGCCAGTCGTTCTGGTCATTCGGCTCTAACATCGCTTAGGCTTTTATATATATATATATCTGTGTGTGTGTGTGTGTGTGTGTGTGTGTGTGTGTATAGATAGTCTGGTCGTTCGGCTCTAACATCGCTTAGGCTTTTATATATATATATATCTGTGTGTGTGTGTGTGTGTATATAGATAGTCTGGTCGTTCGGCTCTAACATCGCTTAGGCTTTTATATATATATATATCTGTGTGTGTGTGTGTGTGTGTGTGTGTGTGTGTATGTATATAGATAGATAATAAAAGCGTAATGTGCAAATCAACCGAATGACCGAACAGCAGACGACCGCCCGGCTGACCTTCCAGACAACCATACTATGACACGCACTGGCACCAGGCCAGCCAAGGCAGGTGGGATGTGATTGGTCAGGGGGCCCCCACCATTGGCCCAGATCACCCTGCAGAGGGAGGCCCAGGCTGGCAGGGCAGTTGATGGGGGGAGGGAGGGCTCTGTGATCTTGGAGCCCCAGCTGGGTGTGCGGGGCCTGCCTCTGTGGGGCGATGGATCTGGGGCCAGTGACGCTGTGGTGGGTGTGCAGGGCCAGCCAGCAGTCGCCCCACAGAGGAGGCGACCCGTGGCGAGGGTGGGTGGGCTGGCAGGCAGCACTACACAGATGGCAAGCAGTGACAACGTTGGGGATGGGGCCAGCTGCTGGCAGCCGGGTGAAGGAAAGCCCCGATAGGTCCTGATTGCTGGCCAGGCCTAGGGGCCCCACCCGAGGGGTCCAGACTGAGAGAGTGCAGGTACGATTTCATGCACTGGGCCTCTAGTTTCTCTGAAAAATAGAGTTTGAGACCACGTAAGCAAAGTAAAAGAGAAGTGTGGCCAGTGGCAGGAACTTCAGCAGAGGATTCATGAACGAGGAGCTAGAAAACTATTGGGTGTGTTTACGTTCCAGCCAGTGCACTGAGAGTGGGTGTGTTCTCTGCTGGGACTCACTCGCTTACGCTTAAGTCAAACAGCTAAGATGACAGAGTGCTGAGTATGAAATGACCTGTTTCTGAAAAGTAAAAGCAAGTTTCCTGTTGGTTTCAGATCGAGATCACGGAGAAGAATCCCCAGAGCTACCTCTCGGCAGGAGAAATCCCTCTCCCCAAGCTGTACATTTCGATGGCCTTTTTCTTTTTCCTTTCTGGGACCATCTGGATTCACATCCTCCGAAAACGACGGTAAAACACTCCGTCCTTACGCCTCGCAGCTCGCAGTGGCGGGTCCTTGTACCACCTCCCCTCTGGCTGGCGCTGCGCCTGGGCAGGTTGGCGCCAGCCGCCTTGTGCTCTTCGCGGGCATCTTCCCCGAAACGGAGGGCACCACGGGAGCTTTGCAGCCTTGGTGTTTGCTCACTTCCCTTTGTTTTGCTTAAAAGGCCAATCCCGAGATTGCAATAGCATACGCGCAAAATAAATGGATCTAAGCCGAGCTTTTCCATGGCGGAGAGGGCACAGTGCAGCACTCCGAGTGGACACCCTGGTCCCGGGCAGGGGCTCTGTGCTGAGAGCAGCTGAGGGACAGCGACCCGCTGCCTGGCCGAGAGCACGAGCCGCACTGTGCGCAGAGGCCCCCGCTCGGAGCGCGGCTGGCGGAGCTGCCGTCCTTCCCATGCCGACCTGGGCTGGTCGCTGGAGAAACCCGCCCGCCTCGGAGCCCGTCCGCCCGGCTGCTGGCCTTCCTGCTGAAACCCCTGTGTCTTCAGCTTCCTGTGCGTGGCTCCTGCAAGCTGCATCTTTAATTCTGTCTCTCTCCCCTCAGATTGAGAAGCAAAATACAGTGTTCAGCTAAAGGATAATGTGAAGTGTTTGTTGCAGGATAAGGCCCATAAACTAAGTCAGTGATGGTGTGTGAACAGGGTATTGCGATACGGGTTAACTTAAGTTTATATAATAATTAAGAACCCCAAATACCTCTTCCTCTGGAGGCCGGGGCAGAAGTCGGTGCCGCTGACATCTCTTGCGGCCCGTGTGGTGGGCGTGCTTTGCTGGCAGCAGTTGTCATACACTGCACACCCTCAGATGGAACGAGCTTCTGGTTTACCTGGGGAGGACCCCACATAATCACTTGCACTAGACCCGTGGTCGGCAAACTGCGGTTCGCGAGCCACATGCGGCTCTTTGGCCCCTTGAGTGTGGCTCTTCCACAAAATACCACGGCCTGGGCGAGTCTATGTTGAAGAAGTGGCATTAGAAGAAGTTTAAGTTTAAAAAATGTGGCTCTCAAAAGAAATTTCAATTGTTGGACTATTGATATTTGGCTCTGCTGACTAATGAGTTTGCCGACCACTGGCCTAGACGATCAGTAGCCATGAGTAAAACAAAAAGCATCCTATGAAGTTAGGCCATAAAAGGTTTTTGTTTTTATTTTTTATATATTTTGATTTTTTTTTTTACAGAGAGGAAGGAAGAGAAAGTTAGAAACATCAATGAGAGAGAAACATCGATCAGCTGCCTCCTGCACACCCCCCACTGGGGACGTGCCCGCAACCAAGGTACATGCCCTTGACCGGAATCGAACCTGGGACCCTTCAGTCCACAGGCTCTATCCACTGAGCCAAACCGACTTCGGCAAAAGGATTTTGTTTTTAAAGAAAGTTTTGCCTTTGCTTTAGTTAGAAAAGTGAGAACTAGGAGCGAGGGACCGATTTCCAGCGTGAACGCTGCTGCGGCCTGGTGCCTGCCTTCGCACGCGGTCCCTTTTCCTCGCTGTGACACTGGGCCGGGAGCCGGCGCTGGCTGCCCCTGAGCGCTCAGCTCGAGGTTGTGTGCGTGAGGGGTTTGCACCTCGGGGGGCTCTGCGGGTGGGAGGCTCATGTGGGGTGCTTCAATTCCCCTTATGGTGCCACAGCCACGGGCGCTGGGTCGCCAAAGTAACAAAAACTGGGGCAGCAGTTGTAAATGTGCGGTTAAGTGAGGCTGGCCTACTTTACTTATAGAATACATACAACACGTATGATTTCAGCCCCCACCCCCTCCTCTTGTTTCCCTGGGAGTCTCCCAGCGGACGGGTCATGTGCAGGTGGAAATTCACGGGAAGTGGTGACCCCGTGGCCGCCGCTGCCTTTCAGAGGCTCGCAGCCCCGCCCACAGGAAGGAGTTGAGAGATCTCTGCCCACGTTTACTGAGGCCCGGAGAGGGGAAGCGAGAGCCATGGCCAGTCAGCTGACAGCTGGACTGGGACCCCGATGGCCTGCTGTGCGTATGTGGCTCCTCTCGGCCCCTCGCTTTCTGCCGTGGGCCCGGAGCCCCGGAGCGTGGGCAGGGAGTCGTTGAGTCAGGCACCTGGTGATGGTTATTTCCGCTCATGTTCCCACGGCTCCTTGAGGTCGGCAGCTGCAGCCCCATGTTTAGAGCGGTCTGCCGGAGCCCGCCGGCATCAGTCGAACAGTACCTGAAAGGGGGGTGAGGCTTACGGAAAGAAAGGGATAGAAAGATGGATAGAAATAAAGAAGAAACAAAAGATATGGGGTCAGGAGGTCCGCAAAGCTCTCTTTAGGACTGCAGCCCCGAGTTTATTTTACTCCACTCTTTTAAACAGTTCTGGTTACATATCACACAATTCCTTGTTCCCCATAGCAAAGCTACATTCTATTGTTAACATGTTTCCCCACCAAACCCCTTATCTTCACTAACTTCCTTATGCTATACCTTCACCCCAAACCCCACCTAAATCCCTTTCCACAGACAGCTTAGCTATTGACAATGCTATGTGCTGGAGGACAGTCATGTTTGCTAAACTACAATTAAAGCTAACCGTTCTCCAAGGGGCAGAAACCATGACTAATCTTTAGAGCAGGCAGGCCAACTCGTGGCCAGCCCTCTCGGAGGACTTTGTCCGCTGAGGACGCTCTCCACGGTGGTCCCAGGTGAAGGTCATCGGAATAGAACAGTATTGGAGCTGGTTCTGTGTGACTCTGGAGCCCATGTTCTTTCCACCCCAACACGGCCCGGGCGGGAGGCAGGGAGGTTCTAATGGACCGCTGGCTGGGGGGTGGGGGGGGGGGTGAGGGGCGGTGGTGACGGGGCAGTTTTGCCCTGCGGTAAATGTCTTTGCTGTTCACAGTGACAGACTACTCCAGCCTTGACTTTCTCTTTGACTTCAAGTAGTTGGGCACTGGGACAGGAAGTGATGGGGAGGAAATGGTTCTGGACACTGAGCATGTGTCAGTGCAGGGCACACCCTCCTTACCATTCTTGCGAGGCCTTCTCTTTCATTTCCCTTCATTCCCCGTCCCCTCTCTCATTCCTCCCAACCGCTCAAGTGTGTTCAGTTGTGTTTTCTGACATTCGTGCACTTTTATAAATTAGTAATGTTTATTCACGTTGCATGTGTTTGTAATTTGTGTGAACTATATTATCTATAGATACTATTCTTAGCATTGTTCACATGGTGATATCTGTCCTGTTGATTTTTGTGTGTGTCTGATGTCCACCATCCATAATTTGTGCGGCTGTGGCTTTGCAGAATGTCTTGATACTGGAGTGTGAGTTTCCCGTGGCTCTTACTGACGTCTGTGTTCTTTAAGAGAGTTTAAGTTTTTCTCCAGAATGGCCTTGTGTGTGCTGAGCCCTGGGGGAGGCGGGAAAGGGTCGCGGGACGGAGTGCCCAGCAGCCCAGAGGCGGGCAGGCGCCTGACTGCGCCTGGGGGTGGGGGTGGAAGTGGCGCTTTACCCAATGGCTGCGGCACTGGCAGGTTCCAGCCATGAAGGAAGCGAAGAGGGCACAGCCCTCCCTGTCACCTGGCACTGAACCACCTCCCGGGCCGCGCGTGCCCCGTGAGCGGTAGCCCCTCGCCTCTGCTCTCGAGGGTGTCCGCGTCCGCAGATCCAGCCGCTCCACCGTCCTGTGCCCTTCCCCGGGGTTTCTGGGAGGAGGCCTGTTCTCACTCAGGCCCGTCGGCAAGGACTTCAGAGGAGAGGTGACTCTAGGGCTCCTTGAAGGCCTGTTCTGCGACAGAAAGGACTTTCTAAAGGCCTTCATGTCTGTGGTTGGCTTAGATTATAGTCTCTGCCTTCTTACACAGATGCCCGGTGCCCGCGCCGCCAGCTGGGCTGTGGGAGAATGGGACGTTTCTCTCATTCTTTTCTTTCCGTTTTCACAGGAACGATGTATTTAAAATCCACTGGTTGATGGCGGCCCTCCCTTTCACCAAGTCTCTTTCTTTGGTCTTCCACGCAGTAAGTATCAGTGTCCGGAGTCGTTTGTTAAATGATGCACAATGCTATACGGTCAGGAAAGTCACTGAGGAGAAAGGGGGTAGATCCGTGGGCAACCAAAGGTGAAAGAATGCCTTTTGCCGAAACAGGTGTGGCTCAGTGGATGGAGCATCGGCCTGCGGACTGAAAGGTCCCGGGTTCGATTCTGGTTAAGGGCTTGGACCTTGGTTGCGGGCACATCCACAGTAGGTGGGGTGTAGGAGGCAGCTGATCGATGTTTCTCTCTCATCGATGTTTCTGACTTTCTATCCCTCTCCCTTCCTCTCTGTAAAAAAATCAATAAAATATATTTTTAAAAAAAGAATGCCTTTCTCAGGAAGCCTCTGGTGGGAGGGGGCGGCTGGTCATGGGCGTGAAACACCAGAGTCTCAAAAGACCAGACAGAAACTGTCTGACGTCAGCTTTGTTGTGATTGGACAAGTGAGGCACTGGACACCTTGTCATGGGGTCTCTGGGGCATTTCCGTTCGACTGGACGGCACCGGGCGGGGCCGGGCATTGTCCTTCCTGACACGCCGTTCCCTTGCAGATCGACTACCACTACATCTCCTCCCAGGGCTACCCCATGGAAGGCTGGGCTGTGGTGTACTACATCACTCACCTGTAAGTATGCGGGAGGACACGTGACAGAGCAGGTGTTGGAGAAGCCACGTCAGGAAGGGACCCGCCCCAGGGTGGCTGGCCCGCCCTCCTGTGGCAGCCTGGCTGGGTTCCTGCCATGCCAGAGGTGGTTGGTGGACAGGTAGCCGTCCACACTTGAGAACTCGGGGCTGTCGCGTGCCCCCGGGAGGGGGCTGCCTCCTTGCGGGGCCTGGCTGCTCAGGGGATGGGCTGCAGCGCTCGTTGTTGGTGTGCGGGAGAAAGTGTTGCTCACTTAAGATGGACTTCCTGGGTTTGACCACCTATCTTCGCAAGAAGCATGTGGAGTCCTAGCCTGAGCGGTGGGCTCTAACCTGCAGGTGGGACTCCAGAGAGACCCGCTGGTGTCTGACATGTTCCTTTTCCAGTCTGAAAGGGGCGCTGCTGTTCATCACCATCGCGCTCATTGGCACCGGCTGGGCCTTCATCAAGCACATCCTTTCCGACAAAGACAAGAAGATCTTCATGATCGTCATCCCGCTCCAGGTAACGCCCTGCTCCGCGTGCCGCCCGGTCTCCACTTCGCCCCTCGGGCCTGTCTGGGAGGAGCGGTGACCAGCTTCTCCTTCGGGGGTTCTGTTTCTGAACTTGGACAGGCCTAGGCCTCAGGCCTCGGCACGGGAGATGTTTGACTGTCAGTCATCTTTAAGCGGCACACGGACACCGGCTCTCCCATAGAGAGCTGCTGAGAAGTCGGCCACCTGCTGCCTCCTCTTCCTCCCTCGTGAGTCCTGTGACCGACGGCCCTCTTAGCAGAGGACCTCAAGTACGTAGCGGTTTTGTTTTAAAACTCTGAACGACACCAGTGGGTTCCCACAAGGTAGATCTTTGGGGAAACCATTTCTTTTTTCTTTTCTTTTCTTTTTAATATATTTTTATTGATGTCAGAGAGGAAGGAAGAGGGAGAGAGAGATGGAAACATCCACGATGAGAGAGAATCTTGGGTCGGCTGCCTTCTGCAAGTCCCCCAGTGGGGATCAAGCCCACAACCCAGGCATGTGCCCCCGACCAGAATCAAACCCGGGACCCTTCAGTTCAATGTTTCTTAAGGCCTCCCTGTGCTCGGGGCCTCCCCGGTGAGCCGGCAGGAGAGGAGCTTGTGCTGTCCCATGCGGCAGTCTGTATTACTGGAGTGGAGCCGGGCGGAAAGGCAGTCTGTCTGTCTGACTGGAGCGGAGCCGGGCGGAAAGCCCGCCTAGGAAACGGCGGTCCTCACAGCGACGCTCAGCTGCTCTGCTGGCCGGAGTGCGTTGCTCGGTCAAGGTGTTCTCTGCACCCGGCCTCATCTCGGGGCCCCGTGTCAAGGTGGCAGGAGAGGGAAGGAAGAGCAGCCCTGGTGCACTGCGGGGGAGGGAGGTTCCCTCAGCCCGGCTTGCACCCTCTCACAGTCTGGAAGCCCTTGGGGAATGTCCAACTGATGGCTTAAGTCCGCTCCCAAGCTGGCGGTCAGACATCCTTTGTCTGCTTCAGAGCCGCTGCACTCACCAGCCATGAGCCCAGTTCAGGGCTTCTGGCTGAGCAGCACTCTCCCTGTGGGAGCACACTGACCACCAGGGGGCAGCTCCTGTATTGAGCATCTGCCCCTCGGTGGTCAGTGTGCGTCATAGCAGCCAGCCATTTTGCCGTCCGGTCGATTTGCATATTAGCCTTTTATTCTATAGGATGGGCCCTGCCTCCATGCTTAAGGACAGGAAGGCGACAGGCCCAGGGGATAGCAGCAGTATGAGGCGCTGTCCAGTGGACAGAGGTGTGAGCTACTCAAGTCTCAGCTGATGAACCACCAGGGCCATGTCGCCGAGTGCTCATGAGTGACAAGCCCGGACCTCTTTCCACTCTGCCCACCGCTCCCTGTTCCCTTTTCCTCCAGTGGCCACTCCCTCTCCTTCAGTGGGAACTTCCTCCTGACCTAACTGCTGGGACAGGCTCAGTCCTCCCCTCTGCCCCCCATTCGTTCGTCCGGAGGAGTAGCGCGCACCGTTACGTGGCAGGTCTCTCGCACCAGGTCCGTCGAAGAAATGGCATTTAACAAGTAAACGTAAATTTCAACATGGGGACCAGCCTAGGAAGGCCTTGAACAGCAGCCTGAAAAGTTAAAACGGCTCCTCTCTGGCCATGGGAGCCCCTGCCCGTCTCTGGGTGAGAAGTGAGTGCGGCATGCAGTGGCCTTTCCAGAGCGTCACTGTCCGTTCTGCCCACGGCGCGTCAGGCCAGGCTTGGGGGCGTGGCCCCGTGGAGGGTGGGGGTGGGGTTATACTGCATCCACGCCTAGCAGGTCTTCGAAAGAACAGCTCATAGGTCAGGGGTCGGCACACCGCGGCTCGCGAGCCACCGCGGCTCTTTGGCCCCTTGGGTGTGGCTCTTCCACAAAACACCACGGCCTGGGCGAGTCTATTTTGAAGAAGTTGCGTTAGAAAAAGTTTAAGTTTAAAAAATTTGGCTCTCAGGAGAAATTTCAATCGTCATACTGTTGATATTTGGCTCTGCTGACGAATGAGTTTGCCGACCACTGTCGGCTGTGAGCTGAGGAGCACGGCAGGCTCCCGGAGGTTGCTGTCAGCTTAGGCAGCTGCTGGACACACACTTCAGAGCCTTCCCGGGAAACGGAAGGAGGACTCGGGCTCAGCTCAACTCCGTGCGAAGCGCAGCTGCTCCTGTGAGCAGAGCCCCTGGACTGCAGGGACCCCGGGAGGGCGGCGTGGCTGCTCGGCCAGTGGCTGCAGTCGGCCACCTTGTCGCTCCGGTCTCTGATGACGTCATCTGGCACTCAGAGGCGCTGTCGCTGAGGAGCCTGGGCATTGTGGCTAAACAGGAAGTAAAGTGCAGGCCTGGGGACTGGGAGGCCTCGGGTACTTGAGAAGCCACCTGGCCTGGGCAGCCGCTGCTGTACAGCAGCCCCCATCAGCCTCTCTGTTCTGTGGTCGGGAGTGGCTTCGCTGAGTGGGTCTGACCTGTCCCAGCCGTTACAGTCACTGGGGCCAGGGCTAGGCCACCCGGCTGTCCCCTGCCTCTTCCTCTGGGCCGGAGAGACCCGATTACAGGGGCGGGGGCTCCTGGGATTACTCTCTCTCTGTCTCTCTCTTTCTCTCTCTGCCTGGTCTCTTCAACATGGCACCTCCGAGCAGGCAGACGTCTCACAAGTAGGCCCTGGGCCCCACAGGCGTTTCTCTGGAGAGCCAGGGAGAAGCTGTGTCCTTTGTCCGACACGCCTCGGACATCGCCTGGCGCCACTGCACCTTCCTCTGTCGGCCAGAGCAGTCACAAGCTCGGGAGCAGGCAGAGACGGCGTGTTGGCGGGAGAGAGCACGTGGCCTTAGGTTGGGGGCCTCCTGGCTCCAGTGTCCCCTCCCCCGCTCGTTGGGGCTGCCGTTGTGAGACTGTCCCGTGTCCTGGGGCCTCACCACCTGCTCTGCCGTGTAGGTGCTGGAAAACGTGGCCTACATCATCATAGAGTCCACCGAGGAGGGGACGACGGAGTACGCCCTGTGGAAGGACTCCCTGTTTCTGGTGGACCTGCTGTGCTGCGGCGCCATCCTCTTCCCCGTGGTGTGGTGAGTGCCGCGGGAGGGGGCCGGTGCGCCCGGGGGGCCTGTCTGTCAAACCCGGCGCCGGGCCAGCCGTTCCCAAACGGCACCAGCGGGCCCCTGTGTAAAACACACAGCTTTCTGGGCCCCAGACCAGTGGTCACCTAACTGCGGCTCACGGGCCACATGCGGCTCAACACGCCGTCTCTGCCTTGAGTTTTTAGCAAAGACCAGCTTAGAAGTACCCTGATTCAGTTAACAACAACGCACCTACCTGTATAGTTTAAGTTTTAAAAATTTGACTCTCAAAAGAAATTCCACTCGTTGTACTGTTGATATTTGGCTCTGTTGACGAATGAGTTTGCCGACCACTGCCCCAGACCGTTGGAACTGTCCAGGACCCTGGCTGTTGTGCCTTGTCAGGCTCCCCGGGGTCGGATGGGCTAGCCGGGCAGCACGGTGGTCTGCAGGCAGGCGGGCCCGGGCGCCCGGAACGGAGAGCGAGCAGCGGTGCCCAGAGCAGCGGGGGCTTGGGAGGAAGG
Organism: Antrozous pallidus; assembly: GCA_027563665.1. Lineage (NCBI taxonomy): Eukaryota > Metazoa > Chordata > Mammalia > Chiroptera > Vespertilionidae > Antrozous > Antrozous pallidus. Next base: position 81,282,274 of record CM050522.1, read on the forward strand.
GAGCTGGCGGAGCCCGGAGAGAAGCTTTGCTTGCCGAGGTCCCTCGAAGGAATGGCATTGAACAAGTAAACCTAACGGATGGGGAGAAAGGAAGCACGTTGGCATGAAACGAGTGCTAGTGCCCGGCCAGCCCGTGGGTCTCGGTGGGTAAGGGCTCACGAGGGGCACGTGCCTGCCCGCTTCCTACTGGGTATCAGGCCAATTGCAGGCTCCATCCCTGTAGGGGGCGTGCCAGAGGCAGCGATCAGTGGTTCTCACATTGATGCTTCTGCCCTCTCCCTCCCTCTCTGAATCAGTAACATTAAAAAAGGAAAGAAAATCTAGTGCTAGTGCTCAGCCCGTAAACATTGGGACAGACGGTGGCTTTCCTCCGGACGTGGCAGGCGGTGGGTGCCGAGCTGGTGAAGCAGTGAGTGCCACGTCAGCGCTTGGGCAGAAAAGGTCCGCGGGGAAGCCGGTAGTGGGGAGGCCAGCAAAAAGAAGACACTTCCCTTTCAGCAGCGGCCTCAGAGCTCCTCATGCCGCGGCCCTTTACCACGGGCCCCGCCAGCGGCTCTCAGCCTGTGGGCTGCTGGAGAGCCCAAGGCCATCGGACAACACCGGTATTCACGCCACGATTCATAACAGCAGCGAAACTCCGGTGATGAAGGAGCAGCCAAAATAACGTTGTGGTCGGGGTCACCGCCACGTGAGGAGCTGTGTGGAGGGGTCGCGGCGTCAGGAGGTCAGAGCCACCGCCTTGCGGTGAGCTAGCTCCGTGCTCCCTGAAAGCAGTGGGTTATTTTGGAATAAACTTTAGAAACAGTAGCTTTTCCTGCTTCCTGTTAGAGGTGAGGTGTCCCACTCTGCAGTGCCCCATGCACGTGAGTCCGTATTGTTTAGGATCCTGGACTTATAGGTCACTTACTTATTCTGATTACTTAGAACAGTGGTCGGCAAACTGCGGCTCGCAAGCCCTGGTTTGCCGCTCTGTTGACTAATGAGTTTGCCAACCACTGCCTTAGAGAAAAACACTTAAAAAACATTTTAAAAATGTACTAATGTCTTTAACCTGAAGTCAAACTTCTGGGTAAGGGTAATGCCTTACGCAGTGGTCGGCAAACTCAGTTGTCAACAGAGTGGCAAACCGCGGCTCGAGAGCCTCATGTGGCTCGCAAGCCGCAGTTTGCCGACCACTGACTGAGAACATGGTGCCAATGGAGTGTGATCCTCATTCCAGCCAGTTAGATTCCCTCCTCGTTGGCTCAGGAGCAAGCACAGAGACATCTTGGTGGGAGAGAGCACGTGGGAGTGCTTACCCCTCATCCACCACATGTCACGCGTGTGCAGGTGTCAGGTCAGCAGAGAAGAGAACTCGAGTGAGATTTCCCATCTGTGCAGCCTCCTCATATCCTGCCCGCGAAGAGGTTAATCCGGGGTCTGTGACAAGACGGCCAGCGGTGTCTCCGGCAGGAAGTGTCCTGGGGCATTTGAGATCAGGCCCCCCCAGCGTACATATGTCGCCAGCAAAACACAGAATTTCACAGGAAAGAAAGAGCAGCCTAATGCTCGGGCACAGAGTAGGACCACTCACACCTGCCGCTCAGCAGTGTGGGAGGGTCCGGGGCACAGAGTAGGACCACTCACACCTGCCGCTCAGCAGTGTGGGAGGGTCAGGGCACAGAGTAGGACCACTCACACCTGCCGCTCAGCAGTGTGGGAGGGTCGGGGCACAGAGTAGGACCACTCCACCTGCCGCTCAGCAGTGTGGGAGGGTCAGGGCACAGAGTAGGACCACTCCACCTGCCGCTCAGCAGTGTGGGAGGGTCGGCACAGAGTAGGACCACTCACACCTGCTGCTCAGCAGTGTGGGAGGGTCAGGGCACAGAGTGAGACCACTCACACCTGCCGCTTAGCAGTGTGGGAGGGCAGGGGCACAGAGTAGGACCACTCACACCTGCCGCTCAGCAGTGTGGGAGGGTCAGGGCACAGAGTAGGACCACTCACACCTGCCGCTCAGCAGTGTGGGAGGGTCGGGGCACAGAGTGAGACCACTCACACCTGCCGCTCAGCAGTGTGGGAGGGTCGGGGCACAGAGTGAGACCACTCACACCTGCCACTCAGCAGTGTGGGAGGGTCAGGGCACAGAGTGAGACCACTCACACCTGCCGCTCAGCATTGTGGGAGGGTCAGGGCACAGAGTAGGACCACTCACACCTGCCGCTCAGCAGTGTGGGAGGGTCAGGGCACAGAGTAGGACCACTCACACCTGCCGCTCAGCAGTGTGGGAGGGTCAGGGCACAGAGTGAGACCACTCACACCTGCCGCTCAGCATTGTGGGAGGGTCAGGGCACAGAGTAGGACCACTCACACCTGCCGCTCAGCATTGTGGGAGGGTCAGGGCACAGAGTAGGACCACTCACACCTGCCGCTCAGCATTGTGGGAGGGTCAGGGCACAGAGTAGGACCACTCACACCTGCCGCTCAGCAGTGTGGGAGGGTCAGGGCACAGAGTAGGACCACTCCACCTGCCGCTCAGCAGTGTGGGAGGGTCAGGGCACAGAGTAGGACCACTCACACCTGCCGCTCAGCATTGTGGGAGGGTCAGGGCACAGAGTAGGACCACTCCACCTGCCGCTCAGCAGTGTGGGAGGGTCGGGGCACAGAGTAGGACCACTCACACCTGCCGCTCAGCAGTGTGGGAGGGTCGGGGCACAGAGTAGGACCACTCACACCTGCCGCTCAGCAGTGTGGGAGGGCAGGGGCACAGAGTAGGACCACTCCACCTGCCGCTCAGCAGTGTGGGAGGGTGGGCGCACGGGGAGACCCAGGCGCGCCCCAGAGGCAGAGGGCAGGCCGCCACGCCGGCACTGGCAGCACCGACAGCCGACGCCGCGGGCGAGCGTGCGGGCAGGGTCCGGAAGGCTGCGCCGTGCGGAGGGCCGGCGCCAGGGGAGTCTGAGAGGCGGCCACAGTCGGACAGGAAGTGCGAGGTGTTTGGGAAGGCAGTGGGTGGCCTGGACTCCGGAGGCTCTAGGTCAAGCCTGTCCAGCTCAGAGGCTACCCCGGCCCATGAGCAGGTGTAAGGTGACGTGGAGCGCAGTGAACCAAAGCCTCCGCTTTCATAGAAATACCGGTGTGTTTCGATAGAGACATGCCGAACACAGAGGGCGGAAATAAATGAGTCGTCATTAACATAAAGTAATAGGACACTTAAAAATTAATATTTCTTATTGGACATTAACTTTCCGGACACTGAGTAACTGCACAAGTTAGTAAGTGTAACCCAAACCTATTTTTTTGTTCTCCGAAAGCGAAACATCTCCTGGGCGCACACAAACCAGGCAGCACAAACCGGGTGCCCGGCCGCCCGCTGCCGAAACATCCACCGTTGGCGTTAGTGCAGAGGCGGTGCGCCTGCGCGTGAGGCGTGTAAGGGAAATGAATGCACCACGATATTGTAAAAATTCCGTTACAAAACTTTTATTACAACGTTTCTTACAACCGTTATGTCGGCTGGGCCGCAGAAATACTTCTTCTGGGCCATGAGTTTGACATGCTTGCCCTAGATCAATTGGAGAAATTGCCAGTAAACGAGGAGATGTGTTGATCTCTTAATGCCTCGTTATGCCTCATTTAAGTAAACAAGGCGTGTGGCCGGCTGGCCTCAGGTCTGACATGCTTGGCGTACACACTCAGGGTCCTGTCGGCCCACTGGCTCAGCAGCTGTAACGGACGGGACAGCTGTCAGGCACACTGTTTGAGGAACTCGCCGGCCACGGTGTACCCCCTTCCGATTATGCCAGAGACTGCGTCACCCTGCCTGATCCTGACTGAGACCGGAGCTGGTGGTGCCGCGGAGAGCCAATAGCCTTTACTCCCCTTCCTGCAGCACATCCTTTACCATGACTGATGTCTCATGTATGTTTTAAGTTTAATTTTTGTTACATAAAAACATCCTTTTTTTATGTGCCCTAGCTGGGAATCAGACCCTGAACTCCTGGTTCAGAAGTGGACACCCTGGACTGGGCTGAGGGTTTTTTTTTTAATCTTTATTGTTCAGTTTATTAAGTACATGATTCCCCCTTTAAAACACCCGTTTTGTGCTGCCTGGTTTCGTGTGTGCCCAGGAGATGTTTCGCTTTCGGAGAACAAAAAAATAGCTTTGGGTTACACTTACTAATTTGTGCAGTTACTCAGATCGTCACTGTTGAGCGCCCTCGTCACAAACCCTCCCTCCAAAACACAGGAGACCCCAGTTCAGCAGCGTTGGCTTGGCGTCCCCTTTGCGCTGCTGACTTGCACGCGTTGCCCCATTCGGTTCTCACAAGTGGGCAGACCACGGGGGTTTAGGAGAAGTGACTCAGAGTGGTGGGCTCGGTACCCCCAGCCCGGTCTGAGCGTCTTGCTGCCCCCTGGCCCGGAGCTGGCTGTGCGTGCTCATCCGTAGATGGTCTTTCCCGGGGTGAGCTCCACCGAGAATCTGATCTGTTCTTTAATCACATTAATGTGCTCCTGCCAAAGCGGTAATGACGGTCATTAGTTACCAGCGCGTCGCCGCCGGAAAAGAGGCTCCCCGGGGGCCTGGGTTTCTCAGCCAAGTCACACGTGTCCAGTCAGTGACAGGCTGGCTTTGTATGAAGCCACGTGCACAGCGCCGAGACCTGGATTTCCAAACCATTGTCTCCAGGGAGCAGGGGAGGGCCGTTGTCTTGGTGGGGGGTGGGGATGGGGGGGGGGTGTCTTAGGAATGAGGTTAGAGAGATCAGGAATGTTCGTCTCCCCGTGCCCGGGCCTCTGCCACGCAGGTTCTGGTCAGCAGGGCATCTGTACCTGAGGCTTCCGCACCGTACGTGCCGAAGCGGTGATTACCCAGGGTCACGTGGTCAGGGAGAGTCTAAAATCGTCCGGTTTAACCACGTGAGTTTATAATCGAGGATTTCAAGGCCTCACGTTACACGCCCTGGAAGCAGAGACAGTGCAGGTTTGTGAGCTAACCTTTTGTCCCAAATGTTTGTTTTTAGGTCAATCAGGCATTTACAAGAAGCATCGGCCACAGATGGAAAAGGCAAGTTCCCTGGACCTCTCTCTCCGCCGGCTGCTCAGCCTTCCCCAGAGCCACACGCTGGACACAGGAGGAGGAGGAGGAGGAAGGGTGTGTCTCTGGGCTTCTCCCCCAGAGCAGAATGGGGGCGCCTGCCTGGGAAGCTTGGGGGCTTTGTAAGAGCCGCTGAGGGGTGTTTGGTGAAATGACGCAGATGGCACAACACAGAACAGTAGGAGGCTTGGGGTGACCGCTGCTTATCATAAGCTGATTCAGGTCATTCCCACTCGTGAGTGTGATTCTCACGTCTCTGAACTGAGTCAGGAAGAGAAATCTTGTCTTGGAGGACCAGGTAGCACTTGACTGTGAGAGCAGGCGGCGTGACGGATGGGGCTGGCCATGTGTGAAGCGACCGTCCCCGCTGATGGAACACGCTTCCCAAGGGGCTGTGCTGTGCTCATTTAAAACGGGCCTGCCGGAAAGAACCTTTGGACTCCGGTTTTTAAATGGTGGTGCCGTTAGAGCCCTCTGCATCGCCTTGACTTCCCACACGCCTGCTGCGCCAGAGAAGCCGGAAGGGCATGGTGTGTGTCCCGGGTGATTGGAATGACGTCCTGCCTGCGGGCTGGCGGCTGGCGGGTGGGGTGGGGGCACTGGTTTGGCCGAAATGGCTTCTGTTGCGGTTCCTGCGGTCTGGCCCGTGTAACGCTCTTGCCCAGCGCAGCCCGCTGTGGGAGGCCCTGCCCGGACTGGGAGCCGGGCAGCGCTCAGAGCCCCGCTCAGGACCCCAGAGCCCCCTGCTGCTCAGCCCCCTCCGCGCCGCGGGACCCCAGAGCCCCCTGCTGCTCAGCCCCCCTCCGCGCCGCGGGACCCCAGAGCCCCCTGCTGCTCAGCCCCCCTCCGCGCCGCGGGACCCCAGAGCCCCCTGCTGCTCAGCCCCCCTCCGCGCCGCGGGACCCCAGAGCCCCCTGCTGCTCAGCCCCCCTCCGCGCCGCGGGACCCCAGAGCCCCCTGCTGCTCAGCCCCCCTCCGCGCCGCGGGACCCCAGAGCCCCCTGCTGCTCAGCCCCCCTCCGCGCCGCGGGACCCCAGAGCCCCCTGCTGCTCAGCCCCCTCCGCGCCGCGGGACCCCCGAGCCCCCTGCTGCTCAGCCCCCCTCCGCGCCGCGGGACCCCAGAGCGCCCCCTGCTGCTCAGCCCCCCTCCGCGCCGCGGGCCCCCAGAGCCCCCTGCTGCTCAGCCTCCCTCCGCGCCGCGGGACCCCAGAGCGCCCCCCGCTGCTCAGCCCCCCTCCGCGCCGCGGGACCCCAGAGCCCCCTGCTGCTCAGCCCCCCTCCGCGCCGCGGGACCCCAGAGCGCCCCCTGCTGCTCAGCCCCCCTCCGCGCCGCGGGACCCCAGAGCCCCCTGCTGCTCAGCCCCCTCCGCGCCGCGGGACCCCAGAGCCCCCTGCTGCTCAGCCCCTCCGCGCCGCGGGACCCCAGAGCCCCCTGCCTCTGGGGAGGGGGAAGGAAAAGTGCAAAAGTAAAACACAAACCGGGATTTGAGTAAAGCATCTTACAAATAGGAAAATAAGAACCCACCTTCTGGGTATAATTATAGTTCGGAGCTAATCTTGTGCTGTTGTTTCTTTCTTCTTCAGTGCACGTTAAGTTGCTTTTATTATTCTTGTAACTTAATGAATAGGTCTTTCTCTTAATTTGCTATATGGAGATGGGACATTTATTTATTTATTATTTTTATTTTCTTCGGAGACGAGAATTAGCTTGTCATCTTTATAGTAGACTTCAGTATTTTGGATTTGTTTTTTGACTGCCTGCCTGTTCAGCTGAAAATGTGTGAGAGTCCCAAGGGCAATGTTTTTTGGTTGATAAATGTAATCGGTGCTTTTTTTCCTTGGTTCATTCCCCCCCCCCCCCCATTCTTCCTCACCTCCATCATCTGGCCCCTCTGTCTCCGCCTCCTCCACTTTGCTTTTAGGAGGCCGGGGATAACGGTCTCTGTGACGTTCATTCCGTGAGAGCGACCATTGGCTGGAGACGTGAGCTCCGGCGGGGTGGGTAGCGCAGCAGGTGAAGCCCGGGATGGGTCTGACTTGCCCCCCAGCAGCTGGAGTAAAGAGAAAGGAAAGCTTTTGTCCTCACCTGGGGCACAGGAGGCAGTTCCTCGCTTGTTCCACCAGGGGACAGCAGAGAGCGAGTATGAAAACAGGAGGCCACGCGAGCACACCAGGCTTCTCGTTCACCGCCCTCAGGATGACATGCTGTTAAGAAAGTACCCATCCCTCTTCAGTAAATACCGCGAGCCCTTAGAAAGGGGACAGAGTAGATCAGAAGAGGGATGTCCTCTTGATTCATGTTTTTTCACGGAGTTGATTAGGCCACGGGATGCATATTTCAGTCTGTACTTTGAAAAATGGTTGCGCTGTGACCCTTCCAGAGTCAGGGCGGCCTGTTCCCAAGGCTGAGGTCTGCCCTGCAGAGAACTCGCAGGAACGGCACGCTTCCATCCCCACCCGACCCCAGTGCTGGGAGCCAGCCTGAGTGTGACTGCGCGTCCGTCCACTCCAGCACGGAAGTGGGGCGGTGCGTGAAAGCGGGAGTGAGCCCGTGGCTGGCTGACCGACCCTCTGTACCGCTCAGCACGCCCCCCCATCCTAGAGGCCACTGGCAAAGTGAAGACCATGGGCAGGAATGTCTTCTGGATTTGGAGCAGTTGCTGCATGGAACCTGTTCTTAGGCTCATTATTCCACTGACTCATTGCGTGACCTTGACTCTGGTCTGGGCTTAAGACCCGGAGTAAGTGCAGTCTAGGCTGACTAACTGCAAGTAGGGGAGGCACTATGTTCCTGGGCCTGGGGCTGCACTCAGTGGGCAGAGGGTGTTTGGGTTCTGTTTATTTCTTTGTGTCTGGGTTCCTTTTGACTGAACCCCAGGAGAACATTAGGATGAGGCTGCTCACTGTCCTTAGGATATATATATTTTTTAAAGATACAGCTTACCTAATATGCAAATTTGACCATACTTTCACCACACCCACAAGCCATTCCAACAAGCCAATCAGGAGCAGATTATGCAAATAAACCCCAACCAAGATGGCTGCCACAACTGAGAGCAAGAGGAAGGCTTGGGTTTCCCCAGCAACAGAGGAAGCCAAGCTTTCTACCTGCCATTGTGGGCCAAGGTCTCCACTCAATGTTACAACGTCTCAATTATAAAAGATACAGAAATGGTGGCAGCCACTGAGTTGGAGAGAACAGAGGCTTGGGTTTCCCTGGCAATGGAGGAAGCCAAGCTTTCAGCCTGCTGTTGCCAGCGTAGGCCTCCACTCTAGGTTACAATGTTTCAAACAGAAATGGCTGCCGCCCAGGAATGAGCAGAAGGCTTGACCCCGCTCCAGGCTACAAAGTTTCAATTGTAGACATAGATTAATCCCAGATACCAGTGCCTCTGCTTGGGTCACTGGGTGGCTGGCCTACAAACCTCCACAGGCCCCTCGCCCCAAGGGAACCCCCACCCTGATCTGGGACACTCTTCAGGGCAAACCAGCTGGCCCCCACCCATGCACCAGGCCTCTCTAGCCTATCTAATAAAAAAGTAATTTGCAGATTGACCGTCACTCCAACACACAAAAGGGCTGCCCCCATGTGGACACAAGATGGCTGCCACAAGATGGCCAGCAGGGGAGGGCCGTTGGAAGGTTCCAGGCCCTGCAAGGAAGGGCAGTTGTGGGCGATCAGGCCAGCAAGAGAGGGCAGTTGGGAAGGACTAGGCCTGAAGGAAGGGTAGTTGGGGGCGATCAAGCGTGCAGGGGAAGGCAGTTAGGGGTGACTAGGCCGACAGAGGAGGGAAGTTGGGGTCAAACAGGCTGGCAGGGGAGCAGTTAGACATCAATCAGGCTGACAGGGATGTGATTAGGGGGTGATTAGGCTGGCAGGCAGAAGTGGTTAGGGGCAATCAGGGAGGCAGGCAGGTGAGCAGTTTGGAGCCAGCAGTCCTGGATTGTGAGAAGGATGTCTGACTGCCCGTTTAGGCCCAATCCTACCAGGATCGGGCCTAAACGGGCAATTAGACATCCCTCGAGGGGTCCTAGATTGGAGAGGGTGCAGGCTGGGCTAGGGGACATCCCCTGCCTCCGTGCACGAATTTCGTGCACTGGGCCTCCAGTGTGTGTGTGTATATCCTATATAATAAAAGAGAAACATGAAAATTTACCATACCTTGGCTCCTGATTGGCTATGTTACCAGCCAATCAGGAGTCGGGGCAGGGCCAAGTGGCGTGAGTGCTGGGCCAGGGGGTGGGGATGAAACGGCAGTGGCGGCGAGTGCCCAGCCCCCAGGCGCTGTGAGCGGAATTGACGGTAAGCGCTCAGCCCTTGGGGCTGGGTGGTCGCAGGCAGCCGGGGCTGAGCTGAGCAGGGCCATGGCTGGGTGCCCAAGGCCTAAAGCTCACTAGAGGCTTTAGGCCTTGGGCAGGCTGGGGGTGAGCCATCAGTTGGACATCCCCTGAGGGCTCCCAGTATGTGAGAGGGGGCAGGTTGGGTTGAGGGACCACCCACCCCCAGTGCACGAATTTTGTGCACCAGGCCCCTAGTATATATATATTTCAAAGAGAAAGGGAAAGAGGGAAAGATAGATAGAATCATCAATGATGAGATAGAATCATTGATTGGTTGCCTCCTGCACTCCCCCCTACTGGGGGGGAGCTAGCCCACAACCCAGACCTGTGCCCTTGGCAGGAATCAAACCTGGGGCCCTGTAGTTTGCAGGCTGATGCTCTGTCCACTGAGCCAAACTGGCTAGGGCTTAAGCCGTCTCTTTGTGTCTTGTCACAGCCCCGCCTCTGTCAGGTCCTGTCGTTTCCAGTCGCTGCTGGTCGTGTCCTCTGGGAGGAAGTGTAATTGAGTGTCGCGCGGCCTGCCAAGCTCTGCTGGCTGGGACTGCCCTCGCGCCTGCCTCCCTGTCTGCTCTCCAGTGTCGCTGCCTTAGAGGACTGGCTTGGCGGTGTGCGCCCTACATTCATTCGCTGTTTCTGCTCCTGACCACTTGTTTTTTCTTGTTTCTGAGGAGAATTTAGAGGACATTTTCTGAGAAATTTTAGCCGTTAGAGGTGAGCTTCCAAAGCGTGTAAGCCGATAGCGGCTGGCCGGCTGGGTTTATGGAGGCTTTGTTCTGAGCGGCTGCGGCCGGAGGCGTTTGTCGGGGCAGCAGTTCTCAAGAAGGTCCTTGAGGTCAGAGCTGTTTTTCTAATAAGACGTGCTCAGCTTTCTCCGCTGTTGACATTTGCTCTCAGGGTGCAGAAGTGGGTCGACCAGCTGGCACTGAGTGGGGTTCAGGCAGTGGCACCAAAGTCTATGGGGGGGGGGGGCAGTGCATTCTTCATTGCCACCTACCTTCAGGGGGTGGGAAAGGCTTTTCCCACCCTCCCCTCTCCCCCCTTCCCTCTAGATTCATCAGTCTGCTCCATGTTTCCATGCCTGTGTTTCTGCTGCATCGAGTGTCTGCCCCCCGGTGGTCAGTGCGCATCATAGCTACCGGTCGGCCGGTCGCTTGGGCTTTCGTGATGAATTGTGGAAGCTGCAGGAGTATGTCTGTTCACGCCCCGTGTGAGGGCGGGACGTGTGCAGGAAGCACTTGTGGCGGCTGTCTGAGGAAGCCTGGGCCGGGGGCTGAGTGGCAGGCTGACCTGGCCACTCCCCTCTTGGGGCCCCACCGGATGTGAAAGGATGGTGGCGGTCGTAGTGTGGTTTCTCGGACTTCGTTTTGGCAGGCTTTTTCCCTCTCCCGCCAGCCGGTAACGCACCCGAACGAGGTTTGAGGGAGGCACATCCCACAAGAGGGCGTGCACACCAGTCGTCACCCTCGGTTCGGACATCTTCTTGAAAATGATCAAAGTAAGCGTGTCACCTCAGGAGAACAGCTATTTGTTCCAGCGACCTAGTTCTCTCTCGAAAGCAGTTTTTAATTTAGGAAAACTTGGATCCACTACTGCAGGCTCAGCAGCTCCGGGTTCTTGAAAGACTCCTTTCTGAGGGAGCAGGGCCGATGCACGAAAGTGGCTGTCAGGGAAGCGCCTGTGTTCAAGCTTCCGTGTTTCCGACGCGTGTGACACAGCAGAGCGGTGCTCACCTGATCGGCGCGTGTCACACAGCGGCCGCGTGAGTGACGCGGGTCCCTTCAGAGCGCAGCAGGGACCAGTGGGGTCGGCGGTGTGACAGCATGCAGGCCCATGGCTGCCGTCTGAGTCCCCTCTGCCTTCCAGCAGCTGCCATTTGTCACATTGTAGTGTCAAGACTGCCCACAGCTACCTGATAGGGCCTGGCTGTCTCCTAAGGCCATACGTTCTCCACCTCCTTCAACCAAACGCTCCTTCCCAGCGCCTGGGAGTCCACTGTGTCACTCAGCCAGACACGAGAGACAGTGACAAAGCGGGAAACAGCCCCACGCTTCTCGAGAAAATTTCCATCATTTTTTAAGAAAGGTATTATTTATTAATTTTGTCACTTTTAAATGAATTACCAAATGCTGGAGGCCCGATGCATGGTTCGTGCACCGGTGGGGTTCCTTGGCTTGACCTGCGGGGATCCAGCCGAAACTGGCTCTCCAACATCCCCCTAGGGGTCCCGGATTGCGAGGGGGTGCAGGCCAGGCCCAGGGACCCCACTGCACCAGGCTTCTAGTATACATGTAAGATCTTTGGTTACTATCTTCCAACCCTGCCTCCTCCCCCCTTCCTGTTCCATGTTTCCATGCCTGTGTTTCTGCTGCATCGGGCATCTGCCCCCTGGTGGTCAGTGCGCATCACAGCTACCAGTTGGCCCGTCACTTAGGCTTTTATATATGTAGGTTTTTAAAATTTGTTGTAATTTCTAGTGTGGTAAATATTGATAGACTTTACACACACGAACAAAAGTTCTTGGGGGTTCTCAATACTTTTTAAAAGTGTGAAGGGGTCCTGAGACCAAAAGTTTGAGAACCATGTATTAGGGATGAAGCTTCTTGAGTCCTTCGTTGTCATGACAACCATGAATGGCCCTGAAAGGCCGCCTCATTCTTTTTCCCTTTGTTGTTGAGCTCATTTCAAGCTTCCTTGGGCAGGTTCTTGTGACTGTTTAAGAAATCCTTTTGTTCTGTGCAGCAAATACCAAAATATGTGTGTTTTTTTTAAAAAAAATATATATATATATAATTGTTTATTTTTATTGATTTCAGAGAGGAAGGCAGAAGGAGAAAGAGCTAGAATCATCCATGATGAGAATCACTGATCGGCCACCTCCTGCACACCCCCCACTGGGGATCGAGCCCGCAACCAGGCACGTGCCCCTGACCGGAATCAAACCCGGGACCTTTCAGTCCGTAGGCCGATGTTCTGTTCACTGAGCCAGACTGGCCAGGGCCAAAAAGATGTTTTATTTTGGGTGTTTTTATAGAAACAAACCTAATGGAAAACGCCCTGGCGAGAAAGGAGAGGCCCCCCTCCCCCCGTTTCTGTGGAGAGTTCTGGTGGAACACGGCCGTGCCCTCGGTACGGGCGGTGCTGTCTTTTGCTCCTGCGCCGGAGTCGGTTAGTGACGGCAGGCCCTGGCCTATGACACTCGCTCTCCAGCCCTTCACGGAGAGCCACCCACCCCGGCTGCACAGACGGGAGTGAGGTTGCCTGCCGGCTCCCACTGAGCGCTTCCACGGCTGTGAAGCTCACCCGGATGTAAGAAGTTACCGTGTCAGCCCGGCCAGGGTGGCTCAGTGGTTGAGCACCGACCTATTGAACCAGGGGTCACGATTCAGTTCCCAGTCAGGACACAGGCCCGGGTTGCCGGCCCAGTCCCCAGTGGGGTGTGCAGGAGGCAGCCCATCGGTGTCTCTCTCTCTCTGGTGTTTCTGTCTCTCCCTCCTTCCTCTGAAATCGACTTTTAAGAAGTATTTACATGTATATTGGAAATGTATTTTGAACCACTTTTCACATGACAGTATTTTGAAAATCCAGAACTTTCATCCTCTCCCCCAGCCTTTTCCATCTTTGCTCTGGATCCCGTGTTTGTGAGGTGGCTTAGTGGGGTGTCCTCTTAGTGGAGGCCGACGGCACCCCGTAGGCCAGGCGCTCTCCGGAGTGCCGCTACCTTAGAGCACTGGCTCGGGACCAGGTGACCCCAGGTCAGCTTGAGGGCTGTGCTGGACCCTGACGGGGAAAGCCACCCGTCCCCTTACCCGTCCCCGGGTGCAGTGTGCTCCCGGCCTCAGCAGACTGGGAGCACTGCCGGTGGGATGAGTCCCAGCGGCTGGTGCTGTTCGTGGTGCCATCGTCATTTCTGTTATTTTTGTGTTCGATCGAGCAGCCTCTGCAGGGCAGCGGGGGGAAGCGGGAGAAAGGGATGATGGGTAGGTAGGGATGTTTTTAAGCCTCGAGGCTTTCCCCACACCAGGGGAAGACTGTTTGGGAGATTGTTTACCCTGTAAGTGGCAGCGGTGGGCCTTTGCTCCGTGTCCCGTAAAGAAATGAGGGTTAACTCCGCGAGAGGGCTGGCTGGCAGCCCCTGGGCATCGCCTGGCATTCGGAGCCGTGATTGTGTCTGAGCAGCCCGTGCGTTACAGAGCTGTGGGGGGGCTTTCCCTTAGCGCACAGTGAGGATTTGAGGACTGGCCTCCCGTTTATAAGCTGTGTGACCTTGGTAATTGACTGTCCCCAGGCCTCTGTCTGTCACCTGTGAGGCAGAGGTAATAATGCCCTCCCTCTTAGAGGCTGCGGAGGGTTAGTGAGGTGAACCCCAGACTGACCAGCCCGGTGCCTGGCACACGGTCAGCACCTCGTAGGTGGGGAGGACCAGCGCCACTGTTCTCAGTGTCATGGTCCCCACACCACCCAGGGATTGTCTGCTTGCCAGCCTGCTGAGCTGCTCTTTGGCTTCGGGAGGGAAGGCGCCCCCCCCAAGATCGGATATTGCTCTTTTGCTGCTGGGTCAGAGAGAGCACTGACTTGTTGGTGTTCAGAGGGGCCGGGCACTTTCTGCCTCAGTGGGCGTCTGTTCTGCTCTCTGCGTTAAAAAGCATGTGACAGAAAAACGTTTTTCTAATCTTCGTGTTGAAAGTATTACATATGTCACCTTTTGTCCCAGCTGGCCCCTGTTTGGGGAGTGGCGGGAGGAGAGGGACCCCCCAGGCCAGCCTGCAGGAGCTCCAGAAGCAGGTGCTCAGGCCCTGCCTCCCTGCCCCGGCTCCTCCCCGTTCCCCGAGGTTTGCGGTGAAGTCGGAGATTCTGTGCTGGGGGGGGGGAGGGTGTCAAGAAGCGCTGCCGTAGCCCTACCCGTTTGGCTCCGGCCTGCGCACTGGAGGGTCCCGGGGTCAGTTCCAGTCAAGGGCACGTGCCCAGGTTGTGGGCTCGATCCCCAGTGTGGGATGTGCAGGAGGCATCCGATCAGTGTGATCAGTGATTCTCTCTCATCATTGATGTTTCTACCTCTCCCTCTCCCTCCCTCTCCCTCCCTCTCTGAAATCAATAAAAATGCATTTTTTAAAAAGCAGCAGCAGCAGCAGCACTGCCATGAAGAAACTCTCCAAATGAGGAGAGGCTGCTGAGAAGGAGTGCCAGCCGGGCTTGGCACCCTGCGTGGTGATGGCGCAGGCCCTGGAATGTAGGTCTCCTGGCTCCTGTCCGAGGACTTGCTTCTCACCACGCTCATTCTTTTACCATATTTGCTGTTCCTCGTGGCGGGGCAGAAATAGCCAGCCCCGACGGTGCGCCGCTTCCCCCCGGGGCCCAGCCCGCTGTGGGCCGGCCAACAGCAAGCTGTCAGCATCCTCCATCCAGGGGAAGCTTTTTGGGGAGAAGCTGGCAGGTTTGGGGTTCCAGGCTGCTTCCTGCTGTGTCGGTGCAGGAATTTCGTTATTCCACCTTCTCGGTGTTGGCTCAGCTGGTGGCGGGTCCCGTCCTGGCGTGGGCGCCCCGGGCACAGCGGAGTGACTCATTTCGCATGCGCACGGCAGCACTGCGTCCGCCCGGGGAGCCCCGGGCCCTCTGGCAGTGCCAGTCACCAGCGTTCCCGTTCGGATTTGTGCCTGAGGGGGCAGCCACTGGAACGCAGTCGCTGCCACAGTGGGTATTTGAGTCATCGGGTGCAGTCCTAACATCATCCCGATACCATGACGTCAGCCGTCCCCCGGGGGCTCACGGGCTCCCCGCAGCCTCAGTGGCGGGCGCTGGTCGTGTTTCACAGAGGGAGACACAGACTCAGGGTAGGGGACAGCCAGGAAGCGGCAGGCCCTGCCCTGTCACCCACTCCTGTCCCCGCAGTGAGTGAGCCTCCTCCCTCCCTCCGCTGCCTCAGCTGTGACCACAGCGCCCGCGTGGGCCCCGGGAGCCGGATCCCAAGGCCAGCCGGCTGTGGACAGAAGTCCTGCCCGTGACTGTCACGCTCGTGGGTTTGGGAGCTCTGCTTATTGTGGCTGCAGGTCTGGGAGACAACACGGGTTGTTCCCAAGGCCCATCTGTCGTGCCCGCGCTGATGACTCTCTGGGTGCAGAGCGGTTCGTGCGCGCCTCAGTCAGCCTGCCGGTGGGGAGGTGAGGCGTGTGACACCAGGGAGATGCTAGGACAGCGTCTTCCACGCCCGCCCTCTGCTTTCTCTCAGCCAGCCTCCCTCCCCACCCGGGCTCTCCTTCCCTGTGCCGGGCTGGCCCGTCAGGCTTCGCCTTAAGCGTCCCCTCTGGTCCTCGGCCTCAGGGCCCTGTCCTTCCATCTCCCCGAGCCAGCCAGCCAGCAGGCGGCATCCCCTGGCTCACCGCCCGCCCACTGCCGTGCCCTGAGAAATCCCTCACCCCCGTTGAGAGGGCCCTCCACGAAGCCAAGGGTTTTGACCTCAGTTCGGTTCCTTTTTGGCTCTCTCCGTCCTTTCTCCGGAGAGATCGCTCCAAAATGTAGGTGGGATCAAGGCACTGCCCTGCTTCAGACCCTTCCGAGGCTCTGGGGGCCCTCGGCCAGCAAGGGGGCCAGCCGCCTGGGCTCCGGCCTCAGCCCAGCCCTGCTTCTGGCTTCTCCCCGCTTCTCCACCCTGGCGCACTGAGCTGCCCTCGTCCCCGGGGGGCCGTGCTGGCTCTTCCTGAGCCTTCTCTCCACTGTCTCACCGCCCTTGTTCCCCACCGAGCCCGCTCAGGCCTCGGCATAGACACTGCCTCCCCTGGGGCCCTCTCCCCCCCCCCCCCCCCCCCCCGTGCCCTGGTCCGGCACGTTCCCCCCTCGTGGCGTGGCGAGGCTCCGGCAGCCTGCACATTCCTCACGGCACCTTGAAATCTGGGAGTAAGAGTGTGATCTCTCTCCCCCCACCCCCCCCCAGGCTGATGGGTCTTGGTGAACCTTCAAGGGCAGGAGTTTCATTTGTCAGGATTTATTTCAACAAGCAAATTTCCCAGGAGACTTAAAGCACTTTGTTATTTACACGGTCTACCTGTCGGTGATGTTCTTTCCGTTCCTCCCGGAGAGGAGGATTGAGTGTCCTGTTCAAGAGCCATTGCGCTCGCTGCGCTGGGGAGGGCTGGGGAGGGCTGTTCCGGAGGCTGGGGGGTGGGTGCTGTGGCCGGAGCGGCTGTTTCATTGACCACTGCGGGGCGGGGGGGGGGGGGGGCAGGAGACTCACAGAAACAAAAGGAACACTCAGTCCTGCAGATGAGTGAAGCTTTAACCTGCGGGAATTCAGTTCCTCTACACTTCTCCGTGCGGTACCTCTCCCCTCCCCAGACCGGGCACGCCCCGCGACTCTGCACTTAGTGTTAAGTGAGTGCACCTCGGGGCGTGGCGGCTCTTTCCTGAGGAAGGGCAGCCACCGCCGGGCCACAGCCCAGCCGCCATGGTCACTGTCCCCCCCGGGGCTGGCCCAGACTCAGAGCGAGTGGAAAACGGCTGAGGCCCAGAGAGATTTGAGGTAAAGAACCACACAGCTACCAGAGAAAGCGCTAGTAAGAGCCTGTGCCGAGCTGCGCGCTTTCCCTGAGCTGCTTCAGATGCTGCTGCGCGCATGCGTCCTTTGCAGGCTGGTGGAGGTGGGTGTAACAGCCTCTCCGGTCCGGGACTTAGAATTTTCCGGAAAGCGTTTCTGATCTTTCCATCCGTGCGTTAGGTTTCTCAGAAGAGATCCATACAGACACTGGCAGCTGATCATCGCCCCAAAGATTATTTCGGATTCAGGGAATTTCTTTTGGAAGCCTAAGCGTGACTGTCACCCAGTAATCCTGAGGCCGAGGGGGGAAGGCGGGGAGGTGGGGGGCGGGAGAGGAAGAGGAAATCCAAGCCTCCACTGTCCCCAGGCCCATTCTTAATGGAACCCGTAATTGAATGCTATTGAGCAGAATTAATTTGCCTCTTGCGGGACGGTTCATGATGAATGAAAGGATTGCTCATTGGGGAGGGAGCCAGGCTACCCTCTGTGGTCATCAATATTTCATGGGCACAGGCAGTGGCAGGAAGTTAGCGGTCCTGGCTCCCTGACCTTGAGCACCGTGAAGGTGGGACACAGCCAGGGGGGTTGGTTGTATTTAAAGGGCTTGTTACCAGGCACTTCCTGGAAATCTAAGTGAAATTTGAATTTGCGAGATGCACCGCTGTTCGTTGAGCTTACACCCTGAACTAGTGGGAGGTCCCCCCAGATTGCTCAGGGACCCCGCTGAGACGGTCCTCGTGGGGGCAGCTGTCAGCCGCGTTGGCAGAGCTGAAATGTTTAATGCTGACCGGGGGGGGGGTGCTGATGGGTAGTGGCTGCTGGTGTCTGTGGGTCAGTATACTCCTGGCATGGCCGGGGTGGAGCCAGGACTGGGGAACTGTGCAGGTTTGCCGGCGCTCTAGAACTGCAGCCCCTGCTGTCCCCACAGCCCCGGACTCCTAGCGACTGGGGGAGATCCGGCCCAGCGGTTGCATTTCCAGAAATACGGGTGTGCCCCCTGACTGAGAGGGTGCCGAGTGCCCCCCACTTCCGAACGAGAAAGGTTAACGAGCCTGTTTTGTCTTTCTTCTCCCTAGCTGCCATTAACTTGGCAAAGCTGAAACTGTTCAGGCATTATTACGTCCTGGTGAGTAAAATACCCTAAGTCTGTACACGAGCAGAGCGAACCGGCCCCCACGGAGAGGGGGGAGGGGGTGCAGGAGTGGGTGCTGCCTGGGTGATGGCCTCACTCCCCGCCCAGGTTGTGTCCTTGGACGTGGGAATGACGTGTCTGCTCGCTCTTTTTCGGGCTTAGTTTTAACTTTGGCTTCACATACTCAGAAAGGCAGTCCCTGCTCGATGCGTTCACAGGCAGGATTATAGAAACAGCGCCGCCCCCTCTGACCCCGAGCCCTCCTCCCCTCGCTGATCACTGTTGGCAGCTGAGTGCCTGTTTCTCTAGATCAGTGGTCAGCAAACTGTGGTTCGCGAGCCACATGCGGCTCACAAGCCACGGTTTGCTGCTCTGTTGGCTAATGAGTTTCCAGACCACTGGGATAGGGGCTTATCACAAGGAACAACAGCAGCCTGTAATTATTGGAATCGAGAGTCTAGTCCAGTGGTCGGTAAACTCATTAGTCAACAGAGCGGCGAACCGCAGTTTGCCGACCACTACCTCGGATCTCTTTCAGGATTAGATGCTCCTTTGATGGGACTTTTTTATTCACTTACAAAAGGGGGTCACACCTAAACACAGAGCTGAGATCAACGTGAAGGGCTCAGACAGGCTTTCGCACCAAAGGCGGGGCTTATCCTGAATTATTAGAAACAGGATTTCTTAGAATATTTAAGGTATGGGTCTTCTAGAGTTTGCTTCCGGACACAGTCAGCACTTCCCGGGGCTTTGTTGCTGTTGCTTCTGGAAAACGCCTCCCACCTGAGGGAAAATACTACCGGTCTTTTTTTTTTTTTTTTATTTTTTTTATTTTTTACGGAGAGGAAGGGAGAGGGATAGAGAGTTAGAAACATCGATGAGAGAGAAACATCGATCAGCTGCCTCCTGCACGCCTTTTACTGGGGATGTGCCCGCAGCCAAGGTACATGCCCTTGACCGGAATCGAACCCGGGACCCTTCAGTCTGCAGGCCGCCTCTCTAACCACTGAGCAAGTTGGCTGCCCCCCGAGTCTTGACCTCAGCAACCAGACTGAAAGGCCCGTCCTCCCGTGGGGGTGTGGCTGTTGGGACTGTGTCACCCAGAGAGCCAGAGGCGCCGCCTGTGTCCGCTTTGCCGTTCCCGTGAAAGCAGACGCCGGGAGAAAGCGGTGCCAGGTTTCCGAGTCCATGTGCTGGTTTCCCCCTTCCCCCCCAGATCGTGTGTTACATCTACTTCACCAGGATCATCGCCTTCTTCCTCAAGTTCGCCGTGCCGTTCCAGTGGAAGTGGCTCTATCAGGTACGCGGGCCGGGGGCAGCCGGGGCTGCGGTTTCCCTGGCCGTGCCGGGGGCCTCGTTCTCCGGGGCTGCAGTCCGGCTCCTCCCCAGGAGAGCTGCTGGCTCGCAGGAGAGCCTGAAGGCCGCCGCGTTAATGTTAGGGTCCAACGCGAAGAGACTGGAGAGAGCAGCCTCCCAGAGAGCAGGGTTGGCGCCAAAGCCCGGCCGGCCGGGTCTCCGCCAGCCACAGGGCTGGGGGCAGCGAGGACGCAGCCTTCTCCTCTGCCCGTTGCTGCAGTTTCAGTAGCGAAGATCATTGCAGTGACTAGAACTGGCCTAGCTACTAGGCAGGCCATGCATGGAACGGTCTGGAACAACCCTTTCACAGGGTCGCCTGAGACCATCAGAAAACAGATGTTTACATGACGATTCGGAACAGCAGCAAAATGACAGTGATGAAGTGGCAGCAAAATGACAGTGATGAAGTGGCAGCGAAATGACAGTGATGAAGTGGCAGCAAAATGACAGTGATGAAGTGACAGTGAAAATAACGTTACGGTCGGGGGTCCGCACAACGTGGGGAGCTGTGTGAAAGGGTCGCGGCGTTGGGAAGGGTGAGAACCGCTGCGTCAGGCGCCGTAGGAAGTGGGGGCACCGTGGGAACCCCTTTCACGTCTCACATGGTTCAGGGTCCCGGTTCAGGGTTCGGGTTTCTGGAGAAGGCCGCAGACAAACGAATAGAGACTTAGAAAAACATTAATTTGGAAGTGGGGGCCAGGCGGTAGCCCAACTCTAGTGGGAGGACTGCTGCTCGCTCTGGCTTTACCTTCCCTTTTATTAAGATTAAGAGCACAAGATACACCCGTATCCCCCAGGCAGGAGACACCAGTAAAAGCCAATCAGTGAATCTTCTTAGGACCAAAAGGCGGGGCTGCTCCAACCACCGACATCCAGCAATTAGCTCCGACCCCTCAGAGCAACTAAGGTGGACCAGCCCCCCGACTCCCCGTCCCCAGCTCTCCGTCATCGAAACAGCGGTCGGCTTCCAGCGGGGTATATAATGACCCTGCAAACACAGCAGTGGGCATTGCAGGGCAAGCTGGCAGCCTTGGGTACCACCTCTGGGCAGAATGCCTGGCCAAGGCCTCAGCACAGCCGGGAGGGGAACGCCCCTGGCTCCGGCTCCGGCTCCTGCTCCAGTGCCAGCGCGGCATCTGAGGAGTGGCACGGAGTGGCAGGTTGCCGGGCGGGGGGTGGGGGTCAGCTCGTTTAGTTCCACTGCTTTCTGAAAATCAGTGACGCTCCCCCCTTTGTTTGGGGCGGTTTTAATTTGCAGCTCATGGAGGAAACGGCCACTCTGGTGTTCTTCGTTCTCACGGGGTACAAGTTCCGGCCAGCCTCAGATAACCCCTACCTGCAGCTTTCTCAGGAAGACGACGACCAGGAGATGGAGTCTGTGTAAGAACCCCCCCCCTCCCCACCCCCGGCCTTGGCCTCTCAGAGAAGCGGGTGCGAAGGGGAGCAGCTGCCGCACACGCGGTAGTTCCAGAGCGGGCGTCTGTTTTCAGCAGGAGGAGATGGGTGCTGCGCTCGGTAACTGGGTGGCATGAACTTGGGGACGTGTGCTGGGCCTACTCCAGACTGCCGAGGACAGACCAGCCCGCTCGCTTCCTGCTGGGCCCTGGCCTTTGGGAGCCTGCGCCCGGAAACGCGATCACCCGAACCCCTCAGTCTGCTGGGGAAGGCCGGGCGTCCTTTACCCTCAGGGAGCCAGCGGCTCCAGGAGCAGCACCAGGGCTGACCTGGATCTGCGGTACCCGTTCCCCGTTACCCGTTACCCGTTAGCCGGGCTTCCGAGTCTCCGGGTGAGCGCCTCCGGGGGCCGTTTCCGGGAAAGGCAGTGGCTTTCCGGAGTGAACGGTGGTTAGGAATCGTGTGCTGTTCGCTGTGATGGGCCAGGCCGGCCGTGGCTGAGGGGTAGCCTGGGGTGCGTTTCCCGTGCACGCCGCCAGCCAGGACGGCCTCTGATTTCTCCCGGCTCAAAGGCTGAGCCGTGGCCCGCTGCGCTCCGCGGGGCTGCCGGGCGGGTGAGCAGCAGATCCTACCGCCGCTGCGAACCCCCCCCCCCCCCCCCCCCCACCCCCCGTGCGGAGGAAGACAGGCCTGCTGGGAGCTGGCGGGCGGCGGCAGGAGAAGCAGCCGTGTGCCTCTTCTGGAAGGTGCAGGTCTGAGCCAGTTGAGGCATAGGTGAGAGCCAGTCTGGTGAGCAGCAGCAGGCAGCAGCCTGAGATCTGGGGGGACCCTGGCTTGTTCTCTGGGGTGGGCAGCTAGGAGCCGAATGGCTGGCTCCTGGCATCTTCCGCTTGACTGGGCTGTGGTCGAAATGGCTGTTCTGAACAGTTGGTGTCCTCGCCAGCATGTAGAGTTCCTGTCCCCACATCCCGTCCGCCGGCCGCTAGCCTGGAGGTGTGCAGGCAGGTGTGTCTCGTGGCAGGATCCGGGTCTGGTTCTGGTTTCTCGCTGACGGCATTTGGGGACGGGACTCGTTTCAGCAGGGGGTCTGCGGTTGCAGTCGGGAGGGAAGGAGAGGGCTGGGCAGACAGAGCGCCGTCCGTGGGGACCAGCGAGCCTGCTCTTCGTTCTGGCCAGACTTGGGAAGGCGGGGATGCCCTCGGGCTGCCTCAGTTTACCCCGTCACAGAGCAGCAGTACCTTGGTCGCACTGTTTCAGTGCCTTAGTGCAGCCGTCCTGTGCCAGTGAACGGTGCTCCCTGCGGAGCGGCCCGAGGGGGGCAGGCCCAGCCAGGGCTTTGTTGAGGGTGGTGCACTCCCCGGCAGCGCGAGCCCCGTTTAGCCAGAAGAAGTTTAGGAGCGGATTGAGGTCAGGTACCTTCAGATCCGCCAGGAAGTTGTTCCGGGCTTTCCCCTGGCCGAGCGCTCTGCTGCTGAGAGTTCTAGGAATGTCTGAGAGGTGACAGCACAGGCTGACGGGCGCTCTGGCCCGCTGCCTCCCGGCTGTCAGCTCCCTCCGCCGCTTGGAGTGGGCGGGCTCGAACCCTGACGTCCTCCGCTGACAGCCAGCTGGCCGGGAGCTCTGCCGTCCACACTGGGAGGGAGCCGGCCCGAGCCTTGTCACAGAAAGCGCCTCGGGAAGTAGTGTTCCTCAGCGCCCGCCCCCAACCCAGCCACCCTCTTGCTGGGGGTCTGACCACTGCAGCACCCGAGTGGCCCCGGGAGACGGGGGGCTTCGCCCGCCCCTGCCCTCACCTCTTTCATCTGAGGCCCCGCCGAGGGGCGCAGTGCATCTGGGCAGTGGGGGCTGAGAGCTCTCACCCTTTCCTCCCTCCGAGCCTGCAAGATGAGGGCGCACGCAGAGATAACACTGACTGTCTTCCTTCTCTTTCTTTCAACATCTCTCTTTGGACCAATTTTGGTAACAAAATGTATCATGAAAAAGTCATCGTGTTAAACAGCGGCTGCGCTTTTGGCACCTGGCAGCCGCCGTGTGCGGTGCGCGCCCTGGGTGCTCTGGCTGTCATTCCGCAGCGCCGCCCCGGTTGTGGCCACTCGGACCGCTTCCTGTGAGCAGCGGGAGACTGGCACCTGCAGTGGGCACAGGACGAGGGGAGACTGGGATTGTGTCTCGGCCAGGCCTCTCCACCTTCCCGCCCAGAAAGCAGTTTCTAGTGTGGTTGTAGTTTCTGGTTCAGTTTGGTTAAAGAAATAGTTGTGTCCGTGGACCACCCACACCACATGTGACTGTGGCCTGGGTGGCCCCGGGACCGGTGACTCTCTGAAGCCACGTTCTCATCTTGCCTGCGTGCAGGAGGCTCTGTGGGGTGCGGAGCGCAGGCTCAGGGCTCTGTTGGGCAGAGGGGTCACCATGGGATGTGGGAGGCAGCCCGGATCCATGTGTCCCCGCCATCTCTGTCGGAGCGCCCCGCTCCTTGTCTCGGGCATCTCCGCTTCACTTCCCCCACCCCCCGTCCTCCACAGACTCCCACAGGGCGCGCATCAGCCTTAGCACTGGCCCTCCGGCCCCAGCCAGCCCCCCAGCTGCCGGCCACCCCGCCTCAGACAGCCGCTTCCCCGAGCAGGCACTGGAAGCAGGACGGCTCCTGCTGGAATGGGCACTGGGCTGGGCAGCCAGAGAGGCCAGCCTGGCCGTGTGCCCTGCGGGCAGCTGGGGAGCGCCAGCCAGAGCTGGAGCCCGGCCTTCCGGGAGCCCAGCCTGCTGCGGGGACAGTGGGGCAGGGTGCACAGTCCTGCGGTCCGGGCACGAGCCACGGAACGGCACGTCACCAGCCAGGACACGAAGGAGCCGCATGGGCGGAGGAGGTGTGGGCAGAGGCAAGAGGAGCCGGCCTCGCCCCCGGAGACCTCACTGTCCCGTCTGTGGAGTGAGCGGTGGCTGCGACCTGGGCCGCTCCAGGAGCTGAGCCTGTCCCCTGAGTGCGAGTTTGGGCTGGAAATCACGCTGCCCGTTGCTCCCGCGCTTGTCGAGACCTTTCCTCCGAGCCGTGTCCGTGCAGAGTGCTGGCCCACGGGCTCCTCGGCTGTTGTGCCCTCTTCGGTGCCGGCACCTCCCGGAGGCCGTGCGGGAGGTGCCTGCGAAGCTGCCAGCCCTGCCGGCGAGGCTCGGGGGGTCGGTCTGACCTGCCTCCGGTCTCACTGCCGAGGCTGAGCCGCCGGGGATGCCCCGCTCTCAGCAGCAGCCGCCGGCTTCCCTTCCCGGGGGGCTGCTGTGCCCCCCATCGCTGCCATCCGTCGTGATCGGCTTCAGGCCGCTGAGCGGCTCCCACGGGCTCCCGCTCCCACCGTCAGGCCCCGTCACCTGCTCTGCCCGTGACTCCTCATTGGCTGGCGCCCTCCCCTGGACAAACCCTGGGGTGCCATATCGGGGGAGCAGGGTCCTTGGAGAGTCTGTTGAGTTGACTGATGGCACTTATTTTATTGATCAGGGGGTTCCTATGGGTCCGTGATGGGGGTGTAGGATACTTAGGAGATGCTGGGCCAGGCGTTTTTAAAAATACATATTTTATGGATTTTTTACAGAGAGGAAGGGAGGGGGAGAAAGAGAAACATCGATGATAAAAAAAAACATTGATCAGCTGCCTCCTGCACACCCCCTACTGGGGACGTGCCTACAACCAAAGTACGTGCCCTTGACCAGAATCGAACCCAGGACCCTTCAGTCAGCTCTCCGACGCTCTAGCCACTGAGCCACACCGGTCAGGGGCAGGCATGTTGTTTTCACAGGCTATTTTTTAGAGCCGTTTTAGGCTCGCAGCGACATTGAACAGAAGACACAGCCATTTGCCATCAGCGTCCCGGCCTCACCTGTGCACAGCCTCCTCGTTAGCAGCGTCCCCTCCAGAGCGGGCGTGTGTTCAGTCGATGAGCCTGATTGACGGTCATGGGCACCGGAGTCCGTGGTTTACCCCAGGGGCCGCGCCTGGCGGAGAGCCGTGCTCACTGGGGGACCGGGGCCTGGGTCTGCAGGGAGCGGCCCGTCTCTCGCTCTCGTGTCGGGCTGGCCCAGAAGGGTCCGCCGCCCCCGGGACTCGGAAGTGCCCCCGGGCGGCTGGTCGCTGTGGGTGTCTGTCTGGGCCTGCTGCCTTTCCGGTGTTGACTGTCGTGAGCGGCCTCTTGGCTGTGACGGGCGACGGGCACGCAGCGGGAGCACCCGGAGGCGGGGGCAGGCTGGCAGTGGTGCAGTAACGGCCACGTGCATCGACGGGCGCTTTGGAGACCCTCCTGGCCCCTCCGGTGGCTCTGGGAAGCGGGAGCCACTTGCTGTGCTGAGCTCGGAGAGCTCCAGCGACCTGGCCAAGGTCGCATAGCGGCCAGGAGCCGGCCCAGCTCCGACTCAGGCGGCCTTGCCTCCCCCTGACGGCTTCCCGTTCTTCCCCTGCAGCGTGACGACGTCGGGGGTGATGGAGAACATGAAGAAAGTCAAGAAGGTGACCAACGGCTCGGTGGAGCCCCAGGGCGACTGGGAGTGCACCGCGTGACGGACGTGCTCGAGGCTGGCCCCGGAGAAGACATTAATTTATTCATCGTCCTCTTGGTGAGCGAGAGCCGGCACTCCCCGCGGGGACAGCACAGCGCCATGCGGGGACAGTGCCGCAGAAGCCCGTTTTACTCCCACGGAAACCGACCTGTGGCTGGTTAGGCAGCTGCTTCTCCTTCAGGTGGGCGCGCTGCAGAGGGGGTGCAGCGAGGAGGAGAATAAAGGAAGACTCCGTTTTAATTTACATACACATATTTTTCATCGGGAGCACTTAGGGTGCCTGCAGTGTGGCCCCAAGTGTAGCACAGCAGAGCGGGTGGTGGGCGAGGAGGAGGTCGGCATCGGTGTCGTCCCAGCGCGGGCTTCCAGGGGAAGGAGGGGGCCACTGCCGCTTTGGGGGACAAATCGGAGTGGAATGAGGTGGTGTCAGAAAGCAGAGTCAAAACCTGATTCGGTATGCCGAGCGCGCCCCAGCTCCTGTCCCCGATGCGGCCTCAGCCTTTCTTCCGGGTCCTGGACGGTCCCGGAACCTGCAGCGCTGGGCGCGGTGTCTCTCCCGGGGCTGCCGGGCCAGGACGTCACCGTCGGCCCAGCCCCGGGGGGGCGGGGGTGTTCCTGACGGAAGGGCATTCTGTGTGGCCTGAGAGGATGGACAGAAATACATTTTTAGCTCAGAAGCATTCTGTAGGGTTTTCTTCATCCTGAGCAGCTCGCCTCGTTCCCTCTGCTCGCGGCTCCTGTCTACTTAGTATGATGGGATCGGGGGGGGGGGGGACTTCCCTCAGGAGCAGCTGGGCCAGGAAAGGAGGTGCAGAAGCAAACGCCCAAGACCATGTGGTGGGGATCTGGGGGGGGGAGACTTCCCCTCAGGAGCAGCTGGGCCGGGAAAGGAGGTGCGGAAGCAAACGCCCGAGACCATGTGGTGGGGATCTGGGGGGGGAGACTTCCCTTCAGGAGCAGCTGGGCCGGGAAAGGAGGTGCGGAAGCAAATACTAAGTCCAGGGGGCCCGTCATCAAACTTCCCCCGGACCCAGAGGGTGTGGACAGAGGAGGGACAGCTGCCCCGTCAATGTCTGGAGGGTGAGGAGGTGTGACTGCCGGCTTAGGCCCAGGCCGGAGGCGCTACGGGAACTCGGGTTCCCTTGGGGACTCTCTGAGCGTGGGGACCAGCACTGAACCCGCGCCATTGGAGGCCAGGCCGCCCCGGAGGCCATGTGACCAAGGGCGTCGGGGTCACCCCCGCTGTGAGCATGGCCGTGCAGGAAGCTTCCTCCTGCCGGTGCCCGGTGGGTCGGGGCCTCCCGGCGGGTGGACAGGGACAGCCCTGGGGTGGCTTGCTTACCTCCGGCTTGGAGGTCCGTCAGAGACCACAGGACTTAGGGGTGGCTCCATGTCCCAGGTTTGGGAATCTGAAGTCTTTCCCCAAAAACAGCTGTTTTCCGTCTTCGGTGCCGTTTCCACTCGCTCGCTGGCCCGAGAGGAAGCAGCGTCCTCGTGCACTTGGCGGCCTCTGTGCTGGGCCCCAGCGGGTCCTGGCTCTGCGGCCTCGGGCCGGGCCACGGTCTCCCGTCCCGGGACCGGGCAGCGCGGCCTGTGCTCATGTGAGGCCCGGTCTCCTCGCTCTCTCAGCGTGGAGCTGTGTGACCCCGGAAGCTGTAGAGAAGATGGGAATATCTTTTTTAAAATATATATATTTTATTGATTTTTTACAGAGAGGAAGGGAGAGGGATAGAAAGTCAGAAACACCGATCAGCTGCCTCCTGCACACCCCCTACTAGAGATTTGCCCGCAACCAAGGTACATGCCCCTGACCGCACTCGAACCTGGGACCTTTCAGTCCGCAGGCCGACACTCTAACCACTGAGCCACACCGGTTTCGGCAAGATGGGAACATCTTTAAAGCTGTATTTTCCTGTCCAGACAACCCCAACGCTGCAGAAATGTGTCAGCGCACGCAGAGGGTGCTTCCCTCGGGGGGACCCGTCTGCTGTCTGTTCCGCAACAGATGTTCTTGACTCGGTCGTAGATTTCTTGGCAAGAACCAAAGTGAGATGAAAACTCCCCCTGAAAGGTCTCCACGCGGGAAGCGAGTGCGTGAGGAGCAGGGAGGACAAGAACACGTGCGCGGCCGTCCCGCGCGGCTCCTGCCTCCCTCCCCCTCGGCAGCTCCCAGCCTCAGCAGCCACATTCGGGCCGAGCCAGAGGGCCGGCGTCTGGCTTCCCCGTGGGACGGGGCGGCCTTTAAAGCCCGGGCCAGCTCCAGGGGCCTCTGGCTCTCCCAGCACCTGCGGGGCTGCCGTGCCCGCCCCTGCGGGCCCTCAGGCCAGGGGCGCGGGAGGGGCAGAGGGTGGAAACAGGCTGCCACGTCCTGCAGTCGGGCCACTGATGGGGGCGAACCCAACCCCAGCGAGCCTGGGAAGGCAGGGGGTCGTGCGAGTTCTTCAGAATCACGCGGTCCGACCCGTTCTGTGAGCCTTTCTCCCTTTGTCTGTCACCTCGTCGTGGGGACCAGCGTGAACTCGAGTCGGGGTGACGGGCCAGGTCCGGAGCACAGCGGTTCTCCAGCCACAGCTTCTGCTCCGTGACCCGGGAGCTGTGGAGCGGGAGGGCCGGAGCCTCCCGGGGCCAGGGCTGGGCAGGAAGCGCGGGTGCAGTCCCAGAGCCTCTCATTTACAGCTGCCTCTGCTCCCCCCCCCCCCCCCCCCCGCTCTGCCCACGCACTCACGGCTTCCTTTGAGAACCCCGGGGGCCGGGGACCCTGCTGCTGTGAAGTGTCCGGAAGTGGAGGCTCTGTTTGCCCTTAAGTCAGTGTCCTTTGTGGGAAATTACTTCCTGGACCACAGAGGTCATTGGCCTCGATCCTGGCTCTCACCGGGCCAGACACGCCATCGGCCTAGTTCCTGGCCCCTCGGGACTTTTTTAAAGAAAGTCAGAAACATCGATGAGAGAGAGACATCCATCAGCTGCCTCCGTTGCACACCCCCCACTGGGGATGTGCCTGCAACCAAAGTACATGCCCTTGACCAGACTCGAACCCGGGACCTTCCAGTCCGCGGCCGAGGCTCCATCCACTGAGCCACACCGGTTTCGGGAAGGACGTTAAAATGTTAATGGCGATGCAGTGCCGCTGGGCGAGAAGCTGCCCCGGCGCCAGAGGCGTTTTCCCAGGTCTCAGCCGAGGGGGCCGGTTCTCTCCAGAAACCACTCCAGGCCGAACCTGCGGCCCCGGCCTGGCAGCCAGCTGGGCGGCGCTCGGTCTCAGGTCCACCTGATGTGACCGTCGCGGCAGGATCTCGCGTACCGTCTCATCGGGATCTCTGCTCTCCTCCCCCTACCCCTCCTCCTCTCCTCCTCTCCCCCTGCCCCCCTTTCCCACCCGCCCCATCTATCGATTCCGGGAGGCTCGGGCTGGGCGCCCAGGCTGCGGGCTCTGGTGCCCTGCGGCGTGTTCTGAGCTGAGGAGCGCTTTCCCCGAGGGCCGCTGGCGAGCAGTGACCGCTGCGGGCCGTGCGGGCTTCTCCCTGCGTGCCAGCGCATCTCGGCCTCCGAGTCTGCTGCAAGGAGCCGGCCCGCACGGGAGACTGAAGAGATGCCCGTTTTTATCACAAGTGGCATCTGGCCGTTTCCCCATGCTGAAGCTTTCCTTCCAGGGGGGCTGGGCCATCAGACGGTCTGGTGAGGTGGTTGGCCCTGCCCCAGGCCCTGAGGGACAGCAGAGCCTGCCCGCTGCCCGCTGCACCCCGCACTCCCTGTTGGCTGGCCTCGGAGCCAGTCCAGAATGTGCGGGGTCCAGGGACCCGCTGCTTTCCCCCTCCCCGGGAGCCACTAAATTAACGGCTTCCCCCTAAAGAAGCTTGGCTCTGCCTCGGCACCTGGAGCATCACGAAGGCGTGCGAGTGGAGCACACCAACGCCTCTCACCGATCTCTCTGCTGTTTCTCTAAGGCAGTGGTCGGCAAAGTCATTAGTCAACAGAGCCAGACATCAACAGCACAATTGAAATTTCTTTTGAGATCCAAATTTTTTTAAACTTCTTCTAATGCCACTTCAAAATAGACTCACCCAGCCCATGGTACTCTGGGGAAGAACCACACTCAAGGGGCCAAAGAGCTACATGTGGCTCACGAGCCGCAGTTTGCCGACCACGGCCCTAGGGTGTTTGGCAGGAAGTCTTTAAAAGGAGCACCAACCTATGAATCAGGGTCAGGGTTCGATTCCCGGTCGGGGCCCAGGCCCAGGTTGCGGGCTTGATCCCCAGTGCGGGGCGTGCAGGAGGCAGCCGGTCAATGCTTCTGTCTCGACATTTCTCTCCATCCCTCTCCCTTCCTATCTGAAATCGGTAAGAATGCATTTTCAAGGAAAGGGATCCCCGGCATTGTCACCACCTGGACTGGAGTGACTGATCAGCGAGCAGAACACTAACTCCCCAGGCCTTTGGGAAGGGGGAGTTCTGGCCAAAGTCAATGTCCAAGCAGAATAGGAAAACGAACCCACTCCCAAGACGGTCAGCTGCTCTGAGGCGAGGTGTGAGTTTTGGGGGGCAGCCTCCTCGAGTTTAGGGTACTTGTTAGCCAAAGGGGCCGCAGGCCCTGTGCGGACCAGGGGCTTTCTGGACGCCTCAGCAGTTTGCAGATCACGAATCGGGTTTCCTCCTCATCGCCCACAGAGGAAGTCTGACACCTGGAATCCAGAATGAAGTGACATTTTGGGGGGAGACGATGCCTGTACATATCATTTGCTTTCCGGGTTAGATTGGGGTGCAGAAGGCACTTTCCGTATTTTTCTAGCAATGATCATTGAGCGTTTATGTAAACGGGGTGGGTGGGGCTTCCGAGCAGGGTGCCGTGGGGGCTGGCTTCTCGCTGTGATGCAAACATGTGAAATAAAGGTCTTCTGACGGAATGGAGTTTGTGTTCGGGGAGTCGCTCTGCTGGCTCTCCTCCTCCCTCGTAATTTTCCTCTTTGTGAGTTTTGCTCATTAAATTAGTTAACTGCCTCCCACCGGCTCCCACTGACAATAGCGACACCTACTAGCGAGGTTCGCGGCTCTCAGGTGTGCGGCGGCTCCGAAACTCGGGCTCCCGCCCCAGAGGCCGCCTTTCGGAGCAGACACGGCGCCAGTTGTGGTTTGCGATGTCCTGCCTGCACCGGGGGCAGGGAGCCCCTTCCGAATCGGGACCGGGCCTGCTGCCAGCTGAGGAGCCCACACTGGGACAGACTGGCCCGCACCCCGGCTGCCAGCAGTCATCAGCCCCAGGAGAGAGCCCACAGCTCAGAAACCCCAAGTGTAGACTCAGCCTCTTCACCAGTCATCTGAGCCCACACCTGTCTTATGAGGAATGTTTCCAATTAAGGTGCGACCTCCATCTAGTAAAACTCGCCCTTCCGAAATGTGTGGTGGCTGGAGGGGGTTTGGCAAATGCATATACAGCCTGTAGCCTCCACCGAAACAGACACGGGGCATGTTCAGCACCCCATACAGTTCCCGTGTGCCCTTCCCGGGCAGCCTCACGCAGGGGGATGGCGCAGCTGGCCGGGGGTCCGGCTTCTCGCAGCGCCCTGCGGCGTATCCCTGCAGAGCACTGCTGTGACGCGGCCCCCACGGGGGTCTAGAGAGATGTGACACACACACACACACCCCGACCTTGCTGAGGATCGGGTGGGGGCCTGGCCCGTGCCCGGCACAGCCAGGACTCTGCTGGTTGCTGCTGCCGGATGTAATGTTGGGGCGCTCCTCAGCTCGCCCGAGCAGAGGCTCCGCGCGGCCTAGGTTGCTGGTCAGTGGCGTGCCCACCGCTGCACGTGCCCGGCAGGAGGCGTTGCATCACCGAGGTGTCTGGAGGGAGGCACGTAAGAGTGGGGAGCCCAGCAGCTGGGCCGGACTGCGGTGTGAGGGACCCTGAGGGCTCAGGAAGTCCGGGGACCACCTCATCCAGGCCTCCCGCCCCAGAGCAGCCCGTCTGGGCAGGCGGTCTGTGGGCCTGAGAAGTTGCGTCGCTCACCACCTCCCAGGTGATGCCAGGATTGCCCTTGGAGAACCACTGATGTGACCCCACTTCCTCCTCTGACGGCTCAGTCAGCAGGCCTCCGCCCGGCCCCAGCCTGCCTGGTGGAGGTGCGGGGGGATGGGTCATGTGGGGGAGCGAGGCAGGGGCTCGGGGGGCACCCGCCTGACCTGCCCCCCTGGGTCAGCACTGGCTTCCTCCTCCCCAGTGAGAGGGGCACGTCCGGGGGCCACGGAGCCGCCCAGGACCCGGTTCGGCCTTAGGAAGGCCCAGCCTGTGAGTCTGGCCACAGCGCACTGGGCGGCAGGTTCCGTCAATGAAGTGGCAGAGCAGGCAAGTCGGAGCTGGCACTGACCCAAATACGCCGGCTGAGAGCAGTGGGCTCCGGCCCTGACCCTCGCCAAGCCCTCCCAGTGCCAGGGGCGCCTTCGCTGGGGCAGCTGCCTGGGGGGCCGGCCCAGGGATCTGTCAGGTCTGCAGATGGTCCTGCACATTCCCTGGGGCTACGCGACAATGAGGCCGGGAAGAGGTGTGAGTGAGGAAGCGCTGACTCTGCAGACGCTGCTGGCCTGGCCGGCCCTCTGCTCTCCGCCTGTCAATCCGTCCTCCCTGCAGAGGCATGGGGCGCTTCCTGAGAATTCCCGGGAGCCCCTCAGCACTCCCCTCCCCCAAAGAGAAGCTGCCTGCACGGTTTAGGGACTGGGTTTCTGGGGATCCACGTGACCGCTCAGGAGCTGAGCCTCACAGCGCACAGCTCGCTCATGCCCCGTCTGCAGGGGATGCTGACCTTCATGCAAATGAGGAATCTGCTCATTCAAACATGGCAGGATCTGAGCCCCAGCTCCTCATCACCCCACACCCCTGTCTGTGCTCGGGGCGCCTCAGAGCCAGCCTCTACCGCCAAGGCTGCTGGGGTCCTTGGCCCGGCACTCAGGGTCCGGCCAGCGGGGGTCCCCGGGGCACATCCATCAGTGGTGAGTTGCGCTCACACCCCTGGTGGGAGGATGATATTGGGGTGCACTGTGGGGAGAGGCATCAGACACGGGGAAGGGTTGAGCATTGCCTCCACTTCCTTCCTCTCCTCCTTCCCTCTCTTTCCATTTTATTTATTTTTTCACTCTTTCCATTTTAATGGGCCCCTCCCCATCAGCAATAAAGCATGTTCAAGTTTTTCCCATTGAAAAAAACCAAACCTGGTGGAGAGGAGATCAACCAATGAACCTGTATGCAGATCCGCAGAACCCCTGGTCACAGACAATGGTGTCACCACTGGTGGGGGGTGGGGGGCAGGGGGCTAAAGAGGTCAATGGGTGAAGATAGGGGACTTATGTAACACTTTCAACAATAAAGATTAAAAACAGAAAAACACCTGCTGGAATTGGTTTGGCTCAGTGGATAGAGCGTCGGCCTGCGGACTGAAAGGTCCCGGGTTCGATTCTGGTCAAGGGCGTGTACCTTGGCTGCGGGCACATCCCCAGTGGGGGGTGTACAGGAGGCAGCTGATGGATGTCTCTCTCTCTCATCGATGTTTCCGACTTTCTATCCCTCTCCCTTCCTCTCTGTAAAAAATCAATAAAATATATTTTTAAAAACTATGATAGATGCATTGCAAAACTAAAAACAAAACAAACAAACACACACCTGAGCAGCAGCCTCCTTCCCGCTGACAGGCCACACCTGGCAGGTGGGCTCCACTTCCGCTACCCACAATGCCCTGCAGCCTGGCTCCCACTGGCCGGTCACCCGCCACCTCTTGGGGCTCGGCATTACCTGCGTGACTTTGGCAGCTTGACACTGGGACTCCTCTCCAGGTGCTCACCCTCGGCTCCCCGGATCTCACGCCCCTCCTTCCGCACCGACCACATGAGCCGTCCACAGTTTCCCTCCCGCTGCCCCGGTCTGGCCAGCCCCCCGCTGCAGGCACCACCCTGCTCTCCGCGCCGGCCCGCTCCGGGCGCCTCGTGAAAAGGGAGCCTCACAGCGTCGTCTCTGTGCCGGCCCGTCTCCCTCAGCCTGTCCTCACCATTCCCGTCTTTGAAATGGGCTTTTTCCCGTGGGGGCGCAGGAAGCGGGTCCGATTCAGCCCGAGGTGAACAAGTGGGGAGCCCTGTGCTGCTGCCTGCAGCCACGGGGGAGAGCTTTCCTGAGAGCAACCCTGACACCCGGGAAACAGGGTGGGAAACGGGGAGAGGACGCCCAGGCCCTCGCAGCCTGCACGCCTGGATCAAGCCGTGCCTGAAGGCAGCAGGGACTGCTGGACTCCTGGGCACGCAAGTCCACAGTTCCCTTTCCGCTCTAGCCCAGCGGTCGGCAAACTCATTAATCCACAGAGCCAAATACCAACAGGACCACGACTGAAATTTCTTTGGAGAGCCACATTGTTTAAACTTCTAACGCCACTTCCTCAACATAGACTCGCCCAGGCCGTGGTATTTTTTGGAAGAGCCACACTCAAGGGGCCAAAGAGCCGCATGTGGCTCTCGAGCCACAGTTTGCGGACCACGGCTCTAGCCAGTCTAGGTCAGGTTTCTGGGAAAACAAGGCGCGGGGAGGCAGCAGCAGGGCTGACACAGAGGGAGGGGGGGTTTATGTGCGGTGTCTTCCTGGGGACCTGCTAATGAGTCATTCATCAGGTCCCCGGGGCACGGAGCCAGGTGTGATTTCCCCAGCCTGTCGGGGAGGGGAGAGCTGCCCTGACCAGCCCTGGCACTGGGGGCCCCATTAGCAACCCCCCCCTTGTCCCACAGGGGAGGGCTGCCCTGACCGGCCCCGGCACTGGGGGCCCCATTAGCAACCCCCCCTTGTCCCACAGGGGAGGGGAGGGCTGCCCTGACCGGCCCGGCACTGGGGGCCCCATTAGCAACCCCCCCACCTTGTCCCACAGGGGAGGGCTGCCCTGACCGGCCGGCACTGGGGGCCCCATTAGCAACCCCCCCTCCTTGTCCCACAGGGGAGGGGAGGGCTGCCCTGACCGGCCGGCACTGGGGGCGGGGAGGGGCCCAATGGCCACGCCCCCGTTGGTCGTCCCCTTTGTCCACAGCCCAGGCGGCCGCGGTGCGGTCCAGCCAACGCGCTCTGCCCTCGGCCCCGCAGCACGGACCGGGGCTCAGGCTGGCCCGGGCGTCAGCCTCCCAGCTGGGCCTGGGGGGGGTGCTGGCGTTCGGAGGAAGAGCCCAGTTGCCCCACCTAGAACGGCGGGGGCTCCTGTGCCCCCCGCCCTCCCGGGGGCCTGGCAGTGGTGCTGCCCGGGCCTCGGAAAGCCCTTCAGGAGGTGCCCCGTGGCTCTCCGGCCCCGTTATCTCCCTGTGAGGGCCCCCCCGGCGCCCGGGAGCGCTCCTGGCGGCACATCCGCCGCCTGCGGGACTCGGGCGGAGAGCTAACGAGCTGCGTTCCCTCCTCCTCCTCTTCGGGGCCTGCGACGCAGGGAGAATCCAGGGCCCCTGGGGGCTCGGGGCCCGGTGCCCCCACTCAGTCTGCTGGCTCCCACCCTCGGAGACAGGCTGGTAAGGACTGACCCGTAGGTGCCCCCCAAGCCCCAGACCATTCAGAAGGAGCCAAAGCTGCACCGGCCCTTCCCTCGAAGGGGCGCCGGTGGCCGCTGGGCCCGAGGTCAGCTTCCGAGGCCCCAGGGGGTCCCGGGAGAGGCCCCAGGAGCCAGATGGCCCCCAGGAGCCGGATGGGAGGGAAAGGGAGAGGGGCCAACCTTCTCCCTCCTGCCTGGAAGCTGCTGCCCACGGTCAGGCAGGCACCTTGCTGGGAGGGCGGGGAGGGCGGGGAGGGTGGGGGGAGGGCGGGGAGGGCGGGGAGGGTGGGGGGAGGGGCGGGGAGGGCAGGGAGGGTGGGGGGAGGGCGGGGGAGGGCAGGGAGGGTGGGGGAGGGCGGGGAGGGCGGGAGGGCGTGGGGAGGGCGGGGAGGGCGGGGAGGGTGGGGAGGGGCGGGGAGGGCGGGGAGGGCGTGGGGAGGGCGGGGAGGGCGGGGAGGGCGGGGAGGGCGTGGGGAGGGTGGGGAGGGCGTGGGGAGGGTGGGGAGGGCGTGGGGAGGGAGGGTGGGGAGGGCGGGGAGGGCGGGGAGGGCGGGGGAGGGCGGGGAGGGTGTGGGGAGGGTGGGAGGGCGGGGGGAGGGCGGGGGGAGGGCGGGGAGGGCGGGGAGGGGTGTGGGGAGGGTGGGGAGGGCGGGGGGAGGGCGGGGGGAGGGCGGGGAGGGCGTGGGGAGGGTGGGGAGGGCGTGGGGAGGGTGGGGAGGATGGGGAGGGCGTGGGGAGGGCGGGGAGGGCGGGGAGGGTGGGGAGGGCGGGGAGGGTGTGGGGAGGGCGGGGAGGGTGTGGGGAGGGCGGGGAGGGATGCCCCTGCCCCGGTCCCCAGCCTACCTAGAGCTGGCTGGGAGAGGCAGCCCAGCTCCGGGTGCCTTTCTGAGCAGAGGGGGCAGAGGCCATTCTTTTACAAATGGAGCCCCTGGAGGGGGGCTGGGAGCCCAGGAAACCCCACCTCCCGATGCCCAGCGGTGCCTCCTTTACCCCATTCTGCCCCTCTGGTCCCGTCCTGCCCTCCTGGGGCCTGGCCCCGCTGGAGAGAGGAGAGGCTGGTTCTGGCCCAGAAACCCTCAGACGCGTTAGTGATGAACAAGGGTTAGGCCAGGAGGTGCACAGCTCCCTGCCCTCCCCCCCCCCCCCCCCCCCCAGCTGGGGATGGGCTCCAGGGCTGGGCCTCCGGAAAAGCCGCCTCTTCCCTGCTCCTGCTCCTTGGCCCTGGGACAGCCACACATCAGTGATCCCCAAAGTGCCGGCTCCGGCTTTGAAGATCCTTGAATTAGGTGCTCCATGGCATGTGGGGTGTCTGTCCAGCCGCCCTTTGTGACCTCCCCCTCGAGGGCCAAGGCTGATCGGACCATGGCAAACCTCGGACTCCTTTGGGCCAATCAGATCCTCCTCCAGAACGGGCTGGGCGCACCCTGGCTGTGGCAGGAGGCTCAGGGGAGCCCTCTGCAGGGAAATGGGCATTTTCGGGACTTTGTCTCCGCCCGTCCCCCCACCCCCCAACACTCATTCCCCAGTCTCGTGGAAAAAGCAACCGCTTTACGTAGGGGGAAAGGGGGTTGGAAAGGGGGTTCCAAGGGGGCCCAGTGGGGGCAGCCTTGGAGAAACCGCCCGGCAAGCTGCCCCCCCCCCCTTGTGTGGCTGAGTCTCGGGCGTGGCCGCCAGGCAGCCCCCCGGGAGACACGGTTCCTGGAAACCCCTGGGTCAGGACCTCCAGCTGCTCCTGGAGGCCCGGGAGCACTCCTCTGTAGGCACATCACCAAGTCCCTGCACCCCGAGTCAGGAGCCGGCCCCTTCCAGAGGTGCCCTGGCTCCTCACCTGCCTTTCGGATACACCCCCCCTTCGCTTCGCCAGCTCAGGGGCAAGTAGGTGTTTCCCCACTTCTCTTCAGACCAGAGCATAGCCTTCGTGGGATTGGAAATGACAGGCAAGCCGAAACCGGTTTGGCTCAGTGGATGGAGCATCGGCCTGCAGACTTGGGGGTAACAGGTTCGATTCTGGTCAGGGGCATGTCCCTTGGTTGCGGGCACATCCCCAGTGGGGGGTGTACAGGAGGCAGCTGATCGATGTTTCTCTCTCATCGGTGTTTCTAACTCTCTGACCCTCTCCCTTCCTCTCTGTAAAAAATCAATAAAATATATTAAAAAAAATAAAATAAAGGGAGACTTGAAACTCGTCCAGGACAGTGCTGTCCAGCAGAGACACTATTCGAGCCATGTGTCATTAAGTGCTCAGTGGGCACTTAGAAAATATTAAAGGAAACAGGTGGACTAGATTTTAATAATCCATTTAATGCATTATGTAAAACACGCTGTTTGATAGGTAGTCAAATTGTTAAAAATATTAATGAGCTATATTTCATTCTCTTTATTTCATACAAACCTTCGAAATCCGGTGTGTATTTTATGTTTTCAGCACTTCTCCCTGGGACTGGTCACCTTTCAGGGGTCACTTGTGTGCGTGTGCGTGTGCGTGTGTGTGTGTGTGTGCGTGTGTGCGTGTGCGTGTGCGTGTGTGTGTGTGGGGGGGGGGGAACAGGTCTAGCCGTTGCCTAGAGCAGTGATCGGCAAACAGCAGCTCCCGAGCCGAGGTTTGTCTCTCTGTTGACTAATGAATTTGCCAACCACTGCCTTAGGGAGAAACACTTAAGAAACATTTTAATAATGTACTCATGTCTTTAACCTGAAGTCAAAACTTCTGGGTAAGGGTCATGCCTTACACAATGGTCGGCAAACTCATTCGTCAACAGAGCAGCAAACTGCGGCTCTTTGGCCCCTTGAGTGTGGCTCTTACACAAAATACCACGGCCTGGGCCAGTCTATGTTGAAGAAGTGGCGTTAGAAGAAGTTTAAGTTTAAAAAATGTGGCTCTCAAAAGACATTTCAATCGTTGTCCTGTTGATGTTTGGCTCTGTGGACTACTGAGTTTGCCGACCACGGCCCCAGAGGAACCAAGCGGAGGGCAGAGGGGGTGGTCCTGGGCGAGCCGTGGAGCCTGACTCTGCAGGTCCCTGTTCCACCTGCGCCTCCCTCCCCCCCCAGACCTCCCCTCCTTGCAGCGTCTCTTTCCCGCCCAGCACTTCCGGCCCCTCCCCGCCCACTGTGATGTGTTCCCCTCTGACATCTGACATTCACTCCTGTGTCTTGGTTATTGCCGTGTGTGTGTGTGTGTGTGTGTGTGTGTGTGTGTGTGTGTAATCCTCCCCCACGGACATGCTTAGAGAGAGGAAGGTGAGAAAGAGAGGAACATTGATGTGAGAGGAAAACATGGACTGGGCACCTCCCCCCTGTGGCCGGACCGGCGATCACATCCCAACCCAGCTGTGTGCCCTCGGCTGGGCATTGACCCGGTAACCCTTGGGTGCACAGACAGCCGTCCCGCGGCCCCGCTCCGGGCAGGCATGCATGTGGTTACTGTGGCCTCGCTTTCCCCCGGATGAACCGGCAACTCCACGGCACCCCGGGAACCTCCCTGACTCCCCTCAGCAGGTGTTTCTGGTGTGACGGATCCCCCCGGCGCCCGCTCTGTCCCCCCGGTGGAGCGTGTCACCTGGTGATCTTGGGGCCACAGTGAGGCAGGCGGGGGGGGGGGCGGGCCAGTGAGCTCCCAAGGACATGGCCGCCTTGGCCATGGCAGCGCCAGGCACACGGGGGTGGGCAAGAAATGCGCAGGAGCCCCTGGTTTCTGCAGGCTTTTAGCGCTACCGGGGTCCCTGTCACCGCGTCCAGGTCCCCACGCAGCCCCCCCTCTTC
The DNA here is from genome assembly GCA_027563665.1 of Antrozous pallidus. NCBI lineage: Eukaryota > Metazoa > Chordata > Mammalia > Chiroptera > Vespertilionidae > Antrozous > Antrozous pallidus. Next base: position 81,320,928 of record CM050522.1, read on the forward strand.
CCAGCCAGGGTGCTCTCGCTGGTCTGGCCAACCAGGAGCCCCTCACTGGGGGTCCCTCACTGATGTCCACTCTGGGCCAGGGTCCTCACAGTTGGGGACCCCAGCCCCAGGGCTTGGGGTCCGGGCCCTCCCCCCTTCCTTTATACGTTGAGCTCTGGCCAGACCATAGGCGCTCCCTCATCTGAAGCCTCTGGGGCTGGGCCCAGGCGAAGCGCTGGGGAAAGCTGGGATGGGGGGAGTATGTTTGGAGGTAGGGGGAGGGTGTTTGGGGGCTCAGAAATACTGTGGGCCATATGCAGTTTCTCCGCACCCCTCCCCGCCCTATGTAGCTCCTCTGTGCCCCCCGGATCCCCCCGAGGCCTGAACACTGTGCCAAGGTGGGGACAAAGAGGGACCCTGTGCCAATCTCAGCCCTGCCTCCCCCCACGCCCCAGCTCTGCCGTTTCTTCCTCACTCAGGTTTGGGGAGCAGCCAGGGGCAGATACATCTGCGAACAGGAGGAGAATGCCTGCACGCAGGGGCTCCTGTTCTAGCGGAGGAGAAGCGACCACGGAGGAAGGAAAGCTGTGAAGTCTGTGGTCGTCGCTGAAGCAGAAAAACGATGAAGCTGGGACAGGGCGCCGTCCCTCCGCCTGACACTGCGGATGGGGTGGCCACTCCCCAACCCGCTGTCTCCGTCCAGCGGGCGGGGCCCTGGCCCCAGCGCCTGCCCAGCCCCTGCCTGCCGGGCACACAGCACGCGGAAGAGGAGCTCGGGGCGGGGGTCCGGCCCGGGGGCAGCGGCAGCGGCCGCCGAGGATGGGGAAATCCAACAGCAAGCTGAAGCCCGAGCCGGAGGCACAGGGGAGCCGGGAAAGCAGGAATCCACAGGCCCAGCTCCTGCGGGAGAGGGAGGCCTGCTCCCCTGGCACCCGCCCCCCCCTTTCACTCCGGCCTGGCGGCTCCGAGCAGGAAAGCGCTCCCCGTGGGCGCAGGCCGCCTTCCCTCCTCCAGGGTTTCTGGGTCCTGATCAGCTCCCCACGCACCCCCTCCCTCCCTCCCCCGGGGCTTGGAGGTCACCTTCCCCCAGGCCGTGGGAGGCGCCCCCCGCAATGTGTGCCATCCTGCACGGCGCCGCCCGCCCCAACCCGCCCTCGTGGGCCTGTCCGGCTCCCGGCGCCCCGCGAATCTGGGCCGAATGAATGAACCCGCCGGCGGAGAGCTTGGCCTCATTCACGGCGGATCCCCCGCCCCCCTGCCTCCTGGAGGGGGGGCGGGGGGGAGAGCGACTGAGCGCCCGAGATTGATGGAGGGGGTGCAGGGGTGACCTCCCGCTTCCGCCCGGGGACACGACGAGGTGGAGGGAGCCCCTCCGTCGCCCGGACGCCGTGCTCGCGGGGCCGCGGTTCGCGGGTGCAGGCCCGGCGGGGCGGGGCGGGGGCGGAGCCAGCGCTGAGTGGCGGCTCCGGGTCCACCCCTGGCCTCGGTGCTGGGGGAGGCGGGCGGCGGGGAGCCGGGGGGGGCGGGGAGGCGGGGCGGCGCAGGCGGGGAGCAGCGAGCATGTGCCGCGGAGCCCAGTAACCAGGACGACCGGCAGCACCGCGGCTTGTCGGCGCCCGGCCCAGCGCAGCGCAGCCCGCGCCGCGGCGCCCGGAGAGGGCGGCGGCCCCCGGCCCGGCCTGCCCAGCGGCGGCCCCGCGCCCGGGCCCCGCGCAGCGTCCGGGGCAGCAGCCGAGGCGCCCCCGGCCGCGCGGCGCATTGCGCGGAGCCCCCAGCCCGGGCCGCGCGGGCTCGGAGCAGACAAAGGCGCGGCCCGGGCCCGGCCCAGCCCGCCCGCCGGCCTCCGAGCGCCCCGCCCCGGCCACCCATCCGCTCCCGCTGGGCGCCCCGCCGGGTCCGGCCCGGGGGCAGGGGCCGCGGCCGCCGAGGATGGGGAAATCCAACAGCAAGCTGAAGCCCGAGATTGTGGAGGAGCTGACCCGCAAGACCTACTGTGAGTGCTCGCCCGGACCCCCGCCCCGAGCCCCTCCTCCGGCCCGGACCCCCGCCCCGAGCCCTCCTCCGGCCCGGACCCCCGCCCCGAGGCCCTCCTCCGGCCCGGACCCCCGCCCCGAGCCCCTCCTCCGGCCCGGACCCCCGCCCCGAGCCCTCCTCCGGCCCGGACCCCCGCCCCGAGCCCTCCTCCGGCCCGGACCCCCGCCCCGAGCCCTCCTCCGGCCCGGACCCCCGCCCCGAGCCCTCCTCCGGCCCGGACCCCCGCCCCGAGCCCCTCCTCCGGCCCGGACCCCCGCTCCGAGCCCCTCTTCCCCGCCCGGTCTCCCCGAAACCCCCCTCCCTGCTCCAGGTCGATCCCCATCGCGTCAACGCCGCCCCCCGCCCCGCCGTCATGCCCTGCCTCTCCCCGGCCGCCTCCCTCCGGAGCCCGTGGGCCGGACCGAGCCCCCAGCCCCACACCTGGCCTATTGTTCTGGCTCCAGCCCCCACCCCTGGGGCGTGTGTCGCCTGTCAGGGTGCGAGGAGCCCCCCCAGGCGGGAGGGGAAGCCCCAGGCCGCCCGCAGCCCCCTCTCTGCGGCTCTGTCCGAAGGGGCCGGTGTGCGTGGGCCAGGGTGGGGGTCCCAGCAGGGGGCGCCCGGGGGCGCGGTGGTTCTGGCTGCGGGGAGCCCCTGGCACTAGCGGGGCGCTGGTGATTCACGCATCACGATGCCGCTGCGAGGCTGGCCTGTCGCCCCCTCCCTGGCCCTATCGTGTGTGTGTATGTGTGTGTGTATGTGTGTGTATATGTGTGCATGTATGCGTGTGTGTGTGTCTGTGGTGGGGAGGGGTGGGATGGGGGTGGTGGGGAGACTTGTCGGAGATCTAGTGGCAGCGGGGGCGGCCCAGGGTCCCAGGCGCCCTGCTGGATTTTCCGGCTGGATTCTCCGTCTCTCCGCTTCCTGTCTGCCGCACCGGGAAGTGGGCTTACACAGCCCGGGGTGATCTGCTCCCTGTCATCATTGCCCCCCTGGGAGCACCCCTGAGAGGAGGCCTGTCCGTCTCAGACAGACCTCCCGCTCCACCGACCCAACTCCCACTCCACAGCGTCTCCCTGCGGGCCAGACCCGCTCTTCCTGCAGCCTCGGGGAGGTGCCCGGCATGCTGGGGTGAGGGCACAGGTCCTGGCCCACCGGTGTTTCTGGGGGCGAGCGGGCGTGTGCAGGGGCCCTGGGCTTGGGGTGGGGTTCAGACCCAGCGTGGGCAGCTGCGTGGGGCCAGCCTCTGCACCCTCCCGGCGTTGGCACAGCGACTGCCTGCCCCGAGTTATGGAGGCGATGGAGGCAGTTTCTGGTGGTGCATTGCACAACCTCTGCTTCCGGCTCCCCGAGCGCACGCGCACACGCACACGCGAGCGCACACACACACACACACACACACACGCACACGCTCCATCCTCTGGGCTCGGTTGCAGGTCTGGCCAGGGCCCTGGCACCGGTGTGCTTGGCACACGGGGCTTTCCGGAGTGGGTACTGGTCTGCGGGCAGGGCCTGGCCCCTCTCCAGTGGAACCTGCAGCCAGGAGCTCAGCTCCCGGGAGCCGCCCCTCCAATGGGGTGAGCTCTGAGGACCCGGGACTCCCTCCTGGCTGCTCCCACCCTCTTTCTCTCCACCCCCCCCCCTCCCCTCCCCTCCCAGTCTGGCTGCTGTTCGGTGCCATTTGCCGGGCCTGTTTTGCTCTCTGTTCAGGGGACTCGGTGGGTGGGGTCAGAGAGGAGCACTCGGGGAGGAGATTCACATGTCAGAGTCCCCCGGGCGCTTGTTAAATGCCACTGGGCCTTTGGGTCTGGCCTGGGCCCCAGCACTGAGCATCTTTGACGAGTGTCTGTCATGTCGATCGAGGTTTCCAGACCCTGTGAGCAGGCAGGCTGCGGGTGGGACTTCCTGGCTCCGGTGCCAGGAGACTGGCTGGGGCTGCACCGGGCGGGCGGGGTGTCTCCATCATGGTGGCCAGGAGATTTCCCCCCCCCCCCCCCCCCGGAGCTGCCTGGAGCCAGGTTTTCCGCTTGGTGGGCACGGCACACACTGAGATCTCTGCATCGGTAACACAGCGGGTCCTCACTGCCGCCCTGGGCCCGGTGCGTGCCGGTCCCCGTGTACAGAGGAGGAAACCGAGGCTCAGACAGGCGAGAGGCATGCCAAGACCCCGTGGCCGGTCACTCAGGCGCCATCGAGACTTGATCTCAGGTCTGCGTGTGTCCAGAGTCGTGTCTCAGCGCTCATGTCGCGAAGTCGGGGCTTTTCCTGGTCCCTTTCTGGGTTCTGCCCAGCCATGCCGGTGGCTTCTGGATGGGAGGGGGCTTGGCAGTGATCCTTGGGACAAGTGGAGTCCGTGAGGGTCTGTTAGGAGCGGCCTGGAGGTGCTGGGCTGGGCTATTTGTAAAGGCCTTTGGAGACATGGAACAGTTTCTTGCAGGGAGAGAGTTAGCCGGCTCTCTTTTCCCAGAGCCCTTTTTGGGGGTAGGCTGGGGGACTGGTGGTGGCCTCTTTGCCTCCCGTGCGTCTTCCTTGCTGATGACAGCTTCCTCAGCGCAGGCCTTTGTCTGTTTGGTTGTGTTGGCACTTAGTAGGTCCACAGGTTTTTGTTGGCTGAGAAGTCTCCCAGCAGAAGGCCGGAGACAGCCTCTCCAAGCACGTCAAACTCGCGGCCGGCGGGGCGCATGCCTCGTTTACTTCAACGGAAGCCAGATGGGCTTCCTCGGATGTGGCGCGGAGCCATCTGCTCTCTGTTCAGGGGACTCGGTGGGTGGGTCAGAGAGGAGCACTGGGGAAGGAGGCTCAAATGTCAGAGTCCCCCCCCGGGCGCTTGTTAAATGCCACTGGGCGCTTGGGTCTGGCCTGGGCCCAGCAGTGAGCATCTTTGACGAGTGTTTGTCATGTCGATCGAGGTTTCCAGGAACCCCAGGAAGACCCGCAGCTGGTTCCGGGGTCCCTGGCGGATGCAGGCATCACCCGGTCGGTGTCTGAGGTCGCCTCGGGCACAGCACAGCTGGCTGCAGCACCCCCAAAGGGTCCCCCTGTTCCCCCTGCCCCTGGGAAAGACTGCCCTGCTGGTGCGTGCGTGTGAGGAAGCAGGAGACGGTCTGAACGCTCCAGCTGTGTGGCCGCGCTGGACACATCTGGACTCGGCGCGGCCGGGGCCCTGTCTTCCTGCTTGCCGCCACCGCCGCCGCCGAGCCGGTGTTTATCCTCCTCTGCAGAGAAGATGTGGGGAGTCATCAGTGCCTCGGAACCCAACCCTCACCCTTCCCTGCACGGTTTGCATCTCAGAGCACTCGGGGGGGGGGGGGGTCCCCAAGTGGAAGCCCCTTCCCAGCTGGGACTCAGAGCAGCAGTGTGGCCTGAAGCCTGGTCTTTCGAGGCCCGCCCACTCTCTGCCAGCATGTCGCTGAGGCTGTTGTCATCCCTGGGTGCCCAGACTGTGGCCAGCCCCTCCCTTACCCGAGCCTCAGTTTCCTCATCTGCAGAACGGGTCTGCACTCCTAGGAGATGTACGTGTCAACAGGATAATTCAGACACCGCCTAGGGAGTGGCAGGGTGAGGAGCCGTCCTTAACGGTGACAAACGCTTGTCGGTCGAAGGTGCAAGGAGGCGTGAGGGTGATCGCTATCCGTCACCTTGAACTGGTCTAGATGTATCTTCTGGGCGAAGTTCATGGTCCACGGAGGAGTCTTCCGTCAGCCCTGGTCTTATGCCCGGCACCATAGAAAGCTGAGATTTTCAGTTTGCCCAAATCTTTTTTTTTTTTTTAATATATTTTATTGAGTTTTCACAGAGAGGAAGGAGAGGGATAGAAAGTCAGAAACATCGATGAGAGAGAAACATCAATCAGCTGCCTCCTGCACACCCCCCACTGGGGATGTGCCCCCAACCAAGGTACGTGCCCCCAACCAAGGTACGTGCCCCTGACCGGAATCGAACCTGGGACCCTTCAGTCCGAAGGCTGACGCTCTATCCACTGAGCCACACCGGTTTCGGCTCCAAGTTGATGTTTCTTTCTCCTTTCCTCGTCCTCTTTCTAAAATCAGTCAATAAATTTAAAAAAAAGGGTGGGGTGGGGTGGGGACTGCTGGACAGCAGCCTCAGGGATGGAAGAGGCCTTGGGGGCTGGTGGGCAGTGGTTCTGGTCCTTTGCTTGGGTGAGCCCTGTCTCACGGAGCTTCCCTTCCCGTCTCTGGAAAATGGGGGCATCAGAGTGGCCCCAAAGATGGGGAGGATTTGGGGCACACGGGGAGTTGAGCACGGAGCCCGGTTCTGAGGGGAACTTTCAGCTGTGCTGGCAGCAGCTGGTTCTAGGAGGCGTCCTCCGTTCTCCAGAGCAGACCCAGCTAAGTGGTCGATGGCCTGACCCCCCGTTGAGAGAAGCCGAGGAGGCCAGAGAGGGGCAGGGACTCGCCCGGGCCCCCGAGCCCAGGTGTCGCGCTCACGCCTGTCCCAGCTCCATCTGCCTCCTCCAGCTCGTGTGGAACTCGCCCGGGCCCTGCCCACCCCGCCCGTGCCCCAGGGCGCTCTGGCGCTGCGCCTCTCAGCCTCTCACGGGTCAGGTAAAGGCACTTCTCCCTGGCCTTGGCCTTGGCCCTGGCCCGCTCCCTCTGCTCCCAAGGCCAGGCCGGAGCCCCTCCGGGGCAGGTCGTGGGCAGAGGGAGACGGCTCACGTCCCCCCTCGCCAGGGTCCCCTGGGACGAGATCTGGGTGGTTTTCGGGTGTGGGGGCACCGGGGGAGGCACGGAGAATGTTCGCTCTGGGGCTGGAGCTGGCGTTTGCCCGCCGTCCCGGGGGTGGGTGGAGGGAGGGCTGTAACCCAGGGGCAATGGTGGTGCCGGTGGCGCTGACGCCAGGGCCGAGTCTGCGGGTGTTTAGGAGGAAGGCTACATAGGACGTTGCACAGAGGTTTCATTCTTTTGCATATTTGTTATTACATACCCTTTATTTTCTAACTTGTTGAAACCTGATGGTTGAGAGTGTCTGCCTATGCCGTTATCCATTCGTCTAAAAAATAACTTGTATTTCATTTTGTTAAAAATGTTTTGTTTTTTTTTACAGAGAGGAGGAAGAGGGATAGAGAGTTAGAAACATCGATGGGAGAGAAACATCCATCAGCTGCCTCCTGCACACCCCCCACTGGGGTTGTGCCCGCAGCTGAGGTACATGCCCTTGACCAAAATCTAACCTGGGACTCTTCAGTCCGCAGGCTGACACTCTACCCACTGAGCCAAACCGGTTTCGGCAGGCCTGGGTCACTTCCAGTGGGGGTGGGCGGCCCAGCTGTGGGCCGGGCAGCGGTGCTGAGGGGTGGCGGGTAGCTGGTTGGTTCCTGGCTGTGAGTTCTGGCAAGCCCCTCCCCCTGTTCCCCTGCCCCCCTGTCCCCGTCCTCCTGTCCCCTTCTCCCCCTCTCCCCCTGTCCCCCTGACCCCCTCTCCCCCTGCCCCCCTGTCCTTCTGTCCTCCTGCCCCCCTCTCCCGCTGGCCCCCCTCCCCCTGTCCCCCTGTCCCCCTCCTCCCCTCTCCCCCTGCCCCCCTGTCCCCCTGTCCCCCTCTCCCCCTGCCCCCCTGTCCTGTCCTCCTGCCCCCCTCTCCCCCTTTCCCCTCTCCCCCTGTCCTCCCTCCCCCTCTCCCCCTGTTCCCCTGTCCCCCTGTCCCCCTGTTCCCCTGTCCCCCCCTCCCCCTGTTCCCCTCTCCCCCTCTCCGGACGCCTTTTCCCACGGGCGGACAGACAAAGGGACCGACGTGTCGGAAGTGCCCGGGACGTGCTCCTACAGGGAGGAGGCGGCCTGGCCTTCGGAGCCAGGAGACGGGGGTGCCTGGCCCGGGGGGAGCGGCCACAGGGCCTCCGCTGGACGGGGCGCGAGCGGCCGCCGGGGACAGGCAGCTCTGAGTCTGGGGGATGGACGGCTGCGGGTCCCCCCCGCCCGGCTCTTCCGGTTGGGGGCCTGCTCTGGAGGCCGGGCTTTCCGATCCCGCGTGGATGTGGGCGTGGGGGGCTGGAGAGACAGCTGCCTGGGCTTCAGTCCCAGAACAGTGTGGCCTGGGCAGTGCGTCTGGAGTCACAGGTCCCCCCGGGGCTCAGTTTCCCTTTCTGCAGGACGCTCAGGCGGCCAGAGCCGGGGGGGGGGGGGGTATGCGGGCCCGGCGGAGCGTGCGTGGGCTCCGGTGCCTGAGAGCAGGCTCAGCTCGCAGTCTCTCTCCCGTCTGAGAGCTGGGCCGGGGTCCTCTCCGGCAGGGGCTGCTGTGGGGCGCGGGGCGCCGTGGAGGCCCCGACGGCAGCTGGTCTCGGTCTCCGTGGCGATGGAGGATCTGTAATCAAATGTCAGGGTCAGAGGCCGTCACCATGGAGCTTCACGGCATGTTCGCGGGGTCCAGGCCCAGCGCAGGGCTCACGTGTGTTCATCCCAGACCCTTCCCAGGAGCCCCGGGGCGCGGTTCCCATGTTACACACGAGGCAACGGAGGCCCAGCGCGGGCCGGAGCTGGCCCAACACCACACCTCCGGTGCGCGGTGCAGCTGGAGTTTGCCGCTGGGTGGTGGCCAGGGCCCCCGCGGGGGTGGGGGCCGCCGAGGAGCCGCTGTGGAGGTGTGCGGTGAGCGGTGACGGTGAGTGAGTGGGGTGTCTGGTGTGGGTGTGCAGTGGGAGGGGGGGTGCTGAGAGTCATGTGTGAGCCATGGTTCCCGGGGGTTGCTCTGAGTGTGAGTGACGGGGTCATGGCGTGTGTCAGGAGTGGGTGAGCTGGCATGTCTGTGCCAAGCTGTGCACGCTGTGTGCCCGGCAGCTCTGTGTAGGCTGTGGATGGAGACGAGCATGGGGCGGGGCGGGGCACAGACAGGCCGGGAGCCTGGATGAAACGCCGCCTGCTCAGCTGGCTGCTCGGGGCCGGGTGACGCGGCTGGCACTGCCCTGCCACGCCGATCCCCGGAGCCCCCTGCCCCCGGCATTGGGGGCACCAATGGCAGGAGTGACAGCAGTGAGGCCTCCATTGACCCAGCGTGTCCCTGCGCACAGCTTCCCCGTGGGCTCACCGCGGCCCTGGGCGTAGGGACTGTATGCCCTTTTCACAGAAGCAGCAAAGGGGACAGGCTCGGCCTGAACCGGTGTGGCTCAGTGGATGGAGCGTCGGCCTGCGGACCGAAGGGTCCCGGGTTCGATTCCGGTCAAGGGCATGTACCTTGATTGTGGGCACATCCCCAGTGGGGGGCGTGCAGGGGGCAGCTGATGGATGTTTCTCTCTCATCGATGTTTCTGACTCTCTATCCCTCTCCCTTCCTCTCTGTAAAAAATCAATAAAATATAAAAAGGGGGCCGGGGGGGGGGACATGCAGGTCCGGGGACATGCCCCAGGCCCCCCAGCCAGCGGCCCAGCTGGGGTTCAGGCTCAGATTTTCACCCGGACGCAGCCATGCTCCCTCCCCCGCCACGTGCCTGCCTCCCCAGGTCCCCGTGAGCCTGGGCCCTTGCAGCTGCTTGGAGAGTAGTGAGCGCCCCATCACTGGAGGCATCCCAGCAGCTGCTGGAGCGGCAGACACTGGCCGGCATCGCGGGCTCCTGGCCAAAGGGAGCTGGGTCCTTCCGGCTGTGAGCACACCGCCCTCCCGTCCCGGGCGCTCTGACCTGTGCAGGGGATTCGGGGGACCCTCGGCGTGGCTTTCTCTGGGAGGCGGTCAGAGCGGGCAGCGGGCAGCCGCTCGAACTCGGGCCCCTGAGGCCTTCTCGGGTTCAGCCCCGTCCGGGCCGAGCCCGGGGTGCTGACCTCGTGCCCGTGCTGTGCTGGCCTCGCCCAGGCCTCCCACCCTCGAGCCCAGAAAGTGCTGGCACCAGCCCTGCCCTCGGCAGCCTGCGGGCTGGGAGGCAGAGGGCCGCCGAGGGTGAGGCGTGGGGAGCGCGGCTGCCCCCGGCTGCCCTGTGCCCCCCCGCCTGGCGGGGCCCAGGTGCCTCCGAAGTGTCTGTCCTCACGGGTGCAGTGGGGGGCCCGGGCACAGGGACGGAGGGGACCGTGGGGTCCTGAGGGCTGGGGCACCCCTGGGGGGATGGGTTTGGGCAGGCCGGTGTGGCCGACCGGGTGTGGCCTTGTTTTGCTCCTCGGCCGACCAGATGGGACGTACCCGTGCCCTTGACCTGCAGTCCGATGGGCAGGGGAGTTGCCAGGGGCTCAGAGTCTGGGTTCCGGGTTCCAGCCAGACCTGCTGTGGCCGCGGGCTGCCCCTCTCTGAGCCCCGCTGTCTGTGAGACGGTGCCCCGGGGGGGTGGGGGTGCCCAGGAAGGGCCGCAGGGCAGTTGCTGGTGGGCAGTGGCGGTCCTGGCTCCCTGGTGGCCCAGGAAGCTGGCGGCCGGCCGGCCACCGCGATTGCCCTCCCTGGCGGGGGAAGGAGGAGGCTGGAGGAATGTGGGTTTGAGGAATGTTTAACCCGAGGCAGGAATAGCTCCCGGCTTTCCTTCCAGGCTGGGCTGCCCTAGGAGGGGGCTGCCGTCTCTCTCCCAGCCTCCTCTGCCTCCCCCGCCGCGCTGGCCTCTTTATTCGTTTAACCAAGGAGCTGCTGTGGGAACCAGAAGGGTCCCCAGATTTGGAGGCCAACCAGGCTGGGTGCAAGGCCCCCCCGAGCTCCACGTCGCAGAGCAGGGTGGCTTGGAAGACAGGCCAAGTGGTGGCACAGCTCCTGCTCAGGGACCAGCGGGTCCGAGTTCAAACCCCAGCAGCTCTGGTGAGTGCTGGCACCTCGGCCACGCCCTTCCCGTCGAGCCCCCTTCCTTCCCCTGTAACCCCCTTCCTTCCCCTGGAACCCCCTTCCTTCCCCTGGAGCCCCCTTCCTTCCCCGGGGACCGGCAGCAGTGCTGGTCCCGCCTCCCAGTGCGGTGTAGGGGTTTCTCTCTGGTCCACGTCCAGCGCGGAAATAGAGTGGGTCCGGTTTCTGAGTAGAGGAGCTGGGGGTTGAGAAAGAAGAGAAAGAAGAGAGGACACAGAAATAGAAATAAAAAGCTGGGGCCGGGTGGAATCTCTGTTCTCTCTGATGGAGAGACAGGATTCAAACCCAACAGCAGTGTGTTTATTTATACCAAAATACAAAGGGGTTTCACCGGAAAAAACTTAGGAGCAAAGGAGCTTGAGTGGGCCCAGGTGCTATTCTCCCGGGGCTCAGGGCTGAATCGACACTTCAGGCCCTCCCCCCGACACCTGGAGCAAGTGAAGAGTCAGGACTGATCAGGCATCCAGCCTCCTTGGTGGGTGTGTTTCCCAGACGCGGCTCTGCCCGGCTCCTCCTCTGATTCAGCTGACACTGATTTAAAGAATGCTCAGGTGCCTTCCCCGGGGCCCTCCACAGCAGGGGGTGGAATGAGTGTGAAGACATTGGCCCAGGGGCTCTGGAACCCCAGCCCGGAGCCTGTGCGCTTGCTGCCAGGTGGAGGGGGGGTCCGTGCCCTGGGGGACCCTTCTTTTCCTCGCCCACACTCATCTCTGCCCACGCCCACCCCCCTCCTGAGGGGCCAGTGACCCCCCTACGTTTAGCTCTCCCCTTCCTTGAGGATGGCCCGGGTCTTTTTTTAAAAACATATTTTATTAATTTTTTATAGAGAGGAAGGGAGAAGGACAGAGACTTAGAAACATCAGTCAGCTGCCTCTTGCACACCCCCCACTGGGGATGTGCCCGCAACCAAGGTACATGCCGCTGACCGGAATTGAACCTGGGACCCTTGAGTCTGCAGGCCGACGCTCTATCCACTGAGCCGCACCGGTTTCGGGGGGCCTGCGTCTTGTTGCCTGGGGCGCCGCTGAGTCCCAGCTCCTGGAATGGAGCCCGGTGCGATTTGTTGGAACAAACCAACCATCAGATGCATCAGCCCAGGGGCTGAGGAATGCGGGAGCTTCCTCCTCATCCAGCGAGGCCCCAGCTTTCTGTTGTCGCCAGCCCACTCCCGCCTGCGGGGCTGCGGGGCTGCGGGGAGGGGTTGTGGGGGGGAGCCTGGGAAGTCAGGTGCTGGGCAGCTCAGCTGGCCCCTGGCAGGCCCCGCCCAGCAGGGACCCCGGGCTCCTGGTACCTTCTGGGCCGGGGAGACCAGGAGGGTCCTGGCAGCCAGCCTGGCCCCCGCCCCGCCCCCTCCACCTCAGGCCTCCGCTCCTGTCGCTTTGAGGAACCGGAGGACTCCCGTTCAGAGCTGGGCGGCTATTTCTGGCTGTGTGGGGGACGGCAGGCCTCGCTCTGTTCAGAAGGAGCGGTGTGCGAGCCGGGCAGACGGCGCCGGGCTCCCGCCCTCGTGGCGCAGTCGCCCGCGTGCCCACGTCGGCGGTCACCGTTCCCACGCTGCCTGTGCCGGGGCCCGAGCGGGACAGGATCTCAGTGAAAACTAAGAGCAGCCCTCACCGGTGTGGCTCAGTGGATAGAGAGTCGGACTGCGGACTGAAGGGTCCCGGGTTCGATTCCGGTCAAGGGCATGTACCTTGGCTGCGGGCACATCCCCGGTGGGGGGGCGTGCGAGAGGCAGCTGATCATGTCTCTCTCTCATCGATGTTTCTAATACTCTACCCCTCTCCCTTCCGCTCTGTAAAAAATCAATAAAATTATTAAAAACAAACAAACAAACAAACAAAACAACTGAGAGCAGCTCAGTCGCAGAGCAGAGGAGCCAGCGGCCCGCCCCCCCTGCGCCCTGTGCCGCTGCGGCAGGGCAGGAGGCCCGTGCCCTCCGGCCACCCCCCGGCGCCCCCTGGGCCCGTGTTTGCGGGACCCCTGCCCGGTGCCGGGCTCACAGGCACAGGACACAGCGGATGGGCGGGCGGGTTTCCGGTGCCCCTGGCAGTCACAGCCGTCAGGCCGGGTAAGCAGGGCACCGCACAGCGGGCCGCCTGCTGGGGCGCCTCCCAGGGGACCTGCGCCGGTCGCTGTAGCGCAGCCCGGGTCCCGCCCGGGCCTGGCCCGCCGGGAGCGCTCGGTGGCTGTTTGGTGGGGGGGGGGGGGAGAAACCCAGCTCGTTCCTCTCAACTGCCCTGTGAGAAGGTATCGTCACCCCTCCCCTCCACCTGACCGAGGAGGAAATGAGGCTCAGAGGGCGAATTCAGTGCCCCAAGGCCACGCAGGGGCTAACGAGTGACTCACCTCGGAAAAAGCGCCTTCCTGTGGACCCGGGGCCCCCCGCTGAGCCGAGCCCCCCAGCCCCGGGGGCCGGAAGGTGCGGCTCCCCTCCTGGTGGCCGTTCGTCCTTTCTGGGGCGCCCACCTGAAACCAGCGCAGCGCGTGCCCCTGCGGGAACAGAGACACGAGCACCTACTGTGTGCTGGGCGCTGTGACAGGGCTGCGGCGTAGGCAGACAGACCCTGCCGTGGGGCCCTGCCGGGGGGGGGGGGGGGGGGGGGGGAGACAAATCGGAAAACACTCCAGTCATAGGCGAGGACCAGACCGTTGCTCCGGTTGCTTCTCTGAGGTCACCGTTTTCGGCACTGCACCCCGTGCCCTCCGGCTCTCCCGTGTGTGCCGCTGTGGAGGGTCTGGCCATCCTTCGTGCTCTGCGGAGGGGACCGCGGCTCAGAGAGGGTGACTGACTTGTCCAGCGTCACACAGCTGCAGCGCAGGGCGTCCTTACTAGAGCGGCAGATGTCGGGGCCTTCGCCCCCAGCCCAGCAGCCCTTCGCTGGGGGCCAGAGAAACCGGAGACCCCGCCTCTCGGAGAGGACCGTCTGGTGCAGGCGTCAGGCAGGACATGGAAGAGGTCAGCTCCCAGAATGCACTTGTGTGATGTTTCAGACGCCGTACGTCTCCAAAGATGGGGCCGGTCCTAACGCCAGCTTGGGCGAGCCGCTTCACCCGGGAGCCTCAGTTTCCTGACCCATAGAGCGGGGACAGTGGGGGGCCTTGCGCCGGGCTGGGATTAGTGCCTGCGGAGTGATCGTGTAGGACGGGCACACGGCACGTGCCTGGTGCCCACAGCTCTGCATGTGGCATTCCTGGAGCCACGGGACAAAGCACGTTGTCCTGCGTTTCATTGGAGAATTTGGGGGAAATTACTATTATTTTCTTTAAAATATATTTTATTGATTTTTTACAGAGAGGAAGAGAGAGGGATAGAAAGTCAGAAGCGTTGATGAGAGAAAAATATCCATCAGCTGCCTCTTGCACACCCCACAGTGGGGATGTGCCCACAACCGAGGTACATGCCCTTGACGAATCGAACCCGGGACCCTTTCGTCCGCAGACCGACGCTCTATCCACTGAGCCACACCGGTTTGGGCTGGGGAAGATTATTTAACTTACGTAGAAATTCAATGCAATTATTTTATAACGTTATTTTTAGAGTAAAGCAAACACCTCTAAAGGAGGGAGCAGAGTGCAGAATGTGTGGGACTCTGAGCTAGAACACAGATCTGAACTAAGCCTGTTCTGGATGGCTGCCTGGGTCTCTGCCCCCTACGTCCAGTGGACACCAGCCCTGCTGCCCCCTGCCCTGCGGGGTTCCTTTCGGGGCCCCTGGACTGCCGGCCACAGGGCTCTCCGGGACGAAGCACTCCGGTCCGCCTGTGAGCCTCTCACCCCGTTTGTCCGGGAAATTCGCAGAGACTCCAGCTGAACGTGCAAACCTGAAGGGGAGACGGCTCACCGCATCCGGATGACCGATGGGACCGGGGCGGCCGCCCAGGGAGTGCTGTCGGGCACTCTGACGACAGGCGGGAGCCGCCTGCTCCCTGCTGGGCTGTGCACCCCACGTCTCGCGTCCCCCAGGGCTGGCCATGGCCCACGGGGGCTCAGAGGGCGGCCCCGGGCCCGGGGATGATCACCTCCAGGCTAAAGCCTTCTTGAGCCCGGGCTCCCCTCTCCTCCTCCACCCCTGGCCACGCGGCTCTGCGAAGGCCTGTATCTTCAGCCGCATGGCCCATGGGGGGGGGCGGGGGTCCGGCCCTCAGCACAGGTGCGAGCAGGAGCTGGGACCCGGGGTGCTCCGGGGCTGGGGCTGATGGGATTTGAGCGGCTCTGAGCTGCCTCTCACACCCGTCTCTCTCTGTGTCTGAGGGGCTTTCCCATCTCCGTGCCCGCCCGCCCCGCCAGCCGCGTCTCCTGCCGCCCCAAAGCATCGTCCTCCTTGCGGTCCGCACGACGGCCTGGGGCTCCGTCCTCACGCCGGGCCAGTGCTTCTGACCTGCTTCCTCCTGTAACCGCCGTCCCCGGTGGAGGGGAGACCAGGGCTCAGCGAGGGGGGGGGGGGCGCGCTGCCCCTGCCAGCACAGGCCTCGGTGGTGGAGAGGCTGGCAGCGTGGCCAGGCCCAGGCTCAGGGTGGCAAAGGGCCGGTCTCAGCAGCTGGGATCCCGGGTTTGGTGAGGCTCCGTGTCCTTCTGCCCACGAAGGGCTCGGGGCGGGGCCAGCAGCCACGCAGCCCCTCCCAGGCCTCGCGGGGATGGGCCTGTGGGTGGCAGTGTGATGTCCTCGGTGCCACCTGCACAGAGGGGCGGTGTGAGCCCAGCGGGCAGGACCCCCCGAACCCACGTTTCCCTGCGGCTGCTGGGGCCTGGCCGGCCAGCCCTCGGCAGGTGGAGGCGGCGAGTGCTGAGGAGGCCGGGCCGCTGCCTCCCCCCGTGGGGCGAGGGGCCTGGAGCCCCGAAGGGAGTGCTGGGCCCGAGTGCCCGCAGTTCTGGGCCGTGTTAGGCAGGGGCCAGGGCTCCCTTCTGAGGAAACGCAGGCCTCTGCCCTCTGCTGGGTGTTTGTGGAAAACAGGAATGGGGCTCGGGAGGGGCTGGCTCTCTCCTTCCCATCCTGCCAGAGGCGTCGAGTAATCATCATAGCAACAGTAGCCCGGCGGGGGGGGGGGGGGGGGGGGGGGGGGGGGGGGGCTCAGTGATTGAGCCTCGACCTGTGCACCAGGAGGTGCCGGTTCGATTCCCGTCGGGGCGCATGCCCCGGATGTGGGCTCCATCCCCAGTGGGGGGCGTGCAGGCGGCAGCCGGTCGATGATTCTCATCATCGATGTTTCTCTCTCTCTCCCTCTCCCTTCTTCCCTGACATCAATGAAATATATGTATGTATGTAAAATATTTTTTGTTGATTTTTTTTTACAGAGAGGAAGCGAGAGGGATAGAAAGTCAGAAACATCGATGGGAGAGAAACATCCATCAGCTGCCTCCTGCACCGCCCCCTACTGGGGATGTGCCCGCAGCCAAGGTGCATGCCCTTGACCGGAATCGAACCTGGGACCCTTCAGTCCGCAGGCCGACGCTCTGTCCGCTGAGCCACACCGGTTTCTGCAATAAAAATATTTTTAAAAATTACAGCAATAGCGACTGCGATCTCTTGGCCCCTGTGCACGGGCTGCGTTAACCGGGCAGCTCTGCCGGGGACTCCATGTTGCCGATGAGCCTGCCTCCTCCGTCCAAGGTCACCCATCCAAGGTCACCCAACGCTGGTGCATCGGGGTGACGAGCTCGTCTGCCCCAGGGCTTGGCCCACCTACCCAGCTCTTGGGTTCCAGGGCGTGGCCCACCCTCTGTTTGCACAGGATCCCTGGGGCGGGGGGGGGGGGGTGCACAGGCAGGTGGAGAGGTGGAGTAACTGGTCCCTGTGGAAGGGGGAGTCGGTGGCCAGAGGGGTTCAGACGGAGGGAGGGAGGGGGTGACGGGGTGGCTGGTGGCCGGGCCCAGTGACCCCTGCTCTCTGTGTTCCTCAGGCTGAGCCCCCTGGCTGCCTGGGGCCGTGATGGGGTCGGGGGCACGTGACGAGCTTGGCCCTGGACGTGGCCTTTGTCCCTGGAGATGGAAAGGCTCCTGTCCCCGCAGCCAGCCCTGCTGTCTGTCCCCGAGGCTGAGCTTCTCTCCGGAGAGAGCGGTTTGCTCTGGGGAGACCAAACCCAGACTGCGCTTATCCTGTTCGTCCTGGCTCCCGCTGCTCCGTGTTCCTCCCTGGCAGACGGGCTGCGGGGGGAGGGGGAGGAGGAGGAGGAGGCGGCGGAGGCGGCGGCTCAGGGGCTCCAGGTGGGCACGGGGGTGCAGGTGGGAGAGGAGGAGGAGGAACAGGAGGGGGAGGAGGAGAAGGAGGAGGAGCGGGGCAGGGGGGGCTCAGGGGCTCCGGGTGGGCTCGGGTGCGGGAGGAGGAGGAGGGGGGGAGAAGGAGCGGGGGGGCGGGGGGGCTCCGGGTGGACATGGGGGTGCAGGTGGGGGGAGGAAGAGGAGGAGGGGAGGAGAAGGAGGAGGAGCGGGGCAGGGGGGGCTCAGGGGCTCCGGGTGGGCTCGGGGTGCAGGAGGAGGGGGGGGGTGGAGGAGGAGCAGGGGGGCGGGGGGGCTCCGGGGGACATGGGGGTGCGGGCCGGGCCGCAGGCCTGGCTCTCTGGAAGTCAGTGGGAGGGGGTGGATGGATGCTCAGCCCTGGCTCCTCCCGGCTGGGTGCCCGCTGCCAGCTGGGAGCTGTCTGTCCGCCTCACAGAGCCCCTCCCATTGCCCTGCCTGGGGGGCGTTCCCACCCCATCCTTCCCCCACCCCGTCCTTCCGATGGGGCCCTGAGGCCCGGAGAGGTTAGGGAGCCTGTTCGGAGTCACCCAGCCTACAAGTAGCCGAGACGGGGTGCCCGCCCGGAGCCTCCCAGCGCTGCTGCCGCGGGGAGGGGCCTGTCCACAGAGGGCGCCCGCATCCGGCTTGAACCCCGGTTTCCTAACCAGCTGGGGCAGGAGGGGCAGGAGTGTGTCCAGAAAGGCGCTCGGTTTTGAGGTTGTGACTGAGGGTGATGGTGCTGGGAGGTGCGGTTTGGGGGTGCGGCAGCTGGTGGTTTGGTGACGGCCAGGGGAGGGGGAAGCAGGGTTGGGGGGCGGGTCAACCAGGGGGCTCTGAGGGCGATGCGGGGACATGCCGGGAGGGGCTCGTCCTGGGGGCTTAGTGTCCAGCTGGGAGGATGAGGGCAAAAAGTGCTTCTAATGAGGACCTACTTGGTGCCAGGCGTCATGCCAGCCCTGAGCGCCCCCCTGTGACACTGGCGGTTTTCCCATGTGCAGAGGAACACACTGAGGCTCAGCCACGTGTGTGGTTACCCAAGGCCACAGTCCTCCCTGTGGGCCGCTCAGTTTTACCCCCCCCCCCCACTCCGCAGTGCCCTGTCTGACCCCCCGCTGTGGGCCTGTGGGGGGACAGACTCTGTAAAGCCCTGGTTCCCAAGGTGAGGGCTTCAGAGGAGCCAGAGAGACAGAAGAACTCAGCGCAGCACAGCCCGGAGCCTAGGGGCCTGGCCTCTGGACTCAGACTGGACCATGGGGTCCACATCCAGCTCCTCAGCTTATGAGCTGTGTGTCCCTGGACAAAGGGCTCCCCCTCTCCGAGCCTCAGTCTCCTCGTCTGGAATGGGCTTATTGTAAAGAGTGAAATGCTTTGTGCTCTTCACCTGCACCAAAGGTGTGGTCCCATTTGCCGGATAAGGAGACTGAGGGTCAGGCGGCCGCTGGGAAAGGGGCCCGAACGGGCATGGGTGCTGCGTGGGTGCAGAGGGAGCAGCAGGCACCGAGGCTGGAGGGGGAGCGCCAGTGGAGCTGTAGGGGGTGCAGGGCGGGGTGCGGTCAGGGGACATGGTGGGCGCTGGCTGCCCTGGGGATGGTCTGCCTTTCTGCCCGGCCCTGGTCCCTGAACCCTGAGCCGGGAGCGTGGACCCCCAGGACCAATGCTGCCTGTGACTTTCACACACATAGAGACTTGGGGGGCGGGGGCGGTGAGGCTTAGCTGGGGAGCCTGAGCCTGGGAGTCTGGATGGAGGGTGAAGGCAGAGGGACCCCATCATTGTCCCCTAAACCAGTGGTCGGCAAACCGTGGCTCGAGAGCCACATGCGGCTCTTTGGCCCCTTGAGTGTGGCTCTTCCACAAAATACCACGGCCTGGGCGAGTCTATATGGAAGAAGTGGCGTGAGAAGAAGTTTAAGTTTAAAAAACGTGGCTCTCCAAAGGAATTCCAATCGTCGTATTGTTGGTAGTTGGCTCTGTTGACTCATGAGTTTGCCGACCACGGCCCTAGACCCCTCTTCGTTCCCAGTGCCCGTGTGGTCAGAGCTGCTCAGGGTCAGCACCCTGGACAGGACCCGGCCCTTCTGGCGCTGGGGACGGAGGCCGGTTGTGTGCTGATGAGAACAAGCACCTCTCCCCCACTTTGTATTTGGAAAAGCCAAGAGAACCATCGAAGTAGCAGTGCATTGAGCAGCTGTGCATCCCTCAAGGACGGAGGTCCCCACCCTGTTAGGGCCACCTTCCCTCTCTGCCCCCATGCCACCCTTGTCCCCCTCTTCCTGGGGGAGAAGGGAGGCTGGAGGCCGAGAGGCCCGGAGGGAAGCTGCTGGGTGACTGTGGGGTCCGGGGAGGGGAGGACTTCGGAGCTAGGAGATTCCTGGGAAGCCTCCTCTGGCCCCGGGAGGCTGCACCCCCGAAGCCCTTGTCACCCAGCGCCTGCTGTTTATGCCATGTGGTGCCAAGGTCACACAAGGTCACACAGATCACTGGCTGGCTCAAGTTGGGGGGGGGGGCGCCTACTTGGGCATCCATGCTGGGCTCTGGAGGCCTGGTCCTGGCCCCGTCATTTCCTGGCTGGGTGACCTGGGGCGACTTCAGGCGAGTTAGCTGACCCATCTGACCCTCAGTCTCCATGTCAGGAAAATGGGACCATACCTTTTGTGCAGGTGAAGGGCACCAAGCATTTCACTCTTTACAATAAGCCCGTTGCACAGACGAGGAGACTGAGGCTCGGAGGGGGGAGCCCTTTGTCCAGGGACACACAGCTCACGAGCTGAGGCACTGGATGTGGACCCAGACGGTCAGTCTGAGTCCAGAGGCCAGGCCCCTAGGCAGTTCTGGGCAGTCCACCCTGTTAGAACAGGGGCGCCTTCCCTCTCCGTCCCCCCTGCCCCCATGCCTGGCCGCCTTCCCAGCCCCTATCCTCTGCCAACACTTTCTTGGAAAATTGCGATTTTTTTTTTTTTAACCAGGTCTGCCATTCCAGGCCACCAGCACCTCCCGTCCCTGCCCAACTCTCCCTTCATCCGTGGCTGCCGGTGGACAGGCCTCCGCCTCTGACTGCTTGTGGGAGGGGCGTGCTGACGAGGGAGGGGCGTGCTGACGAGGGAGGGGCGTGCTGACGAGGGAGGGGCCTGTTGGAAGCCTCCAGGCTGTGGGTCAGGCCGTTCAGACCCTCCTCCCCACGTCATGTGCCGGCCCCGTTGTGCCTCAGTTTCCCTGTTTGGAGCCAGGACAGAGGAGCGCTCTCTCCCCTCCTTCCAGCTTTTGTTGTCTGGGCTGCGGAGCCGAAGCAGAGGCCTGGGCACCTGGGCACACACCTGGGCGCGCAGTGGGCACTGCTCCTTGGCACTTGTGAACAGCTTGCTTTAAGCCGATTTTGAAAAGCGGCCTCCAGTCTGATCGGGCGCACACAGTTCAGGGTCACCCCACCCCCTGGAGCCCCCTTTTCCCCTTCCCTGGGGAGGACCCCAGGTTCTTGACTCACCTGACCCCCTCCTGACACCTCCTTCCTGTCCATTTGTTGGTCCGTGCAGTCATTCATTCATTAGTTCATGTGTTCATTTGCTCATTTGTCCATCCATTCATCCGCTCATGTGCTCAGTCACTCCAACATTCATTCATGCATTTGTTCATTTGTTCATTCATTCATAGCTCATTCGTTCATACGATCATTCACAATTCATTCATTTGTTCATACGATCATTCACAATTCATTCATTTGTTCATACGATCATTCACAATTAATTCATTTGTTCATACCATCATTCACAATTCATTCATTCGTTCATACCATCATTCACAATTCATTCATTCGTTCATACGAGCATTCACAATTGATTCGTTCGTTCATACGATCATTCACAATTCATTCATTTGTTCATACGATCATCCACAATTCATTCATTTGTTCATACCATCATTCACAATTCATTCATTTGTTCATACCATCATTCACAATTCATTCATTTGTCCATACGATCATTCACAATTCATTCATTTGTTCATACCATCATTCACAATTCATTCATTTGTTCATACGATCATTCACAATTCATTCATTTGTTCATACGATCATTCACAATTCATTCATTTGTTCATACGATCATTCACAATTCATTCGTTCATACGATCATTCACAATTCATTCGTTCGTTCATACGATCATTCACAATTCATTCATTTGTTCATACGATCATTCACAATTCATTCATTCGTTCATACGATCATTCACAATTCATTCGTTCATTCATTCGTTCATACGATCATTCACAATTCATTCATTCGTTCATACGATCATTCACAATTCATTCATTTGTTCATACCATCATTCACAATTCATTCATTTGTCCATACGCTCATTCACAATTCATTCATTTGTTCATACCATCATTCACAATTCATTCATTTGTTCATACGATCATTCACAATTCATTCATTTGTTCATACCATCATTCACAATTCATTCATTTGTTCATACGATCATTCACAATTCATTCATTTGTCCATACGATCATTCACAATTCATTCATTTGTTCATACGATCATTCACAATTCATTCATTTGTCCATACGATCATTCACAATTCATTCATTTGTTCATACCATCATTCACAATTCATTCATTTGTTCATACGATCATTCACAATTCATTCATTTGTTCATACCATCATTCACAATTCATTCATTTGTTCATACCATCATTCACAATTCATTCATTTGTTCATACGATCATTCACAATTCATTCATTTGTTCATACGATCATTCACAATTCATTCGTTCATACGATCATTCACAATTCACTCGTTCGTTCATACGATCATTCACAATTCATTCATTTGTTCATACCATCATTCACAATTCATTCATTTGTCCATACGATCATTCACAATTCATTCATTTGTTCATACCATCATTCACAATTCATTCATTTGTTCATACGATCATTCACAATTCATTCATTTGTTCATACCATCATTCACAATTCATTCATTTGTTCATACGATCATTCACAATTCATTCATTTGTTCATACGATCATTCACAATTCATTCGTTCATACGATCATTCACAATTCATTCGTTCGTTCATATGATCATTCACAATTCATTCATTTGTTCATACCATCATTCACAATTCATTCATTTGTTCATACGATCATTCACAATTCATTCATTTGTTCATACCATCATTCACAATTCATTCATTTGTTCATACGATCATTCACAATTCATTCATTTGTTCATACGATCATTCACAATTCATTCGTTCATACGATCATTCACAATTCATTCGTTCGTTCATACGATCATTCACAATTGATTTGTTCATTCGTTCGTTCATACGAACATTCACAATTGATTCGTTCATACGATCATTCACAATTCATTCGTTCGTTCATACGATCATTCACAATTCATTCGTTCATACGATCATTCACAATTCATTCATTCGTTCATACGATCATTCACAATTCATTCGTTCGTTCATACGATCATTCACAATTCATTCGTTCATACGATCATTCACAATTCATTCATTCGTTCATACGATCATTCACAATTCATTCATTCGTTCATACGAACATTCACACATTCGTTCACTCACACGTTCATCCCACGAGCCCGTTTGGGGCGGTCGGACTTGTTTGGACTGACATCTCGCCAGTGCCTGTGGCCGCCCTGTGGCTGTTCGCCCCGTCACAGCCGGCGTGCCCCCCGAGGCAGCCCCGCGGAGAGGGGGAGATCGCACCGCCCATGATTTCACAGGGAATGGCGGTGTGGTTCCCACGTGAGCCGGTTCAGTACTTTCCAGAAAAACATTCTGTGTGTTTCACGGTTCAGTGACGAGTGACTATTGGGCCCGGCGGGCGGCTCGGCCACGTCATTGGCTCCTGGCAGCTTCGGCTCCCGGCGCCCTCGTCTCGTGGTGGAAGGACTAGGGGCTGATGGCGGGGGTGGGGGGGTGGGGTGCGGACGCGGGGCAGTGCTGGGCGCTGCGGGCTGAGGTCTCAGCCTCTGTGGCCCCCCTGCAGGCGGGCAGCCGAGCGTCTGGGGAAGACACACCTCCTCTGACTGTGCTGTCCCCGGATTGAGATGGGAGAACGTGTATTAAATGTCCACCTGGTGGGAAGGATGTATGTTAACGCTCACCCAGTGGGAAGGATGTATGTTAGGATATATGTTAACGCTCACCCGGTGGGAAGGATGTATGTTACACGCTCACCCGGTGGGAAGGATGTATGTTACACGCTCACCCGGTGGGAAGGATGTATGTTAGGATATATGTTAATGCTCACCCGGTGGGAAGGATGTGTGTTACACGCTCACCCGGTGGGAAGGATGTGTGTTACACGCTCACTCCGTGGGAAGGATGTGTGTTAATGCTCTCTGGGGGCACGGCCCCCCAGGATGGCAGGGAGGAGCTAGCCCCAGCCTCAGCGGCAGTTCCTGGCAGTCCCGCCAGCAGCCAGAGGGGACCGGGCCAGTGCTGTCCCCTCTGTGTGTCAGACACGGAGCCCCTGATGGGGTCTGTTCACGGGGCATGTCCTCGGTCAGAGCAGGCGGTGCCCGCCTCGGGCAGACAGACCATGGGGCGGGGCGGCACGGGCGGGGGGGCAGGAAGGGGGCTCCCAGCGCCCGCCTGTACCCTGGGAGCCTCCCTGGACTAACAGGCCCCCCTCTGCTTTCTCCTGCAGTCACCGAGAAGGAAGTCCAGCAGTGGTGAGTAGCGGCTCTTCCCCAGCATGCTGCGGGGTGGGGGTGGCTTTGTGTGGTGGGCAGCAGTCCCATTGCCCAGGATGGGGGCTCGTGGAGGGGCCTCTGGGCGCGGCTCACCCACAGACCCGCCAGGCAGCCTTTGCCCACGCAGACTGACACAGACCCGAAACAGCTGGGCGGCGTGGGGGTGCGTGTCGGTGACTGCTGGCCCGGCGTGAAGAGGGGCTGGGAACAGAGACCAGTGAGGACCCAGGGTCCCAGGCCCAGCCTCGTGGCCATCCCTCCTGTCGCCTTGAGAAGTCCCTTCTGCAAAGCGATTGAGTAGCTGGGGTCAAGGGTGGCAAGTAGCTTTCTCCTGAACGGCAGTTCTCACACACCTGCCGCGGCCGAATGCCATGGAGCCAACGGGAAGGAGGGCGGTGAGCGATCGGTGAGCTCTGGCGTGGATTGGTGATGCCTGCCCTGGGCCGGGCGGGGGAGACCGGCAGGTTTGCGGTCACTGTGGGATGTGGAGCAAGACAGGGTGAGCCTGAGTTGGGGCCGTTGGTTAGGAGAGCAAGGAGGCTCGCTCGCTGAGGGGGCCGACTTGTAGGGACGTGTGGAGGTTTAGGAATGGACGCTAGAGCCCGCCTGTGCTTTCCTATCCTAGGGGCCTTGAACGGTCCAGCCTCAGTTTCCCCACGTGTCTGACAGGGATGGTGATGCACGGGGGAGACACTTCCTGTGAGGCCCCAGCGCGGTGCCCGGGAAAGACAGACACGGCCAGCAGTCTTCCCTGCGCTGTCCGGCTGGGGCGTCGAGGCTGGAGCTGCATGCGTGGTCCTTCATCCTCACAGCCCCGTCCCATCGTGGCGTTTCCTAAACCAGGCCCCTGAGTCGCAGGTGCGGGGCCCATCCGTGCCCCGTCGTCCTCCCCAGCTCACACCTGGGCCTCCCCCGGGAGAGGCGGGGAGCCAAGTGGCCAGGTGGCCTCCAGAGTCCGGGTCCGGAGTCCCCACACACTGGCTGAGTGGCCTTGCACACGTTATTGGATTTCTCAGCGCCTCAGTTTCCCCAGCTGAAAAGAGAGGGTAATAACAGTCACGCTTTAATGGAACATCCGATCCCTCTGCTGCTCCCTCTGCCTCTCCCTCTGCTGCTCCCTCTGCCTCTCCCTCTGCTGCTCCCTCTGCCTCTCCCTCTGCTGCTCCCTCTGCCTCTCCCTCTGCTGCTCCCTCTGCCTCTCCCTCTGCTGCTCCCTCTGCCTCTCCCTCTGCCTCTCCCTCTGCCGCTCCCTCTGCTGCTCCCTCTGCCTCTCCCTCTGCTGCTCCCTCTGCCTCTCCCTCTGCTGCTCCCTCTGCCTCTCCCTCTGCCGCTCCCTCTGCCTCTCCCTCTGCCGCTCCCTCTGCCTCTCCCTCTGCCTCTCCCTCGGCTGCTCCCTCTGCCTCTCCCTCTGCTGCTCCCTCTGCCTCTCCCTCTGCCTCTCCCTCTGCCGCTCCCTCGGCTGCTCCCTCTGCCTCTCCCTCTGCTGCTCCCTCTGCCTCTCCCTCTGCTGCTCCCTCTGCCTCTCCCTCTGCTGCTCCCTCTGCCTCTCCCTCTGCCGCTCCCTCTGCCGCTCCCTCTGCCGCTCCCTCTGCTGCTCCCTCTGCCTCTCCCTCTGCTGCTCCCTCTGCTGCTCCCTCTGCCTCTCCCTCTGCTGCTCCCTCTGCCTCTCCCTCTGCTGCTCCCTCTGCCTCTCCCTCTGCCTCTCCCTCTGCTGCTCCCTCTGCCTCTCCCTCTGCTGCTCCCTCTGCCTCTCCCTCTGCCTCTCCCTCTGCTGCTCCCTCTGCCTCTCCCTCTGCCGCTCCCTCTGCCTCTCCCTCTGCCTCTCCCTCTGCCTCTCCCTCTGCCTCTCCCTCGGCTGCTCCCTCTGCCTCTCCCTCTGCTGCTCCCTCTGCCTCTCCCTCTGCCTCTCCCTCTGCTGCTCCCTCGGCCGCTCCCTCTGCCTCTCCCTCTGCTGCTCCCTCTGCCTCTCCCTCTGCTGCTCCCTCGGCTGCTCCCTCTGCCTCTCCCTCTGCTGCTCCCTCTGCCTCTCCCTCTGCCTCTCCCTCTGCCTCTCCCTCTGCCGCTCCCTCTGCCTCTCCCTCTGCTGCTCCCTCTGCCGCTCCCTCTGCCGCTCCCTCTGCTGCTCCCTCTGCCTCTCCCTCTGCTGCTCCCTCTGCCGCTCCCTCTGCCGCTCCCTCTGCCTCTCCCTCTGCTGCTCCCTCTGCCTCTCCCTCTGCTGCTCCCTCTGCCGCTCCCTCTGCTGCTCCCTCGGCTGCTCCCTCTGCCTCTCCCTCGGCTGTTCCCTCTGCCTCTCCCTCGGCTGCTCCCTCCGCCGCTCCGTCTCCCCGAGATTTTGGCATCTCCACTGCCACGTCCCCTCCGCTGAGAGGTCAGCACTGACCCCCGGGCCTGCGTCCCCAGCACCAGACAGGATCGTCTTTTCATGCCGGCATTTAGTGTTTTCTCTCCTGTTTTCTGCTTTGCGGCGTTTACATAATGCTGTGGTCACCTTTATCGCAGCCAGAGAACCTGCAGTGCTGCCCGACGTGGTGGCCGGAGCAGGAGGGGTCCTGCGGCCGCCCCAGCAGGGCCAGCTGTCCTCCTCCTGGCCCTCCTCGCCGTGCGCAGCCTCGGGCGCCCCCTGGGGGCCGGGCCCTGAGATGACACTTCACTCGAGGCGGCCAGGGAAGCCGGCAGGCTGGGCACCGCTTTCCTGCCGGCCCGTTTGGATGTTTCCGGCGGTATCCGCGGCCGGGCACAGTGATCACCTTAACAATGACCAGACCTTCCATTCACTCACCCGCGTGCCTGGTCAGGCCAAGGGGCTCTGCAGGGCGGCCACAGCCCGGGCCACCTGATCCCCACCCCGGTGTAGGGGCAGCCCCATCTTACAGATGGAGAAACTGAGGCTCAGAGGGACAGAGAGACGTGCCCAGGTCCCACTGCCCTGCGTGTGTGTGTGTGTGTGTGTGTGTGAGAGAGAGAGAGAGAAAGAGAGCGAGAGAGACACTGCTCTGTGTGTGTGTGTGTCACACTGCTGTGTGTGTGACTCTGCTGTGTGTGTGTGTGTGTATGACTGCTGTGTGTGTGTGTGAATGTGTGTGTGTGTGGTGTGTGTGTGTGTGAGTGTGTGTGAGTGTGTGTGAGTGTGTGTGTGTGTGTGAGTGTGTGTGTGTGTGTGAGTGTGTGTGTGTGAGTGTGTGTGTGTGTGAGTGTGTGAGTGTGTGTGTGTGTGTGTGAGTGTGTGTGTGTGTGAGTGTGTGAGTGTGTGTGTGTGTACAGTCTGGGTCCAGCTCCCCTCTCCAGGCTATGAAGGCTCAGAAGGGGGGCTCTTGCTCTGGGAAACCCCTCCAGGCTGAAGGCAGGGTGAGGGGTGGGAGAGGAGGAAGGAGGAGGCATCGGCCTGGCTGTGTGGGACCCTCCCCCGGCCCTCTGACTGAAGGCAGGGCTCCAGCAGTGAAGGAGGGGGGAACCACCGGGGGGCGGGCAGGGGAGGGAGTTGTTGACAGAGAGAACAGCGCTCCGGGGCGGATGCTGCAGGCCCAGCCGCGTGCGGTGATGGCAGCTGGGGTTCGGCTTCCTCACGCTCCTCCATCGACCCCGTGCCCGTTCCCCCGAGAGCACAGCTGCACGCAGAACGCTCGGCAGGGAGGGGGATTGGCACGGAGGGCGGGCGGGCTCAGTGCAAACTGGGTCCCAGCGAGCAGCCTTCTGTGGGGACAGGGCGGAGAGTTCCGGAAAGTCCTGCAGGCCGGGCCTG
Source organism: Antrozous pallidus (assembly GCA_027563665.1). Taxonomy (NCBI): domain Eukaryota; kingdom Metazoa; phylum Chordata; class Mammalia; order Chiroptera; family Vespertilionidae; genus Antrozous; species Antrozous pallidus. The sequence continues at coordinate 81,348,354 of CM050522.1, forward strand.
GGGGCGGGGGGCACGGAGGTCGTGCGGCGGCGGGGCCTCCTCGGGGGCCCCCAGAGAGCCAGGAGCGGAACCGGAATTGGACCCGGGGGTCCGGGCGAGTGCTCGTTCACTCGTGCATTCGCTCTTCCCTTCGTTCGTTCGTTCGTTCGTTTGCTCAGCCATTTGCTTGTTGGGTGGTTTGTTCAGTAAATCTTTGCTGAGCACCTACTGTGTGCCAGGCCAGTGCTGGGCTCCGGGGGCGGCAGGGCTGGGGGACGCGAGGTCCCTGGGGGAGCAGAAGGCCGTGGGCGGCGCCCGGAGGAAGCTCGGCCCGCTGGGGCGCTCCTAAGCGCCCCCGTGTTTCTGCGAGAAGCAGATTCCCTTTCCCCGTCCCCTTTCCCTTCCCCAGACGCGTGAGAAGGCAGCTGTCGGGTCCGGGCTTCTCTGAGGGGGAGCACAGGAGCCAGAAAGGAAGGGGAAGCAGCCGGCGAGGAGGAGGGAGGGTGTGCCGAGCAGAGGGAATGCCGCGTGAAGGCCCTGGGGCCCCAGCCTCAGTTTCCCCATCTGTACAACGGGCACAGTGGCCCTCGCCTGCTGGGCTTGGGGTCAGTTTGGTGGAACTGCCTGGCAAGCACCTAGGCCTCAGCAGGAGCCTGATGGTGGCTGATTCCGAATCACAGACCACGGCCAAGGCAGTCACTTGCGGTAGACACCCCCAAGCCTGTGAGGGTCCCCAGAGACCAGCTAGTTTGTGGTTCTGCTGCAGGAGGACCTTTGGTTGTCATAACTTGGGGGAGGGGTGCTCCTGGCGTCTAGCAGGTGGAGGCCAGGGACGACGCGGACACCCCACAGCACGCAGGACAGCACCCCACATCCAGGCCCAAATCTCAGCGGTGCCGGGTGGAGGGGCCTGGTCTAGGCTGCACCGCCTCTTACACCGGAGGGCGGTCGGGGACGCTGGGGGGAGGGGTGGCTCAGGGTCCCTCTCGCAGCGAGACCGGACGGGGCAGGACCAGGCCACCTGAGCGCCGGGCAGAGCAGCGGGCTAACCGGGGGGATAAGAGGGGGGAGGGCGCGCAGAGGAGAGGGAGGAGGCCCCGGGCCTGTTGTAACCTGGGGCCTGGCCCAGGTGGGGAAGAAATCTCTGGGCGTCAACTTTATTATGAGGCAGCAGCTCCCTCGGGTGCCCAGAGTGGGGTGTGTGCCTATGTGGGGTGTCCCGACTCAGCCAGCCGGGGGGGATGGGCTGCCCCCCTCAGGACTGGGCCTCGAGCTGTGACGACCGGCAGGGTGGGTCGGGGCCCGGGGACACTGGGGTGTCTGGGACAGCGAGGCACGGTGCCCCCCATCTTCTGAGGATGAGCAGGGGGGTTATGCAATGTTGGGGTGGAGGGCACTTTGCCCGTGTGTTGACACCGGGGTGGTGCAGGCCAGTGGCCAGAGGGGCAGGCAAGGGGGGAGCCTGGGAGGCAGCCCTAGTCTGCTGCTAACTTGCTGTGTGACCTTGGGCCAGTGTCTCTCCCTCTCTGAGCCCCAGCTCCCCATCAATTCATGGAGGTGGGGAGCACATCAGTAGTTTTCTAATCAACTGCAGGGGGTTCTCAGTTCTGTCCAGGGGCCCTGGCAGCTTGTGTGTCCTTCCTTTCTCTTTTCCTTCCTTTCCTCCTCCCCTCCCTCCCTCCCTCCCTCCCTTTCTTCCTTCCCATTTTGTTGATCTCACTGGACATTTCCGAAGCCCCATTAAATGCCAGGTCCCACCCCAGGCGTTGGAGCACCGCTGTGTCGGGGAGCCCCCGTCACGGGGGGACCCAGTCTGGAGGTGTGGTCTGTACTGTGCTGGGCACATACAAGGGAGGGGAGGAACCATGAGGCCTCTGGCTGGCCAGGGAGGACTTCCTGGAGGAAGCGGCCTCTAAGCTGGGGCTTGGCGGGTGAGTGGATTGGCCTGATTGAGAGGAGGAAGGTGTCCTTTGCAGGCAGAATGGCTTGCAGGCACAAAGGTCTGGAGGCTGGACATGGCATGGCAGGTTCTAGAAGGTGTGTCTGGGTATGAAATATGGGGCCCGTGGGCAAAAAGAGGCTGGGGCAGCCCCTCATGGGCAGTGCCCCGGGCCCACCTGTTGTCACCCGAGGGGCCATAGAGGACAGGCCCCCACCATCCAGGCCCCCAGTGATAGCAACAGCCTCTGCCGGGGTAACCAGGAGGCCTGAAGACTCCCCACTGGGTCACCTCCCTGGGCCCGCCAGCCCCCAGCCTCCCAGCCCCCCAGTGCCCTCAGCCCCCCAGCCCCCCGGCCCCCCCCCCCCCCCAGCCCTCATTAATGCTCTGGGTTCACCCCGCCGCCCCACCACAGCTGCTCACAGTGCTGCCGGCTCCGCTGCTATGGCTGCGGCTGAGGCCCTGAGCAAACAGCTTCCCCTCCCCGGAGGCGAGAGACTGGGGGGCCTGAGGCGCCCCCCCCCCCCCCGCAGGGACCACCCATGAGGCGCCCACGGGAGCCTTTTGTTTTCTCTTTGTTGTTTTAAATGCTTTTGGAAACACGCAGCGGGGACACGGTTGCAGAAGTTAGGACTCTGGGAGCCCACCCAGAGCCGCGTGGTGACAGCGGAGGGCGCCCCTCCGGGGTCACTCAGTCCCGATGGCAGGCGTGCCCTCCTGCTGCCCACCCAGCGTCCCAGCTGCAGGCCTGGGGTCATGGACCAGCTCTGTGTCCTGGCCCTGCGTGCAAATGTGGGCATGTCCTACCCCCCACTCCATCTTCTCTGCCCTCCGCCCAGCCTCTCTCTCACCCCGCACCCCGCACCCCGCACCCCGCACCCCGCAGCACAGCTGCTGTTAGCAAGACATCTGACCACCTTCGTTTAGGCGACATCCCGAGGCCCCGGCTTCAGGGCCTCGCAGGCCGGTCCTGGGTGACAGCACCCACCCTAGGGCCCCCCCCCCCCCCCCATGCTCTCTGGCCGGTAGGAGCCCTGGCTTCTCCACAGCGCCCTCTCTCCCTGGACCCCGGTCACAGCCCCACCGGCGGCTTCCAGCACAACACGCCCCAAATCCTCTCTGGCTTGCGAGAGGAACCCCCCACAAGTCGGGGCGGTCTCCAGCGACCAGCCTCCGAGCCTCTGGGCTCCTCACCTCAGGCCCCACCTTGGCCCCAGTCTGGGATGTGGGGATCGCATCCACCCTCCGTGAGCCTCGGTTTTCTCACCCACGCAGTGGGCCCCCCGGGAGTGCCGTTAGGGCGTTGCTCCAGGGGATGGAGGTTGGCCAAGGTCCCGCACAAACTCGCCCAGGGAGGCGGGAGCTGTGGCTGGACTGGGGAGCCACTCTCCGGCTCCCCTTTGTGCCGGGACCCTCCTCCGGGGAGCGGATGGCGCCGCGGGGCACACCCTGAAGCTCCCGGCAGTGACAGTTCTTCATGCCACGTGGGCCCCATGACGTGCCGTCCGGGTCCCCGCAGCACGGGTGGGGGTGGGGCGCGGTCCTCGTTAGGGGTGGGGAGACGGAGGCTCAGACAGGGGAGGGCGCTTGCCCGAGGTTGCACAGCTAGCTTGTGGCAGAGCCGGGGTTTGGGCTGCAGAGCCACGCCGCCGTCAGCCGGGTGTCTGGGGGTTCTGTGCTGGGCACTGGGGTGCACGGCGGACAGGGCCCCTTGGAAGAAACCAGGTTCCCTTTAAGCTCGCCCTGCTGCTCCGCGCCTGTCCCACGGTCCTTGGGAACAGAGTGGGGGCAGGGTGTGTGTGTATTGGGGTGCAGGCACGTGGGAGCAGCCAGCTGCCGGCCCCATATGGTGGCTCCGCCCACCCACTCTGCCAGCACGGCGGGGGGGGGGGGGGGAGCAGGGGCTCTGTGGAGAAAGGAGGGGGCATAACCGCTTTGGCAGGAATGTGGCTTTGGGGGTGTGGTTGGTGGGTTTGTTTCAGCCCCTCTGTGGGGACCGGGGTTGAGTGGCCAGCTGCTCTGTGCACACTGTCTGTGTGACCTCTCATGTGACTCTCAGTGCTGTGCAAACGAGGCTCAGCGAGGTACAGTCACCCCCTCGGGTCACACAGCTGGGGAGGGGCAGAGTGGGACAGCCTGCCTGCGCCCCCGTGGGAGGGTCTCTTTGGACCAGGGCCACTGATGAGGGCAGGCGGCCACACGTGTCCCTGACCCCCCTCACGCCTGTCACTCAGGTACAAGGGCTTCATCAAGGACTGCCCGAGCGGGCAGCTGGACTCGGCCGGCTTCCAGAAGATCTACAAGCAGTTCTTCCCGTTCGGAGACCCCACCAAGTTCGCCACCTTCGTTTTCAACGTCTTCGACGAGAACAAGGTGAGCCGGGCGTGGCGGGTCCCCTCCCCCACAGCCGCCGCTCAGCCCGGGGTTCCTGCCGCTGTTCTACACCCACTCTCCCCGCTACCCCGTGTTCCCCCCGGGAGAAGGAACGACACGTGTGCACACTCAAAAGCTCCCACATACAGATACACACGAGTGCATGCACACCCACACAGCATACATTCAGTGTGCATAGGCACACACAGGCACACACAGAGACAGCGCGTGTGCACACCTAGACCATGGGTACATACACGCGTGCCCACGGGTACCCTGATCTTTTTCTTACGGCACCACATGCAGACGCCCCGGGGCAGGACAGGCCTTGGGATCGCACCGCCGTTTCCGAGCGTGTACAGCCCTTGGTGCGAAGCTCACAGCCACGGCTGACACGTGCACGCTCCCCTGTGCCGATGAGGACACGGGGCTGAGAATCAGACAGCGTGGAGTCTTTCCCGGAGCCCCCCGGTTTCCAGGCTTACCTGAGCTGTGGCGTGTCCCCTCCTGGCGGTGGCCGCCGGCAGCTGGCGGATCCCTGGTTGGGGCGCCCCCGCCCCCCGGGCTCTGCCCCATGCCAGCCAGCACGTCCCTGGCTCTCGGGGGAGTCCCTGTGACTTGTTCCCACGCTCCCGCTCTTGGGCACTCGGCTCTTTCCGTCCCGGGGGGCCTGGCTTCCGCCCCAGGTGACTCCAGGTTGACAGCCACACTGCTTGGCCCTGGGGGAGCTCCGGGCCTCAGTTTCCCCATTTGCAAAACAAATAGGCAGGATTGCACCGCCTAGAACAGTGGTCGGCAAACTGCGGCTCGCAAGCCACATGCAGCTCACGGGCCTAGAGCCCCATCCTCTTCAAGAGCCCCCAGCCTGTGGTTCCAGGCCCACGGGGAGGGGACCTCCGGGCGGCTCCCGCCCAGAGATGGTGCCTGTGTGTGGTCCTCCCTGTGGCCTCACTCCTGCCTCCCCCCTCCCCCCAACCTGTCCCATTTCTAATCCGACTCCCTCCCCTGCCCCTTCCTGCGTCTGTCGCTCACCCCTTCCCTGCCGCCCTCTGCGTGTGTGTCTGTCTGCCACGCGCTCGGGGCCTGCTGCCGCTCCCCACCACCTGCCCGCCGTCTGGCCTGGCCAGGTGGCCCGCCTGACCACCGCCACCTGTCCCTCTCTCCCGCCAGGACGGGCGGATCGAGTTCTCCGAGTTCATCCAGGCGCTGTCGGTGACCTCGAGGGGGACCCTGGATGAGAAGCTGCGGTGTAAGTCCGCCGGCCGGCCTCGGGGCGGTGGGCCCCCGTCCCAGCTGAGAGCCTGGTCCGCGTGGCGGGTCCGAGAGGCGGCCGTGCGGGAGGCACGTGGCTCACTCAGGCGGGTGGACGGATGGGCAGGAGCAAAGGGGACATTCGGGCAGGGGCAGGCCTGGACTTGAAGACCCACTTCCGGGGCTGGACCCACCTGTTCTGCTGACTGTCCTCGTTCATTCACTTTCATGCTCGTTCACCCGGCGGATATTGACCGGTCAGGGCCACGTGTCCGCGGGGCGGGAGGCCAGAACCCGGCGGGGCGGGGCGGGGCGGGTGGGGAGGGGCGGGGCGGGGCGGGTGGGGGGGGTCAGATAGATGGGCACCTGCTCTCATGGCTCCGTCCCGTCTAGCATGGAAACGGGATTTTTAAAAATCCCATAAAACCGAGACAGGAAGAGGGGGGTGAGAGCTGGCGGAGGGGGGCTGACCCTGTGGTGAGTCGGCCGGGCTGGGCGGGGAGGGAGCTGGCAGGTAGGAAGCAGGGAGGGGCTCCCGGCAGGGGACTGCTGAGGGGGGGGGACCAGAGGACGCAGAGGGCAGAGACGCCGGCAGGGGTGATGGAGGGGGAGCTCACTGCTCACGGAGAGGTCGGCGTTGCGTTGTCTCCGCAGCGGGAAACCCCTGCAGTTTCTTCCTCTTCTTTCCGTGAGGAGGAGAGGGCGCTGCCCCGGCCGGTGGAGCAGTGGTCAGAGCATCGCCCGGAGCACCACAGGGTTGCGGGTTCCGTTCCCCGTCAGGGGCACGCACCTGGGTTGCAGGTTCTAAGTCTCGGGGGACATCTCTCCCATGGATGTCTTCCTCTCTCTCTCTAATCCCTCCCTCCCTCCCTCCGACTCTCTCTAAAAGTCATGGAAACAGCATCCTCAGGGAGGACCAACAGCCGCAGAAAGAGGGAGAGAGGATTTTATTCCTGCGGAAGCTCCTTGTCCCCTGGGCTGGGCGGATCGGTTTATTTCTGAGTTGGCCGCCGAGTAGCGGGGACTCTGCGTCGCTGGAACCGGAGCGGCTGAGGGGTGCGGGGGGAGGGGGCCACCAGGATGCCTCCTGGGCCAGTCCTTCCTCCCAGCTTCAGCCCCTGAGGCTTCTCACTGGCTGAGACCCCCTTCTTTTTTTAAAAAATATATTTTATTGATTTTTCACAGAGAGGCAGGGAGAGGGATAGAAAGTCAGAAACATCGATGAGAGAGAAACATCGATCAGCTGCCTCCTGCACACCCCTGACTGGGGATGTGCCCGCAGCCAAGGTACATGCCCTTGACCGGAATCGAACCTCCAGTCCGCAGGCCGACGCTCTATCCACTGAGCCACACCGGTTTCGGCCCCCTCCTTTTTACTCCCAGGTTCTTTCTTCCCGGCCCCCGTTGAAATGGGGTGTGTGTGTGTGTGTGTGTGTGTGTGTGTGTCTGCTGGCCCTGATGGGAGTATTCGCTGACTGGGTGAGGCAGGGGTGTGGGTCCCCATCGCTGCTGAGGGGCAGAGGGCGGGAGGCGGGTGCAGAGCCGCCCACGCGGGGCCCAGGTGACCCCCGGCTGGTTGCAGGGGCCTTCAAGCTCTATGACCTGGACAACGACGGCTACATCACCAGGACCGAGATGCTGGACATCGTGGACGCCATTTACCAGATGGTGGTGAGAGCTCGGGCGTGCGGCCGGGGGAGGGGGGGGCGGCCGGGGAGCAGCTTGGCTCGGCCCCAGGGACCACCCCGGTGGGGCCGCTCTCTGGCGGGGGGCTGGGGGGTGAGTTGGCCGGGTGAGGGCCCCTGCCTGGCTCGCGGAGAAGGGTGGAGGCTGGGATGTCCCCGCAGGACGGCGGGAGGGGGGGCGGCGTTGGGCGTGAGCGGGAGAGGCGGTCCTCACCCAGAAGCAGCCCCGTCTGCGGGTTTGGCCCAACCCCCGAAGCCCAGAGCGCGGGAGCCCAGCCCCCCGCTGTCTGTCCGCCAGGGCAACACCGTGGAGCTCCCCGAGGAGGAGAACACCCCGGAGAAGAGAGTGGACCGGATCTTCGCCATGATGGACAAGGTGAGGCGGGGCGGGGTGCAGAGCCGGCTCGGGCGGGCGGTGCGGCCTGGTGAGGGGTCCGGGCTCGGGTGGGCAGCCATCCCCATCAAGCGTCTGTTTTAAGTAAGTTTTCCGGACGGTTTTTCTTTCCTAAACCAAGATCCTCAACCGTGTCTGCCGGCGCCAGGCCTTTTGGCATCGGGGAGTCGGGCCATCGGAGAAGTGCACAGGCTCACACAGGAAGCGGATCCTTCTGGGAAAACAGCTGTCCGCATGTTCTGAGAGACCTGGGGAGGGAGTATTCTAGGAGCCTCTTTTTAAAAATATATATTTTATTGATTTTTCACAGAGAGGAAGGGAGAGGGATAGAAAGTCAGAAACATAGATGAGAGAGAAACATCGGTCAGCTGCCTCCTGTCCCCCTGCTACTGAGGCTGTGCCCGCAGCCAAGGTACATGCCCTTGGCCGGAATCGAACCCGGGACCCTTCAGTCCGCAGGCCGACGCTCTCTCCACGGAGCCACACCGGTTTCAGCGCGGGGCCTCTTAAGGAACGCATTAACGATGAGCTGTTGCGTTGGCCCTAGCCACCCCATGTTTTCGAAGCAATGATACACGGATGCGCTGCCCGGAGCAGCCGTGACGTGCTCTGACCTTCCCGTGATCTCCACGGGAAGCAGGGTCACGGCACCCCTGCTTCTGATGGGGACCGCCCCCAGGTGCATCCTGGGAGAAAAAGCTGCATTTCGGGGAAGAGGATGGTACCCTGAGCAACCTCATCTTTCCCCCCTGAGCTCACAGCCCCACCGGGCTCCGTCCAGGCCGGGGGGGGGGCGGGGGGGGGACAGGAGCCGGTACGCAGACTGCCCCCGAGCCGGGAGAGCGCCGCTTTAGGTGGGGTCGACGTCGGGGCGGTCGGGCAGCCTCGGGAAGGGCATTGGTCACGGGGCCTCGGGCCGAGCCGGCGGCCGGCGCTTCCTCCGTGTAGGAGGGGCGGTGAGCCCGGCCAGTGTCCTCAGCGGCGGAGCAGCGACCGCGAACCAAGAGGCCCCCGGTTCGATTCCCGGGCAGGGCACAAGCCCGGTTGCAGGCCCCAGCCCCGGGAGGGGTGCGGGAGGCAGCCGGTTGGCGTTTCTCTCTCCCCGGCGTTTCTCCCTGAAATAAACGAGGACATTGTTTTAGAGGGAGAGGTGAGCCCGCGCAGAGCCGGGTCCGGACGCGCTGGCTCGGACTCCGCCGCCCTCTTGGTCATAACCAACGTGTGTGCGGAGTGGGGAGCCGGGCCGCGTCCCGGGGGGGAGTGGGTCAGTGCGGAGGCCGTTACATCTCCCGGTCAGACTTCCCTCTTCGGGGAAACCACGCCCGCCCTGCAGTCCGACGGGGGTTCATTCGGCTTCTCCGGGACCAGCCAGGGGACGCTGGGTAGGCGGCCGGGCCTCAGTTTCCTCGCAGTGAACGGGGGTCAGAGCAGTACCTCCTCGTGGGGCAGGCGTGGGGGTCCCATGAGATCAGCCGGTGCACCCAGCACGTGTGGGTACACAGCAGGCGAGCTGGAGGACGGCCTGCTGGGCTGGGGACCCCTGGCCATGCTTCCCTCCCCCCCCCCCCCGGAGGTCTCTGCCCACAGGCCTCCCGGAGAGACGCTCCCGGGAAGGGATGCTGGCCAATACCACCGCCCCCAGGCCCCCGCTCCCCGCCGTCCCTGTGCTGAGCCCCACCGGCCCCTCCCAGGGCCCCGGGCCCAGGGCAGCGCTCCCGGGCCCGCTGTGCCCCTCCGAGAGCGACCGGAGAAATGCATTAGGCTCCTGCCCTTTGGGGTGACCGCCGTGTGGGGCGCTGACAGCAGCGATCGGTCACTACGGAGCCCAGGGCGCCTCCGGGTCAGCTCGGTGCCCTGTGGGGGCCCTGCAGCTGTGTGGCCCCCGACGAGGACCCGGGCCCAGGAGCTGGGCTCAGGGCGGCCAGCCGGATGCCCGGCTCCTGTCACCTGGCGGGCCGCGATGCCCCCTCCTGGCCTCGCTCGGGGAGCTCTCTGGGGACCAGGCCAGGGGACGGGCCAGCACCTGTTCCGGGAGGTGGCTTCCTCCCCCCCACGCTCCCCCACCCACCGCTGAGCCCCACCTCTCTGCCCGCAGAACGCCGACGGGAAGCTGACGCTGCAGGAGTTCCAGGAGGGCTCCAAGGCCGACCCCTCCATCGTGCAGGCTCTGTCCCTCTACGACGGGCTGGTATAGTCGCCCCAGAGCCGGTGAGTCGGGGGGCTCAGGGCCTGGAGTGGGGGGGGGGCAGGACTGGTATAGTCACCCCAGAACTGGTGACTTGAGGGTTCAGGGTCTGGAGTGGGGAGGAGCCCAGCCGGCTGGTATAGTCGCCCCAGAGGCGGTGAGTCGGGGGGCTCTGGGCCTGGAGTGGGGGAGGGCGGGATCCCGGCCACAGGATGCCGAGGGCAGGCAGAGAAGCACCTGCCTCACGTGGGGTCTCTGCAGGCAGGCACAGCGTGTGGGCGGCCATGGGACAGGGCCTTCACGTCAGCCAGAGGCCTTGGCTGCGGCAGACGACGGTCCTCCTGGCTTCTTTTTTATTTTTATTTTAAAATATATTTTACTTATTTTTTTTACAGAGAGGAAGGGAGAGGGATAGAGAGCTAGAAACATCGATCAGCTGCCTCCTGCACACCCCTCACTGGGGATGTGCCCGCAACCAAGGTACATGCCCTTGGCCGGAATCGAACCCGGGACCTTTCCGTCCACAGGCCGACGCTCTATCCACTGAGCCACACCGGTCAGGGCTCCTCCTGGCTTCTTTCTCGTCCTCTCCTGCGCCTGCTCTGCCCTCCCTGCTGGTCCCCATGTTGGCGGGGGAGGGAGTGGATGCTCCGAGAGGTCCCGTCCAGCCGTGAGCACTCGTGCACGCGCTGCGTGTGCGTCCGTGTGCGCTCCCGGGCCGGCGGTCAGCCTCGGGTGGACAGCGTGTGGGCAGACACAGGTGTGCGAATGCTCTGTTGAGGAGGCTGTCCTGTCCCCCCAGGAGAGAGTCAGCTGGTGTCATTAATTTATTGAGTCACACTGTTGTTTCCTCACAGCTTTCTGCGGGAACGTGTGTGTATGTATTTCCCGCAGCAACAATGAGTTCAGAACCATATGTTGTTCAGGTTTTCTTGTGTTGTTTTTTTCAAACGAACAATTTATAGAAAACATTCATTTTTTTCCTTTTGGAGATGGCGCCAAGAAAAGAGGATTTTTATTTTTATTTTTTTTATTTATTTTTTTGAAAAGAGGTTGTTTGGACGCCTCACCCTCGTTGTGTGTCCACAGCCTTCCCTCCACACGGTTGGGGTGAACTCGGCCTGTATCCCCACCAGCAACATGGTGACTGAGAAGGCCTGGCTTTATTTCCGAGGACAAGACCCAGCCTCCTCCAGCTCCCCCCCGCCCTCTCCCCCGCGGCTCCCCCCGCGCCTGCCCCGTAGCCATCGCCTCCGTTTCGCACCGTTGTTTGTTCCGTTGATTTGCCTCCTCAGTTTCCTGACGTCCCTTAATTCCCGACCGGTCACTGTCCCAGAATCCCCTGCAGCCCTCGGTTCTACACCAGCCCGAGCTGTCTGAAGCCGCCCTTTTTCATAGCTGCGTGGTATTCCGCCAGAGCAAGGGGTCTTAATTGAACTAGTCCAGGGGGACCTTCGGCTGTTGAGAATTTCGGGGGGTGGATTCAGAACGTTGTCTCTGATGGAAGCATTCACGCCGGTAGAGGGAATGGCGTAACACCGTGTACCCAGCAGCTGGCTTCAGAGTCACCAGCTCTCAGCCGATCCTGTGCCATCCCCACCCTTCCCCCACACCCACCCACACTGGGTATTTTGAAGCAAATTCAAGACGTCATATTGTTGTTGTTTTTTTATTGTTTAAAGTATTTCAAATAGTAGTACATATGTTTCCCTTCCCCCCCATTGACCTCCCTCCAGCCTCCCCTACCCCCCACCACATGCCCTCACCTGCCCCCCCCAGTGTCTTGTATCCATGCATACAAGTCCTTCAGTTGATCTCTTTCAGCACCTCCCAACCTCCTCTGCCTTCCCACTGTAGACAGTCTGTTCAATGCTTCTTTGCCTCTGTATCTATTTTTCCTCCCGTTTCTTTTCTTTAAAAAATCTAGCATCTGCAGACTAGAAATATTGTTTCATGCATGAATAATTTCAAAATATGTTCCAAAGAACGACTCTTTAAAAAAACCCCCAAAATGCCCCAAATTCAAGATTAATTCCTAACGCTCCCCGATCTCCGGTGGGTGTTCCAGTTTCCTGTGAGCGCCCCAGTTTGCTTCTTTCTTTGTTCATGGAATCAGAGTCTGAGTAGAGGCAGGGGTTGCAATTGGCTGACAGGTCTCTTACGTGTATTTTGATCTCTCTGTTTTCCTCTCCCTTTTTTCCTTCTTCTCGCTGTGGGTCCAGATACACATCCTATGGAAGTGCCACGGTGTGGGGCTTGCGCCCCTGATGGTTCGAACACCACCGTCTGCTCCCTGTACGCCCTGGAAAGGGGCGGTCAGACCTGCAGGCTTGTGCACATCCGTGTGACCTGTTGGGGTTTTCCTCTCTTCTCCACGACCAGCGTGGAGAGAGAAGTGGGGTCCGGTTACTGAGTAGAGGAGCTGGGGATTGAGAAATCACAGAAAAGAACAGACGACACAGACATAGAAAATAAAGCTGGGGCTGGGTGGGATCTGTGCTCTGTGATGGAGAGACAGGGAACCCCAGCCCAAACGCAGAGTGTTTGTTTATACTAAAACAGAAAGGGGCTTCACAGGAAAAGACTTAAAATCAAAGGAGCTTACGTGGGCCCAGGCCCCACTCATTCCCTCATTCCCGGGGCTCGGCTGAATCTACATCTCAAGGCCCTCCCCCCGACACCTGGAGCAAGTTAAGAGTCAGGACTGATAACGCATTGGCTCTGCCTGGTGCCTCGGATTCAGCTGACACTGATTTAAGAATGCTCAGGTGCCTTCCCGGGGGCCCGGCCCTCTACAGGGACCCTCTTCTGAGAGAATACCACCCCCCGGGTGGGGCTGTGTGTGACCACGAGGCAGCACGTGATGGCTGGCGCTGTCGGCACCATTCATTCATTCATTCATTCCAAAACGGTGCCGCCCCAGCTGCCGTCCCTGCCTCGGGCGAGCGGCGGGTTTCCCTGCCGTTGCTATTGGTTACCCATGCCCTAGGCTTGAACAGGAAAGGCAGGGTAGATACTTGATTCTCTGGACCAGTTTTCCAAGTTGGATTTCTTTCTTTTTAAAAAAATATATTTTATTGATTTTTCACAGAGAGGAAGGGAGAGGGATAGAGAGTCAGAAACATCGATGAGAGAGAAACATCAACCAGCCGCCCTTGCACACCACCTGCTGGGGATGTGCCCGCAGCCAAGGCACATGCCCTTGACCGGAATCAAACCCGGGACCCTCCAGTCCACAGGCCGACGCTCTATCCACTGAGCCACACCGGTTTCGGCTCCAAGTGGGATTTCTATCAGCCGTCAGCTCTGACCAATGACGTTACCATGTACATGTATGTGCGTGTGTCATGACTGTCTGGATAAATGCAATCGGGGATAGATGTAACCAGCAGACACAGTGTGGCCAGCATCGGGGCTCACAGGTCGCTGTGGAAGGTGAAGAACGGGGCTGGCGGGGCACCGGCAGGCTGGGAGGACACGGGCCTGTCTCGGGGCGCTCTGACCTCCCTTGGGGTGGCTGCTCCTGCCCTCTGTCTCCCGTTGCCCCTGCCCCCAAAGGTCCCCCAAACCCCGGCCCCATGGGGCCTTCTGATTCCCCCAGACCCCCCCCCGCCCCGGCACACAGCTCCTGCCTGCCCGCCCCCCTGCACACAGCTCCTGCCTGCCCCCCCCATACAGCTCCTGCCTGCCCCCCCCGCACACAGCTCCTGCCTGGCCCCCCGCACACAGCTCCTGCCTGGCCCCCCGCACACAGCTCCTGCCTGGCCCCCCGCACACAGCTCCTGCCTGGCCCTGACCACCTTTCAGACCCTCTCACGCCCATCAGGAGTCAGACACTGACACCTGTCGGGGGGGCAGGGGCGTGCGATGCCACACCGATGTGGAGCGGGTGATGGGAAGGACGAGTGGGAGGTGCAGACAGTAACAGGCTGTTCCCCAGGCTGCCCTCTTTTTTTTAATTGATTGAGGTAGAATTCACACGACATAAAATTAACCATTTTACAGGGAACGGTTCCGTGGCGTAAAGCACAGTCACAGGGTTGGGCAGCCACCACTTCTGTCTAGTTCTGAGCTATCTGCGTCGCCCCAAATAACCCTCCCCACCGCCGCTCTCTCCGCCCCCCCGCCCCCCCCCCCAAGCCCTCGGCCGCCCCTCACCTGCCGTCTGTGTGTGGATCTGCTGTTGGGGAGACGTGACGGAAACGGACTTCCAGACCACGTGGGCCAAGGGGTCCGGCTCCTGTCACTCGGCACGCTCTTCCCAAGCTGCTTCCACGTCGCCGACGTCACGCGGACCCTCCCGTCCGTCCTTCGTTCCTTCCCCGGGCTGAGGGGTACCCCCTTAGGGACGGGCCCCGTGTTTATCCGTCACCCCCGACGGTCACCCGGGCTGTGTCCACTGTTGGCTGTTGTGCACGATGCTGCTGTGAAGACGGGGGGCAGGGACTTATTTGAGTCTCTGTGTCCGTTTTTTGGGGGGGTAGATGCCTGGGGGCGGAATTGCTGGGTCCTTGGACCTCCAGGTTTAACTAACCTTCGGAGGGCGTTTCGATCTGTTCACAGAAGCGGCTGCTCTTACATTCCAGCAGCCCGGACAGGGTCCTCGTTCTCCACGCCCGCCAGCACTGCTGCTTTTCTGTTTCCCTTTAATTAAGTTTTTTATGATAAGTCGTCCTAGTGGGTGTGACGTGTGTCTCCTGGTTTCCATCTGCGTTTCCCGTCGCTGAGTCACCTTCTCCTGTGCTTCTCAGCCGTCCACACCTTGTTCTTTCCTTTTTAAAAAATATATTTTATTGCCGAAACCGGTTTGGCTCAGTGGCTAGAGCGTCAGCCTGCGGACTGAAGGGTCCTGGGTTCAATTCCGGTTGTTTGTAAAAAACAAACAACCCAGTAAAATGTATTTTACTTATTGTAAAAAATCAATAAAATATATTTTAAAAATAAATAAAATATATTTTATTGTTTTGTTTGTTTGTTTGTTTGTTTTTTACAGAGAGGAAGGGAGAGGGATAAAAAGTTAGAAACATAGTTGAGAGAGAAACATCGATCAGCTGCCTCCTGCACACCCCCCACTGGGGATGTGCCCGCAGCCAAGGTCCATGCCCTTGACCGGAATTGAACCCAGGACCCTTCAGTCCGCAGGCTGATGCTCTATCCACTGAGCCAAACCAGTTTCAGCCACACCTCATTCTTAATGGTTGCAAACTGGTTCATCCTATGGCTATGTCCTCCCTGTCCAGCCAGTGTCTTGAGTGTGGACACTGGACTCACTCCATCCTACCCTCACTCCTTCTCTCCCATCCTCCCTCCTTCCCTCCCATCCTCCCTCTCTCCCTCCCATCTTCTCTCCCTCCTTCTCACCCTCCCTCCCTCCCTCCCTCCCCTCCCCTCCCTCTCTCCCTCCCTCCCTCCCTCCCTCCCTCCCTCCCTCCCTCCCTATCTTGCTGTTCCAGATGATACTGTAGGAGACATTTATTTCTGAAGAGCAAATGCAAAGCGCCCCCCGATGGGTGGGTCGGGGTGTGCACATCGCTAGCCCTTCCGACTTCACTCGGACCCTCTCGCCGAGTCTCCCGCCAGCGCTGCCCGCCCTCAGCCGCTCTGAGCCCCCCCCCCCCACTTGTGTCTTCAGATGCCTGGGAACCCCTGGCCTCCTCCCGTGCCGTGAGCCGCCTCCGCCTCCGCCAGGCCCCGACGCCGCCCTCCCGTGTCCACCTCGCTGCTCTCCGCCACGGAGCCGCCCCCGAGCAGCGCGGCCGGCTCTCCCCGCCCCGGCTCCCCCTCGTCCCGCCTGCTGCACCCACCGCCGCCTCCGCCTCCGCCCGCCCGGAAAACAACGGAGACGCCCGGCCGCCAAGCCCAGGGCGCACCTGCTCCCCAGACCGGCTCCGTCCCTGCTCCCGCGTCCGCTTCCGGTTTTTATTTCAGACAGACGCTGGGAAAGGAAAACCGACACACCTCCTTCTGTTCTGGAAGATTGGACTGACAGACGGGGAGGCGGCCGCGGGGACCTGGGAGAGCTCTGCCCTGTCCGAGGGCCACCGGGGCGGCCATGGAGGCCCCGGCCCCGGGAGCCGCGTGTCCGGGGCTGCGTGACCCGTTACTTGTCGCCCCCCCCTCCCCCCCCCGCGTGGCCGAGAGGACGGATCGGACGGCGATGACTCTGTGACGGCCGGTGTGCTTTGCGTGGGGAGAGTGAGGTTGCTTTTTATCTCGTACCTAACCGCCCCGTTATTTATTGGTTGGTGACTGTTGCCGCTGCCTCTGCGTCCGAAGCTCCCAGGGACGCGGGGGGCCCCCCGTTTACATGTGCAGCCCTCGCCCACCTGCCAGTCGCGGCCGAGACGCCAAAAACTTTGTTTTCTCAGATACTGTGCTTGAGGTTTGGAGAGGGGGAGGCGGGCTTCCTCGCTGCACTGTCCCCTCCCCAAACGCCTCCTCCCAGAACCCCTTTTCCCTCTTCCGTCCACACGCCGCCGGTCCTGTGTCCGCCCCGGGGTCCCCGGCGTCTTTCTGAGGACGGACAGGGGGCATCTTCCGGTTTCTCGGCTCTCGCTTTGGTGTCTGGCAGCGAGGAGCGTGGACGGCTTGTCCTGCTGGGGCCGGCGCTGGACGGGGGGGTGGGGTGGGGACACCGAGGACGTGGCGGGGCCTTTACACACAGGTGAGCAGAAGGGGGCTGTCCTCCCTCCTCTCTGCTCCCCTGCCTGCCGGCGCCCGGCCCGGAGGGGAGAGAAGGGTGCAGGTCACCCCGTTCGGGTGGTGGCCGCTCCTCGGGCAGTGCCCACTGCGCTCGCAGGAAGAGTTAGCTCCGTCCGCCCCTCGAAAGGGCAGCCCCAGGGCCGCCACCGGGGAAGTCAGACGACCTTGGACGGAGGCCAGGCGCGCGAGGCTGGCTCTGGCTGTGAGACTGCGGGCCACCTCCACCCTGTCTTGCCCCAGCCGCCCCCCGAGGCCTGGCTGAGTGACGCGGAGGTGCCTCCGTGCTGACACGGTGTGATTCCTTTGGGGGTTTGCCGTGCGTGTGACCCAGGGCGTGTAGCTAAGTGTGCGGCCCCAGCAGACGTGGGGTGGGGGTGGGGGTGGGGGGTTGTGGCTCCGTTCTGTGTTGGCACAGACCTTGGGCGTGGCAGCCGGGGTGGTGTGCGGGCCCCGATGGCTCTCGAGCTGTCTTTCTGGCCCAGAGCTGGTCCTCGCCCGGAGGAGGGGGTGGGGGGTGGGGTGGGGTGAGGAACGGCTCCCGGCCGGTTTGGGACCTGAGTTGAGTTCCCGCTGCTGCTTTGCAAAGCCAATGGCCCGCCATCTCCCTGCCCAGCCCAGCCCGAGAGCCGCGGAGCCGGCCTGCGTCCCCACCTTGACCTGTCCTCGGTCTCCGCGTCCACTCCCCAGGAGGCCGGCTTCTGCTCCTTCAGCCTCAGACCCTCCCCGGAGGCCGCCCTTCGAGGGGGGCCCTGCCGACCCAGAACCTCCCTTCCCGCACGCCGCCTCCGCTGTCGGCGCCCAGACCCCACGGGGACCGAGCAGCCGTGCCGTTTGCACAGGTGACTGGAGGCCGGCTCTCCGACGCCCCTGTGGTCACCTTTCTGCTCCGGCCACCAGCCCGGGACGCCCAGCACCCCTCTCCCCATCCCGAAGGCCCCTTGCCCGGCCCTGACCTGGCCCCCGGGGCAGGAGACGAACTTGGCCCCCGGGGACTGGAGAGGAAGAGGGGGGGGCCCTTTCCAGGTCAGATTGCTCTCTGGCCTCTGCCGGAGCCTCGGTTGCCTCTCGGGTCCAGGGGGAAGGACGCAGTCGCACAGCCTGACCCGCAGGCCCCCCTGGAAAGGGATCGTGGCCAGACGTTCTCTGGGGTTCAGCATGGGGACCCCTCGGGCTGAGTCCAATCGCGAGGGACCTTCCTCCACCGTCCAGGGAGGTGGCTGGCCTTTGGTTTGGAGCCATGGGTACGCCTTTTGGTCTGAGTGAGGGGTCCCCGGGCCCAGGCTTCAGGGTGCACCTTGGGTACGTGCCCCGAGGCAGCTCAGACTGCCAGAGGCCCTTCTTGAGGCTCCCCGCATCCCGGCAGAGCGCTAGGCACTGGCATCTGTGCCCAGGGTTGCCAGGCAGGGACAGTCCTCCCCCCTCCTCTCGCCGGGCCTCCGGCTGTGGCACCTGGGAACCCAGAGCAGCCTGTGGGCCTTGCTCCCTTTTCCACTCGAGGCCCAGCCCTGGGACCCCTCCCTGGGCCCCCAGACCAGCAGAAACCTGGCTCTTGGTCCCTCTGCCACCCTCACTCCCGGGGCCCGGGAGCGGGGTCCAGCTCGTCCTTGCAGCCTCTGCGCCCCCCTCGTGTGGATGGTCCTTAGGAAGAGGCCTTGGGTTTCCAGTGTTTAACCAGCGACGTTCGAGGTCAGGTGTCCCTCTCTTTCCCAGATGCTTTTGTTTGACAGCCGGCTCCACAGACGACAGACACACCTGAGCTTCCTGGGACGCCGTCTCTTCTCTGTGTGTGGAGGGTGTGTGTGTGGGGGATGGGGAGAGATTGGGGGGCCTGCGGTTCCTGGGCAGAGGCAGCGTCTCCCTGGAGAAAGCCTCATGCGCGCCACCCCAGCTTCCACGTCTAAGGGATCCAAGAAGGAGTGTGGGAGCGCCCCCTGGTGGTGGTTGGCTGCAAAGGCATGTGGGGGACCCGCAACTGGCTAAACAGGTGATGGCAGAGGGTGGGAGGCTGCGGTGGTGGGGAGGCGAGTCCCGGGCTGTGACCGCCCCCCAGCCCTGGCCTCCAGCCCCACATTCCTGACCGCATGCTTTCCAGAAGCTCTGCTAGGTGTCCCCCAGGGGTGAGTGAGTGAGCATAAGGGCACTGTGATGAGACGCCTCCCCGCTCCCCTTTTTTTTTTAAATCTGCAGAATAAACCCAATGGTCGATTTTTGAATGAATAAAAAGCTTTTGTTGAATAAACAGCTGGTCCCATCTCTGTGTTGGCATCTGGGCCCAGGCTGTGTCTACCCCTGAGGACTGGGCCAGACGCAGACTGTGCCCCGCCCGCCCGCCCGCCCGCCCGCGCTGTCCAAGGTCCTTCCCCCAGGTCTTTGCTGCCCCGGCTCCGAGCGCGTCATTTCGGTTCAGCCGGACTCAGTTTCTCCATCCCGCAGGTGGAGGTGCCAACTGCACAGCCCACCTCGGGGGTGTGGGGGGAGCGGCACCGAGTCCCCTCCGAGCACCGAGCGGGGGTGCATGGCCGGTGCAGGGCTCGGGCTGTCCAGGCACCCCCGTGGGAGCCTGCAGTTTAGGAAAGGAATTTGGGCAACTCTTACCCCAAACACAAGCAAGGCAGTCCCCCCCCCCCCCCGCGGTGTTCTCTCTCTGTTCGCCCCCCAGCCCTCGCCTCTCCCGGGGTGCGGTCCTGTCTGACTGCTCGCTGTGTCTCGGGAGGGGCCCACGGGGCGCCCAGGCCTGCTCGTGCTTCTCTGTATGTCGTCCGCGTCACGCCAATTAAACACGCTTCCTGCTGTGCTCGCCGCTGTGTGACCTGTTGCTTCGTCTGTTTCTGTCCCTTTGCGTTTCTTTGTAGGTCTCGTCCTCCTCCTGACACCCCCTCTCGCTCCGGCTGTCTTTCCCCGGGATGTGCCGTGCGATGGGTAACCGCGGGCAGAAGGGCCAGCCAGGCGCGTCGAGGAGCGCTTCTCTGCCAGCCTCCTCCCCCCATGGTGCCCCCGGCACCCCGTTCGGGCCTGTGGCGTCCGTTCGGAGCTGAAGGGCTTTCTGAAGGTGTGAGAATATGTGAAAGCAGCTGGCTGACGCCAGGGGTTTAGATCGTGCGGATCTGCATCCCCCGAGGCTTGTAAACTCCGCCCGGGCGTGGCTGGTGCTGCCGGGCTGGGGGGCCACACTTTGAGAACTGGGGGGGGGGGGGGGGCTCTTTGTACTATGGGACATCCTGCTGGGTCCTAAAGGGGAGTCCTGCCTCCATTCATCCGGGCCTGGCTAATCCTTTATTCCCTTGGATGCCGCCCCCCACCCCAACCGTGATGTGTGGGCACTGAGGACCCCGAGATCTGTTGCTGATGCGTGGAGAGGTGATGGCGGGGGAGGTGGGTAGATGAGCAGCTCCTGTGGGGACTCTCAGAAAGGCACCCCGAGTTTGGCAGCCACGTGGCCGCCTCGGGGGGGGGGGGGGGCTCAGCCTGGCCCCTGGGATCTTGGTGGGGTTTCCTCTTTCGCCTCCAGGTGAGTATTACGTGTTTGCCCACACACAGTGGGCCTGCGGGCGCTGGGTGCCTGCGGAGGGGGCGTCGGGGCACGGTCCCGCCGAGGCTACATCAGTTCGGGGAACGACAGGCAGCGGCTGCAGGCGCACACCCGCCGGTGAGAAGTACGCCATCGCTCTGGAGAGATGGGTGGGTCAAGCAGCCGCATTAGAGCGAGCCCCCGCCCTCCCCCGGAAAAATAAGTTGCGTTTCGGAGTTGGTTTGTGAAAGGGACTGTCAGACCAACACCCCCTAAGACAGCTGCTGGGCCAGCAAAACTTCCAGTTGGTGCTGAAGCAGTCACGGGAAAGGGGGTGCAAGCATAGCCTCCATGGCCACGCCGGGCGCCCCGCTTCCTGCCTCGCTCCGGCAGGGTTGAGACACACGGGAGCCAATCAGAGGCAGTATGTGTGTGTGTGTGTGTGTGTGTGTGGGGGCAGTGGTTGGGGGTGCAGGTTCAGACTCAGACCTGGTTCCCAGCCGGGTGCCACCACCCGACATTGGGCACGCGCTCCCACTGACAGGGTTTTCTCATAGAAACGTGGCGCCCCCAGTTAGAGGCAGGGCAGGCTCCGCGGCCCCTCAACAACCTTGCCTCCAGACGGAATACTACAACAGAAGCAGGTCTTACTCTGCCAAAAGTCCCAACATTTACTAGCGAAGAGGGACCAGCACCGTCATCCGCCTGGCCCTGGCCCGCCTCAGGAGTGGGGGCAGGGGGGCCAGGACCTCCAACATCCTTTTGCTGATGAACAAACGCTAGTGTGGCTTTTATTTTATTATTTTATATATTTTTTATTGGTTTTTTTTACAGAGAAGAAGGGAGAGGGATAGAAAGTCACAAATATCCCATGAGAGAGAGACATCGATCAGCTCCCTCTTGCACAGTCCCCACTGGGGATGTGCCCGCAACCAAGGTATATGTCCTTGACCAGAATCGAACCCGGGACCTTTCAGGCCGTAGGCCGACACTCTAGCCACTGAGCCAAACCGGTTTCGGCAATGCTAGTGTGGCTTTTAATAACAATCTGTATTTACCATGCTAATGTGACCCCTCCTGGAGAGGGATTCCTGATCGGGCATTTCAAATACTGAGGGACTGTCCCTCAGGTGGAGACTGGGGGTAATTCGCACACACACAACTCCGTTCTACCCACGTGGTAGAACGAAATGAGTGTTCGGGACATCTCTCTCTGGGAGACCTGGATCTGGCTGGAGGAGCCCACGAGGGGAAGGCTGGAGCTGAAGGTGACTCCGTCTTTTCCAGGCAGCCTGGGGAGGCATCCAGGGAACCGGGTCCAGTGGCCCTGTGGGCACAGGACATCATAATCTCCTGCTCTAGACCAGTCCGCACTCACCTGCCCCGGCCCAGCCTGCCCTGGGCGGCTTACTGCGAGGCGAGGCCCAGTGAAGGCCCAGACCCCAACTCATACGCAGCCACCCCTTTGCTGGGATGGCTCGGACTGGCCTCCGTCCCCTGGCTGTGACAGCATGGGGAACCCGCAGGTGGCTCCATTTCTCCCCACTGTGGGCCTTGCACTCTGTCCCCAAGCCCCAAAGTCGCATCTGTATGCTAGAAAGTGTCTCCCTAAACGTTACCCCCCAGAGCTCGGCTTGGGGCACCACCGCGCACAGGAGAGAAAGGGGAGAGTGGGGAACGCCATGTGGGCTTCTGCCTGCTGTCCTCCTGGCCTGGGCCCCTGCAGCCCGCCCCGCCCCGCCCCGTGACAGTGCCCAGGTCATTTCCAGGAACAGAAATTTCATTTTGTTTATTTTAAATATATTTTATTGATTTTTCACAGAGAGGAAGGGAGAGGGATAGAGAGTCAGAAACATCGATGAGAGAAACATCAATCAGCTGCCTCTTCACACATCCCATTGGGGATGTGCCTGCAACCAAGGTACAATGCTTGACCGGAATCGAACCTGGGACCTTTCAGTCCTTAGGCCGACGCTCCATCCACTGAGCCAAACTGGTTTCTGCAGGAACAAAAATTTTATATCCTCCAGGGTCCTGGTCCGGAGGAGCCTTGGGGTGGCGTGAAAGGGGACTTTGAAGGCCGCCCGAATTTAGGAAAAGTGAGCTTGAAGAGGGACTCACCCTGACCACATTTCATTCCCCATTTTTAGCTGCTCACAGGGCTGCATGTTATAAAGGACTACATTTCCCAGGATCCCTTGTAGCTGAGTGAGGCCATGCGACTCAGTTCTGACCAATGGGATGAGAGCGATAGGAACAACTTCCCTTCCTCCTAATCCCTTCCCGCTGAAGGGACCAAGGACCACAGACAAACCCTCCTGTGGCCTCAGGCCTGACACCTGGAGGCGCCATCAGCCCTGGACCATGTACACGGGTACCACTCTCCCCTTTTTCTTCTGCGTGTGGTACCGTTAGGAGGGAGAGAAACACATCTCTAACGTGAATGAGCCAGCCGGGTCTCTGTGTGAAAAACAGCCAAATTTATCCTTTAACCCAGTGGTCGGCAAACTGCGGCTCGCGAACCGAGGCTGGCCGCTCCGTTGACTAATGAGTTTGCCGACCACTGGTCTAATCCACTGAGGGGTCCACGGGGTCATTTTAAACGGCCATTCAAACCTACAAATGTTTCCTCTCAAGGCTCCGTGGTTGCCAAAGCGCTATAGTAAAAACGTGTGCTCGGCGGCTCCCCGCATCACCTCTTCTCACTCTCACCGCCCGCCTCCTCTCCTTCCCCTCTGCCCTCCAGGGCTCAGGGGCGAGGGTCCCAGTGGGCAGGACTCCTGGGGGAGAGGAGGGGGGAAAGGGTGTTGGCCCTGGATAAGGTGCGAGGCCCCAGGAGACTCGGCCCGCTGGGTTTGCCCGGGGAAACCACAGTGTGGTTGCCGGCAGCCTGGCTGACATTGGACGCAGGACCTGGCCAGCAGCCTGGGGACAGGGAGGTTAGACTCCTGTGGTCTCTTCCAACGGAGCCCTTTCCCGGCACAAGCAGAACTTAGAGGTAACAGAGGTGACGGAGAGTGAGATACCGTTGTTCGGAGAGTGCGAGGAGGGGCAGGGGAGACCCACAGTGGTACCCCACGTTGTCCCCTCTGGAGGGCGGGGCCTGCTGTAGTCACCGGGCTGCTGGCTGCCCCAGAGGCGAGGTGATGTCTTTGCAATATTGTGGGGACCCCTTTTAATTTCTGAGGATTCTGAAGGCCCAAGTTAACACGTGTCAGCTGCCCGCTGCGTGCCCCCTATCGGGGATGGAGCCCCCCAGTCTGGGCATGTGCCCCCACTGCGAATCAGCCAGCGACCTTTTGGCACATAGGATGATGCTCACACCGCTGGGCAACACCGGCCAGGCCTGTGGTTTTCTTTATTGCATGTGTTTGTCTGGTCATGAATGCTGGTCTCAGGAAATGAGCACAAAGTGTCCCCTTCTCTTGTATCGGGTAGAATGTTGTCCCCCTTTACATAGTTAGTATAATTCACCACCAGGAAGTGATCTAGGCCCAGCCATCTTCCTTTTGGGAATATTTAAAAACCACAGACTCCGTGTCTGTGCTATAGGATGAGTCCGGGTAGCTATTTCACCTCGGGGACTTTGTGGTTCCTGGTAGCTGTGGAGGAATTTGTTCATTGCGTCCAAATGCTTGGGTTTATGTGCACAGAGTTTTCTGACTATTCCCTTCCCATCCATTTATTGTCTGTGTGGTCTGTAATGATATCCCTTTTTTCACCCCTGCTATTGGTAATTTTTCTCTCCTTTTTTGCATCGCAAGTCTTGCTGGAAGTTTATTCATTTCACTGATCTTTTCAAAGAACTAAGCTTTGGTTTCACTGTTTTTCTCTACAGTTTTCCTGACTTCAACTTTATCAATTTTAATTCTTTATTTTCTTCCTTATGGCTTAGACTTACTTTGATCTTCTTTTTCTGAATATATGCCAGTATATATAGTATATTATTAACTTCAGAGAGGAAGGGAGAGGGAGAAAACAACAACAATGAGAGAGAATGATTGATTGACTGCTTCCTGTACACCCCACACTGGGATTGAGCCCCCCACTTGGGCATGTACCCTGACTGGGAATCAAACCATGACCTCCTGGTTTATAGGTCAACTACTGAGCCATGCTGGCCGGATTTTTCCAGTTTCTTAAAGTGGAAGCCTAGATTTCTGATTTGAGACCTTCCTTCTTCTTTTAAAAAAACATTTTATTGTGTTTTTTTTTTTCTCAGAGAGGAAGGGAGAGGACTAGAGAGTTAGAAACATTGATGAGAGAGAAACGTCGATCAGCTGCCTCCTGCACACCTACTGGGAATGTGCCCACAAGCAAGACACATGCCCTTGACCGGAATTGAACCTGGGACCTTTCCGTCTGCGGACCGATGCTCTAGCCATTGAGCCAAACCGGTTAGGGTGAGACCTTGCTTCTTTTCTAACATGAGCATTTAATACTATAAACTCTCCCCAAGCACCACTTTACCTTCACCCCGAATATATTGATACATTGCCCCTTTGTTTTCCTTATTGATTTCTAGTTCACTTCCCCTGTGGTGAGAGCACACCTGGTATGCTTTAACTCTCTTAAATTAGTTAAGGTTCCCTGTGACCCAGATACAGCCTCTCTTGGTGACTGTCCCACTCGAGGTCGAAAAGACTGTGCGTTCTGACATTGCTGGCTGGAATCTTACCTAATAATAGACAAACATGTAAATTGACTATACCCCCGCTACGCCACCAGCCAATCAGGAGCGATATGAAAACCAACTCAACAAAGTTGGCAGTTAATTTGCATACACAGACACCAAGTGACAGGGGCTGGATGCTTGCGTCCCACCCCACCCCCAGTCTCTCAGGGCCCCTGGGCAGCGTGGGAAGGTGGGGCCGGAGCGGAAAGAGGTGGCTCTGGGGCCTGAGCGGACAGGGGCTGGGCTAGAGTGGAAAGGCGGTGCCAGTAGCCAGGGAAAAGAAAGCCCATTGTAGCACGGATCTTTGTGCCTCGGGCCTCTAGGGTTCTATACATGTCAATTGGGTACCGGTGGTTGACTGTCTATCTCCTAGTTCTACCAGTGACTGAGAGAAGCAGAGGCACCGCCGTGTAGGTGTTGGTTAAGCACGGGACAAAAGGCTGCTTATGAAGGACAAGATGGCTTGGTCACCAGGAGGCTGAGTCCTCACACTGCCTTGGTGCCGCTCATTGAGCTGTCTTGGGAGGCAGACGTGTGTGGGTTTGAGTCTCACCCGTCCCCCTGCTCCCTAAGGGAACTTCACGGTTAGTGGTTGGGTGTCAGACACCAGCTATGAACATCCAAACACATGCACACCCAGAACTCACTGAACATGTTGCATGGGCTCTCATGCTATTGGAAGGAGGAAAGCATCGGTTGTGAAGGGCGAGGAGAGCGGCAGTGAGGAGAGGGAAAGAGAGGGACTGTGAGGTGAGGCTTTCGAGGGAGGGGCATGCAAGGGACTGTTGGGAGCGGGGGCGGGGAGGGCTGTAGGAGGCTGAGCGGGGGGCTATAGGGTGGCGTACCCCCCCTTGCCAATACGCCAGAGCGCCCAGAAGTGAAGACTGATTTGACTGTGATGCCCTGGAGCCGCACTGTGTGCCCTTTGGCCGTGACTTCTTGCCCAGCTGGGCCTGTAGGTCGGACAGAGGCCAAGCTGGGGGGTTCAATGCATTAATTTGGGGGACACCCTACAGGAGCTTGGGGAGTAGTCGCCTCTCTTCCAGGCCTAGAAGGTGCAGAACTGTGTCCCCCCGCCAGCAGGGAGACGTGCCAGGGGCGTTCGGGGCTGGAGCTCAGGGAACTGCCGTCGAAAGAGCTTTATTTAAAGTGCAGGCCGTCATCGCCCCGGAGAGAACACGTCTCTGGTTAAAATCAAACACATTTCCCCTCAGGGAGCTCCCCGAGCTCGGAGGAACCCTGGGTGGGGCTGAATCGGAGTGTGTGGGAGAAAAGGGGAAACAACCCGTCCCAAGTCCTGACCTTGCCGTCTCTGGCCCTCCCGAACTCCGTGGGCTGGGAGTGAGGAAGAGATCAGAGCCGGTCATAACCCAGCCGTTCCTGCGTGCTCGCTGGAGGCCGGGTCGCTTGTGCGGGGGGGGCCCGGCGGTGCCCGGCAGGAAGGCGCTCCGGGAGCGCCCGCTGGCTGGCGAACACGCCTGTTCTGCCCCTGGTGTCTCAGCGCTCAGGGGTGTTGCTCCTTTTAACCGTAAGCCAGTTGCCATCTCCAGAGAAGCTCATGAAGCCATTTCCTGAATGAAGTAACATGTCTCCACCTTCAGTATTTAGGATTTCGGTTATAAAAGGTGGAACCCCAGCCCAGGAGAGCCTGGGCAGGAAAAGAGAAATTACCACCTAATTTAATTACGCCCCAGAACGGCGGGGGAGCTGGGAGCTACAGAGGCGCCGCTTTCTCTCTTCCTCTCCGCTTCTCGTCTCTGCGGGCAGCACGCGCTCCTCCTGCAGGTGGCCTCCTTCCTGGAGGTGGGAGCAGGGCTGCTGGCAGCCCCCCGTTCGTCACCCATGAGTCCCATCACCCCGAAGCAACAGTGAAAACATCCCAGGGAAGGATTTTGATTGGCTCTTCTAGAGTCACATGGCCAATCACTGTAGCTGGAGAAATGGGACAGCATGATTGGTTCAGCCTGGGTCATGTGACCACTCTGGTTGTTAGAAGTCTTTTGGAACCCATTACCGGAAGCAAGGGAGCAGTATTCTTTTTTTTTTTTTTTAATATGTTTTATTGATTTTTTTTTTCTTTTTACAGAGAGGAAGGGAGAGGCATAGAAAGTTAAGCTGCCTCCTCCTGCACACCCCCCACTGGGGATGTGCCCACAACCAAAGTACATGCCCTTGACCGGAATCAAACCTGGGACCTTTCAGTCCCCAGGCTGACGCTCTATCCACCGAGCCAAACCAGTTTCAGCCAGAACAGCGTTCTTAATGGTAGACAATCGAAGCTGACCTTGCTCCCAGCAGCACGACTGGGTGCTGACACTGAGCTAGAGAATTATGCTCGGTGCTTCCATCATAGCTCTAGTCTGACCCCTAGAGACCGTGGCTGGTACCACGGCCCCCATCACACCAGGAACTTGATCTTGTTGCCACTGCCATGGGTTGGGGGTGGGGGGGGAGGCCAGCACCAGTGTATTTGATGGGCAAAGCCCATGGCACACCCCGTGCCCCAGCCGCAGGCGGGGAGGAGATCCAGGGACTGGCCAGTGAGCACACTGAGTGGCCAGCACTCCCAGGGCTTGCACACTGCAGGGCACACATCGGAAGCACACATCGGACGGTTGGTCCAGCAGCTCTCCCCTCTGTATCCCGAGGCTGCTTCCATTCACTGGTGCTGGCCTTCCGGTTCAGAGTCAGGCACAGAGAAGCTGGTGCCTGTCTCCCCCCCCCCCTCCCGCCCCCCCGCCCAACCCGCGGCAGTGGCAGCAAGGTCAAGTTCCTGGCGTGAAGGGGCCTGCTCTCACTGAATGTCCAGGGAGACGTGCCCAGGTCTCTGTGATGCGGTCCGCCCCCTACATCCTGGCACTTGGCAAGCAGCTGCTCTTCACGCCCAGAAGGCCACGGCCTGCTGTCGGGTTGGGCAGCACGTCTCTCCGGATTTTCCGAGGGGGGTTTCTCGGGAAGCAGCTCCAGGCGCCGTTGATTGAAAAATCGCTCATCCAAACCCTTTTGCAATCTCCGCTCTGACCCGAGGGCAGCTGTGTGGCCGCTGCTGTCGGGCCCCATCTGTGCTCCTGATTGACAGCACGTTAGTGACTGGACCCTTGCCGGGGAGGGAGTGGGGGGGGTTGCCTTCCGGGAAAGTGAGTTGGCAGGACGTTAAAGGAGACCGGGCTGGGGTGCGGGGCAGCAGGAGAAGCCATCCCCCCCCCCCCACCACACCACTGGTCTCCCCAGTCCCCATCCCTGGGAAAGCCTCGCTCTGGTTTTCCACCTGCCCCCCAGGCAGCCTCGCCCTGCCCTTTTCTTTTTAATTGTAATAAAGTACACACAACATAAAGTTCACCGTTCGGCTTAAAGTGTACACTTCAGTGGCATTTAGTCACCTCTGTCTTTTTAAAAAAATATTTTATTCACTTTTTACGGAGAGGAAGGAAGAAGGGTAGAGAGTTAGGAATATCGATCAGCTGCCTCCCGCACGCCCCCTACTGGGGATGTGCCCACAACCAAGGTACACGCCCTTGACCGGAATCGAACCCGGGACCCTTCAGTCCACAGGCCGACACTCTATCCACCGAGCCAAACCAGCCAGGGCCATTCTCTGTCTTGTTCCAGAACATTTTATCACCCCAAAAAGAGACACCGCTCCTACCCCCAGCCCTAGACAGCGTGACTCAGCTTCTGTCTCCCGGGATTTGCCGTTTCATACCGTGGGCCTTTCCAGATGCCATGTATGTGGCCTTCTGTGTCGGCTCCTTTCACTTCCCATGACCTGTCCAAGGTTCCCCCCTGTGGTAGCACGTGCCATTCCTCTTTGTTGCTGAAGAATGTTCTATTGCACAATGGACCACATTTGGTTTCGCCATTCGCCTGTGGTGGACATTTAGATTGTCTCTGGCTTTTGGCTATTGGGAGATGCTGCTGCTGTAAACATGGCTGTACATGTTGTTGTTTTTTAAAAAAATATATTTTATTGATTTTTACAGAGAGGAAGGGAGAGGGATAGAAAGTCAGAAACATCGATGAGAGAGAAAGATCCATCAGCTGCCTCTTGCACACCTCCAACTGGGGATGTGCCCGCAACCAAGGTACATGCCCTTGACCGGCATCGAACCCGGGACCCTTTAGTCCGCAGGCCGACTATCCACTGAGCCAAACTGGCCAGGGCGCTGTACACATTTTTGTTTGAAGATCAATTTTCAGTTCTTTGGAGTGTATACCTAGGAGTGGATTTGCTGGACCATAGAGAGGAAGGGAGAGGGAGAGAGGGACGGAAACATCAACGATGAGAGAGCATCATGGATTGGCTGCCTCCTACAAGCCCCCTCCTGGGGATGGAGCCTGCAACCTGGGCACGTGCCCTGCCCGGGGATCGAACCGTGACCTCCTGGTTCATAGGTCAATGCTCAGCCCCTGAGCCAACCTGGCCGGGCCTTTGTAACTTTGGAGGAACCACCAAACCCATCCCACAGCGGCTGCCCTGCCCCGTGTGACCCCGTGTCCTTCGCTGCAATGCCGGGGTTTTTCTTGGCCCTCACGCGTCGTTTCTGTTACCTTGGAGACGGGCTCCCAGAATCTTTTGTTGACAAGAGCCAGTCTGCAGGACAGGCCAAGCTCATGTTCGGATGGGAAAGGGGTGTCTCAGCCAAATGCTGCACCCCAGAGGCTCTGGAGCGGAATCGCTTCATCTTCGCTGCTTCAAGCAGAGAACGGTGCCCAGGGGAGGGGAAGCCCCGCTGTGGCAGAGGGGGTCCTGATCCGGGGCAGGCGGGCCCTGATCGAATCGCTGGCTCTGACGACTCTGTCCTCGAGACAAAGACCATCCAACCCTGAGCATGATTTTCTGGCGCCGGGGTCAGGTTATTCCGCTCACAGGAGGGTCTAGGTTAAGCAGTATTTTAATGGTGCTGGTGAAGCTGGTGGGCTTATACGGCAATGAAGGAGAGGGCTAGAGCTTTTCTTGTTCTGGGCACCCTTTATTTACGGAGGTCCTACTCTGTGCCAGGAGCTCTGCGAGGGCTTGGGGATGAAGGAGACTGAGCCAGGGTGCTCTCTGTCCTTTGGGGACACTCCCTGCAGCGGGCAATCACAGCTCTCCCCTCGGGGGGTACCTCAGCCCCGTCGCGGGGGAGTTGAATTCCAAAGGCAACACATAAGAAGAAATCTAGGCCCTGTCTGGTGTGGCTCAGTGGATAGTGCGTCGGCCTGTGGACTGAAGGGTCCCGGGTTCGATTCCGGTCAAGGGCATGTACTTTGGTTGCAGGCACATCCCCAGTGGGGGGTGTGCAGGAGGCAGCTGATGGATGTTTCTCTCCCATCACTGTTTCTAACTATCTCTTTCCCTTCCTCTCTGTAAAAAAATCGATAAAATATATTTTTAAGAAAATAGAAGAAGAAATCTAAGCCCTGGCTGGTGTGGCTCAGTGGACAGAGCATCGGCCTGTGGACAGAAGGGTCCTGGGTTTGATTCCGGTCAAGCGCACATGCCTGGGTTGTGGGCTTGGTCCCCAGTTTGGGGGGGGGGAGTTTGAGGGGGGTGCATGCAGGAGGCAGCCAATCCATGATTCTCTTTCATCATGGATGTTTCTATCTCTCTCCCCCTCTCCCTTCCTCTCTGGAATCAATAAGAATATATTTAAAATGTTTTTTTAAAAGAAATCTAGGTAAAGAAAAAATTGTTTGATAATCACCTACATTGCTCATGAAAAGGCAGGCATGTGATTCTCTGTTCGCTGCCGGAGTAGAAATACGTACAACTGTACGCCGCTCCAGGAGAAAACGCAAGGGTAGGCGAGTCTCAGTGAGAAAGCTTTGGGCTTCGGACAGCAGGGAATGCAACCCACCTGGCTGAGCTCGGAGGCAAATGCACGGGCCACGTGATGAGAAAGCCACCCGGAGGGAGGCTCCTAAGTGTTCTTAGCGTCCCTTCTGGCCAGGCGGGCTTCCTCAGGCCTCAGGCTGCAAGCCCAGGGCTCCCAGGGGGCCCGGCAGGTGGGAGAGCGGAGCCGTTTCCTCCTGGAGCCTCTTTCCCCAGAAGTGTTTACCCTCAGGCCCGTGAAGCATCTCAGATGGACTTTGTGTATGGCGTGAGGTAGGGATCCGGGGTCCCTGTTTTTCCACTTCCATATCCAGCTGCTCCAACACCATTGGCTGAGAGCCCTTCCTTTCCCCGGGAGCACCTCTGTCAGGAACCCATCGCCCACGTATGTGCGAATCTGTGTCTGGACTCTCTCCTACCAACAGCACAACGATTGACATTTCTTTGGAGAGGCAACTTTTGCAAACTTAAACTTCTTCTAACGCCACTTCTTCCAAATAGACTCACCCAGGCCGTGGTATTTTGTGGAAGAGCCACACTCAAGGGGCCCAAGAGCCGCATGTGGCTCAAGAGCTGCCGTCTGCCGATCCCTGGGCTAGCCCACATTCCCGCACGTCCCATTGGCCAGAACTGCATTCATTGCCCCTTCCCACCCACAGGGGGAGCCTGGCTCACCAGGACCTTTCTGGAGAAGGAAAAGGCTCACCTTCCCTCAAGTCACCTCAGGAAGACGAATGGGCACCCGAGTTAGGAAGCGGGGGGCCGGGAAGGGGGTGGGAGCCTTCAGGATAAGAAGCCAAAATGGGATTTATTTATTTTTTTTTTAATTCAGAGAGAAAGACTAAAAGGGACTGAGTACACTTCAACGCCTTCCGGAGAGTCTTGCCAGCCACCGATGGCAATGACAAAGGTGACATCGTGGCTTAGGCTACAGCGCAGGGAGCAAGGCCCACCTGCTGAGAGTGTGCTCCTTCCCCGCCCCGCCCGGCACCAGGGGCTCAGTGACACGTGAGCTGCGAGCTCCGTCCCGAGGGCCGAGGGCCGGGTCTGGGTGGCGGGAGCGAGTGCTAGCCGCTGGCTCTGGCTTAGCTCGTTTGTTTGTTGTTGAAAACATGGGGATGGGCAGCAGTTCCTGTGTCTCTGAGCTGCTCAAATATTTGTTGGGCCGCTCTCCAGCCCCTCCTTATGGCACATGTGGTGGGGAGGCCGGCCCCGGCGAGGGACCCGGCTCAGCAGTAAATCACTCCGTGGCTGGCCGCGAGGAGCCCTCGCACAGGGGCGCTGAGTGGAACTTCCTGGCGCCTCTTCCTGGTCCTCAGTAGCTCCATCTCTCCGAGCTGTTTGTCAGTTCCTTCCACGCTCTGCTAGTCCTGTCCTCCAGGCCCCCGCCTAATCCTTGTTGTTTGTTTTTTTATGTTTTTTAAAATCGCTTTTCACAGAGAGGAAGGGAGAGGGATAGAGAGTTAGAAACATGGATGAGAGAGAAACATCGATCAGCTGCCTCCCGCAACCCCCGCCCCCCCACCACTGGGGATGTGCCTGCAACCAAGGCACATGCCCTTGACCGGAATCGAACCTGGGACCTTTCAGTCCGCAGGCTGACGCTCTATCCACTGAGCCAACCTGGTCAGAGCTGTTTTTTAGGTTTTAAAAATATGTTTTATTGATTTCAGAGAGAGGAAGGGAGAGTTAGAAACGTCCATGATGAGAGAGAATCCTCAGTTGGCTGCCTCCTGCACGCCCCCTGCTGGGGATTGGCCCCTCAATCCGGGCATTTGCCTTGACCAGGAATTAAACCATGACCTCCTTGTTCATGAGTTGACACTCAACCACCGAGCCACACCGGCTGGGCCCTTGCCTATTTCTTTTTTATATATATTTTATTGATTTTTTACAGAGAGGAAGGGAGAGGGATAGAGAGTCAGAAATATCGATGAGAGAGAAACATGGATCAGCTGCCTCCTGCACACTCCCCACTGGGGATGTGCCCGCAACCAAGGTACATGCCCTTGACCGGAATCGAACCCGGGACCCTTCAGTCTGCAGGCCGACGCTCAATCCACTGAGCCACACCAGCTGGGGCCTCGCCTGTTTTTTCCCTTCCTTCCCAGAGAAGAGAATGAGGCTGTGAGACTTTCTGCTTCTAAGGTCCTCATTGTGGGTGTCTACAGACTGGGGCAGACTCACCTGCTCTCCACATGGATCTCTCTCTCTCTCTCTCTCTCTCTCTCTCTCTCTCTCTCTCTCTCTCTCTCCTCTCATTTTTCCCAGGCAGTTTGGTTGACGGTGGGTAGGAGATGAGTTTTCAGCGTTTCAAAGATGCTAAATGTCTGAAACTTGAGTCCAAGTCCAGCCTGAATGGCAGCCCCCCCAAGCTCCACATTTGTTCTGGAAGTTCTGCGGCTGGGAGTTCTGTACCAACCCAGCCCCCTCCCCTGTGTCTGAGGCAGCGTGGAGGGCTGGACCCATCCTGGGCTCTGGGGAAAGGCAGACAGGAATGCAAAGTCCAGCCTGGACAAAGGGCTTCACCTCTGGGCAGTGTCCTCACCGGTCAGGTGAAGATGGACATTGACCTGAGTGGCTGGGCTGTTTTGGGGGATCCAATGAGAGGGCGTTCCTCAGGGTGTTCGGCTCTCAGGGAGGACAGGGCAGGTGCCCTCCACCTCCAGCCCTTACTCTTACAGAGGAGCAGAGTGGGCTCCCTCGGCAGAGGGCTGGGTGGGACATGGGGGGCGGTGGTTGGCAGAACCTCAGAGGGTCCCATGTGGCTGAGACCGGGATAGATTGAGGGAGTGGGATGTACAGAAGTGTAAGAAAGACCCACTGGTAGGGAGGGGCCACCAGTACTGGGTTCTGGTCCAGCCCCCAGCTGGCCTTGGGTCTCTGGTGCAGACAGAGCGGACAGGCCTGGCCGGGCCGGCCGGGCGCTGTCCGCAGCGAACATGTGGTTTTGTTAGGAAACAAGCAGGTCCGCCGAGACCGCCCTGCTGGCAACAGAAGAAAAATGTGGATTTTCTTGGGTTCCAAACTCGGGTCCCAGGTGGCCTGGAGAGCCGAGGTGGTAGGATGGGAGATGATTGATGAGGTTTTGGTTGTTTCCTCTGGGCTCCTTGCTCAGGGCTACCATGGTTACATCCTGGGGAGGCACGGAGCGCCCAGAGAGGTCCATGCTCGCTTGGGGCAGCACCCCAGGCCACCCTGGATGGGAGGTGGTGCCCACCCAAGGCTCCCTTCCATGGTAACTGATGGAGGCTCTGCCACGTGAGCTCAGATGGTCTCCTGCGTCCTGCCCGTGTCTCCAAGGGACCCCTGGTGGCGGCTGCAGAGTGGTGGGGCTGCAGGAGCCACGGGAGGTCATCTCGTTAGCCCTTCGTCTATCTCAAGTAATCCCACCAATGGGGGAACGAAGGGCCAGAGAGGGGCGGGCCTTGCGCTAGGTCACACAGGCTATTTCAGGACTCAAGTTCATGGTCCCCTTGCCCTTGGGCTCAGTCCTAGGAGAAGCATCTCATTTTCTTCGGGTCCAGCTCTGCTCTTATGTCCTCTGGGAGTCGGTTTATGGCTCCTTGTCGCCTCTAAGATCTACCCTTTGACCTTCTGCCGTGGTGACCTTTCCAAAGCGCACATTGGACCATGGTGACCCCACTCCTCCTTCAGCAGCTTCTCCGTGGGCCGCGCCTCTGGGAAAACCCCACAACCCTCACAAGACACTTCAGGTCCTGCAAGATCTGGCCTTTGTCCTCTGCTCTGCTGTCACCCCCAGCCTCACTGGGTTAGAGTAGGCCACTCCTGTCCCCTCGCCTTTGCACATGCTGTTCCTGCTCCTCAGATGCCCTTCCCCTCTTGTTCTTGAGGCTTCTCTGCCCGCCCCCCCCGTGGCCTCCGCTGACCCCTTAGGCTCAGACACTCCTTCCTCCGAGCTCCCAGAGCTCGTGGTAATCGCTCTGTTAGCACTTATGTCATCGACTTGGAATCGCTTGTTTACGTGTATCTGCTCCCCAGGGTGGAGAGCATGCCTAGCACATCTGTATGGCCCCCCTCCCCCAACAGTGCCTAGCAGAGTGCCGGACACCCAGCTGAGTGAGGTTCAGCGAATGTCTGCAGAGTGAATGACTGAAGGACTTGTTAGTCCCCAGAGTTTGCCCCCTGCTCTCTACCTGCCCTGTCTCCGTCTGCAGGCCCTGCCTGATTCCTGGCTCCTGTCCGCCTCTGCCTCCCACAGCTGGGGCCTCTCTTCTCTCTCCAACAGCTGGCCCAGCCCTGGCCAGGCCCTGGGGCCAATCATGGCCTTCGCCCAGTGAGATTTAAAGGGCCAGTGTCCGGAAGTACAGGTGACTCCGCCTCCCACGAGCTTGGACGTAAGTTCTGCTCGCACCTGGGTCTGGGCACTTGGTTCCGCCCGTATCCCGCAAGGCCGGCGGCTCCACCGAGCCCGTTTCCTCCAGACCCCACCCCTTCTCACACGTGGGCCTCGCCCTGGTCTAGAACACGGTCCCCGAGGATGTGTGTGCGCCCCCCCCCCCCGCCCCCCTGCGCAGCGCTCAGCTACCAGGCATCTGACACCCCCTGACCCATTCACGTGGCATTCCTTCCTTGGACACCTACTGTGTGCCAGGCACCGGGTCTCTGCTGCCCCAGAGCTCACGGGTGTGGTACGAGGAAGGCCCTGCGACATAGATGACACTGGGAATAGCGTGGTCCGTGCTGGTCAAAGGGCCATCACGGGCTGCAGGGTCCCACAGCGAGGTGCTGAAACAGCCCCAGAGGTGGGGTGTGACCTGGGATGGCAGGGGAGGCAGGGGGTTTGGGGAGGGGGTGGGGCTCTGGAGGGGCGAGGGCTGGAGAGATTTCCCCTCTTCACCTCCCCCCCCGCCCCCGTAACAGACGCAGAGCCCTCAGCCATGTTTGCGGGGCGCCTGGAGTCCCCAGAGGAGGGGCTGAGGGAGGAGCGGGAACTGCCCAGCTTCTGAGGCCCGGGCCAGGCAGGCCACAAACGCTCCTCCTCTTTTCTCTCTTTTTTAAAACAAGTTTCCTTTTTATTATTTTATTTATTATTTAATTTTATTTATTATTTTATTTTTAAAATTCTCACCCAAGGATATTTTTTTCATTGATTTTTTGAGAGAGTGGAAGAGAGAGGGACAGACAGACAGACAGATCGATGTGAGAGAAACACACTGATTGGTGGATTCCTGCAGGCACCCCAACCAGGGCCCGGGTGGGGGTGCAGCCTGCAACGGAAGCACATGCCCTTGACCGGAACTGAACCCGGGGCCCTTCAGTCCGTAGGCCGATGCTCTATCCACGGATCTGAACTTATGGGATAAACACGCGCGCACACACACACACATTTTAGAAAGAGGAATGGGGCGGGGAGGGGGGGGAGGTTGGAGAGGGAGAAACATCCATTGGTTGCCTCCTGTACACATCCCAACCAGAGTTGCAACTTAGACACGACCCTGGCGGGAATCGAACCTGTGACCTTCCAGTGCACAAGCCAATGCTCCAAATGAGTCAGCCATGTCCGCCAGCCGGGGCGAAAGCTCTCCTTTATTCAGCCAGCATTTGGGGAGGCCCCACCCTGTGCCAGGGACTGGGCTGGAAACTGGGGACTGATGGGGGGGACCCAGACACAGTCCCAGCCTCAAGGGGCTCCTAGGCCCATGGGGAGAGATGCCCCGGGCAGAAATAAAGCAGGAGAGCACCGCCCGAGAAGAGCGATGGCGGCCGAAGGAGGGGATGGCTAGCCAGAGCCCGGGAAGCACCCCTGCACTCCCATGAGCCCCAGAACCTTCACCCGGACCACGGGACCTGGTGAGGGAGCCGGGCAGAGGGGCACCCCATCCTCTGGAGGCATCAGATGACCTGTGACCCTGTCCTACAGCAGAGGCGAGGGTCCTTGGGGTCTTTCCAGATCTGGCTGCTAGTCCTGTCTCCGCCACGTGAGAGCAGAGAGCCTGGGCTAATGACTTGCCTGTTGCAAGTGCCCGAGCCTCAGTCTGCTTCTCTGTAAAAGGGGTTCGAATTAGGGCCTCCCTCTACGGTTGCAGCGAGCATGGGCGGAAATCGCCATGTGAAAACGCTGAGCACACAGTAGGTGCTCCTGGCGCTCGGTTAGGATAACAGTCACAGTTCCCATAGCTGCCAGGCACAGATCCCCGTGGAAAGAGAAAGCATTGGATTAAGTGCGGGGTGGGGCGGGGCGGGGCATTTTGGGGAGCGGGGTGGAGGGAACAGCCAGGCCAGCCCTCCAGGACAGCGGCTGTTGCGTCACCCTCCCATCCCTCCCCCGCCGCAGGGCGCGTGTCAGAGGCGCAGGTGTCCGCGGCCCGGGCATCCCCATCCCCTGCCGCCTCCCGCGGTCGGGCCGCCCCGCGTCCTCCCCTAACCTTGGGTCCGGCCTGGCGAGCCGCGGGGGCCGGGAAAGTTTGAGTCACCGCAGGGGGCGGGCCCGTGACCCTGAACGGGGTGGGCTCTAGGACCCGCCTCGGGCTCCCAGCAGGGGGACCCCGCCTCGCCTCGAGCCCCCGTCCGTCCGGAGCGCACGCACTGCCCGCCCGCACGCCACTCCGAAGCCCCGCAGCCCCGCAGCCCCGCAGCCGTGCACCGGGCGGCCCCTGAGCGCGCGGGGCGCACGGACCGTCGCGTTGGCCACGACCCTCGCCTCCGCCCGCCCGCCGAGGGCCCGCGGGCCGCGCTCCGCACGATGCCCAAGGCGCTGCTCCTGCGGCTGCTGCTGGCCGTGTCCGCCGCGGCGGCCAGCGAGCCCGGGCCGGCGCCGGTCCCCGCTCCGGGCGCCGCCACCCTGGCCGTCGTCTTCGATGTCACCGGCTCCATGTGGGACGACCTGGTGCAGGTGACGGACGGCGCCTCGCGCATCCTGGAGCGCAGCCGGAGCCAGTCCAGCCGCGCCATCGCCAACTATGCGCTGGTGCCCTTCCACGACCCAGGTAGCGTCCCCCGCGGGCCCTCCCCCGACCCACAAAGCGCCCTCCGCGGCCCCGTCCGCGCCCCGTGGCCGCGCTCCATCGGCCGCCCGTCCGCCCGCGACGGCCAGGGCGCACCTGGAGGCGGGCGGGCGCCTTCTCAGCACTTTGCGCGGCCCCTCGGGGCACCTGGGGGAGGCCCTCCACGCCCCTTCCTTCCCCGGGAGCCGCCGCCCGCTCCCCCCGTCGTCGTGCACCTTGCCAGGTCGGGGGACGGACGGACGGAGAACTTCGGGGCGCTGCGTTCAGATGCTGCGCGGCCACGTCCCGGCTGTGGGACTTGGGCAAGTGACCCCACTTTCCGAGACTCCCTCTCCCCGTTAGTGAGATGGGGTGAGAACTGCCCCCCACACTGCGGAGACGTGGAAGGGAGGCGTCCTGGCCGAGCCTGGCACCCGAGGAGCCTTTGCGTTTTCACTTTGTGTTGATTTTTCGAATTCGCGCTGGGCACCGGCTGGGAGCCAGAGAGCCGCTGAGCCAGGTGAACTCCCTCCCGCCGTCTGGCCCCTGACTGTTTCCCCAGGGAAAACAGGTCCCCCCACCCACGGCCCTGCTCCACTGCCTGGTCCCCGCGCCCCAACACCTGTCTCCTGCAGCCCCCAGCTCTAAGCTCAGTGGGGCCGTGCGTTTGACCAGGGCCCCAGGGAGACCCCGCTGTGGGGCCTTTCAAAACAGCTGACGGTGGTTCCCCGGGTTGCTCTGAGCGAGAGGACTGCTTTCCCAGCGTTTCCCAATGAAAACATCCCCACACTGCACACCTGCCCGCAGCCGCTGGGTCCCACGTTCCTGCCTCACTGTTTGCCCCACCGCGTCTCCCGTCCACCTCCTGTCCGGGGGGTGGCTGCAGAAAGCCACACAGCCAAGTGGCAGGTCCTTGCAGAATGTGCTGCAGAGTGTTGGGGTGCTGAGCACCCGCAGCCCCAGGCAGGAGGCCGCTCGCCCTGAAGGGAGAATCTATCTCCCCTGCCTCCCCCAGCCTCACTCCGGGTTCTGGAGGAATGGACAGCGGGATGTGTGTGTGTGTGTGACCCGTCTGTGGTCCTCAGGCTGTGTGTGAAGGTTCCTCTGCTTCCAGGAGCTCTGGTTCTGGGGGGAGGGGGGTCCCAAAGCCCAGAGCCAGGGAGCCAGGGAGCTAGGAAGACATTTCTGGGAGAATCCAAAGCACAGCTCTCCCCACTTCCCCGACTCAGGGGCAGGGGGGCAGTCAGGTGGGGGAGCTGGGAAGATGTGCGGTGTCAGTCCTGGGCCTTCTGCTCAGACACAGGTCACGCACACCCCCAACTCTCCCCCTTTTGGATCATTCTTGGGCTTCCAGTGCCATCCCCCTTCTCTTACACTTGGAGAAACTGAGGCTCAGGATGTGGATGGGACTCACCCCAGGCCACCTGCCAGGGTGATGTCATTGGTCCCTGAAATGCTTGGCTGCAGTTGCAGGGCCGGGGAGCAGCCTGTTGGACCCCGACCTGGAGTCCCAGGCTGGGGCTCCCGTGGCTGAACTCACTGCCCCCTCCCTGGCCATCAGCTGCCCTCGGCCCCCTCCCACCCCCTCCTCTCTGTCCTCCTGGATGCAAGACTCTCCAACCTTCACTCCCTCCTCCCTCCCTACAGACACCCCCAGGCCTGGGAGTGGGGGGACTCGGTGTTTATGGAGCCCCTGCTGCGTGCACAGCCTTGTGAGGCTCCCCGTGTGAAGGGGGCAGGGCTCACCCCAAGGACCCAGTGGCCTGCTGGAGGCAGGACGGACGGAGAGGAGTGTCCGGAGCCGGCTCAGGTGCAGGGAGGGCCCAGAGGGAGAGCGATGGAGCCGCGCTCGGCTCTGAGTGCAGGAGGGAATGTTGACCGCTTTCCAGCATTTATTCCCTGGCGACGCCAGGCGCTGGGGACCTCAGTGTGCTTCCTGAGCTCGCTGGGGGGTGGCTGACATGTGGGACCGTGTGTGTGGGAGCAGGGCTGAAATGGGAAAGCGGGGAGAGGCTGCTCTGACTTGGGGACTGAGGCTCTGCAGCGCGTACATTTCCTTCTATGGGCTGGGAGCCGCGGCTGCAGGTCTGAGCGGGGATTGGAGCTGGGTGTAGGGTTAGCTGTGTCTTTTGAACCAGCCAATAGCATCCCTTTGGTGGAAGAGGAGCTGGAGGAACGGGGGTTTTAGCAGATTCTGCCCCCCCCCCCCCCCCCCCAGGGCTGCATGCCTGCAGGAACTCCTACAAGGAAAGCCCCATCCTAACCCCCGGGCCTGCCTCTGGCCGGCAGGTGTCAGAGTTCTGGAACCCTCTCGCGTGGAGATAAAGCAGGACCTGCGCTTTGGCAAGACGCCTTAAGTGTTTAAAGGAAAAGAGTGGAAAGT
The DNA here is from genome assembly GCA_027563665.1 of Antrozous pallidus. Taxonomy (NCBI): domain Eukaryota; kingdom Metazoa; phylum Chordata; class Mammalia; order Chiroptera; family Vespertilionidae; genus Antrozous; species Antrozous pallidus. The sequence goes on from CM050522.1 coordinate 81,388,187, forward strand.
TCCCAAACCAGAAAGTCAGAATTTCGCTAATGGTTTCATTTTGGCTGCAAACGGGACGGTTTTCAGTGTTTCTCTATTAAAACGCCGCAGAAGGCACTCTCATCTTTCGTCTGCATCGTGGATTTTTTTTTTTTTTTTAGGATTAAGTTTCTCCGAGTGGAATTCTTAGGACATTTCTAGCACCCGGAGTAGGGGGGCGATCCTTCAAATTGTTTTACAAAATGTTGTGCGAGTTGAAACTTCTACCAGAAGCATCTGAGGGGCTGTTCCCGAGAAGCTGTGCCCAACACTGGGAATTAGGATAAAAACACCCCCCTCCCCCCAATTCAAAAGATGGAGAATGGAATCTTCTTGCTTTAATTGCTAGTGAGGTTCAGTGTGTTGTCACGTGCCATGAGACTGTTTTGGGGGCGACCTTCTTCTTTTGTGAACGTGAGTTCCTCCCCCCTCACCCTGGGTTTTAGTGGTTTTCTCACCCGTTTCTGGAAGACTGGATATTGGTGATATTAACTGGATTTTGTTACGCGGTTGCTATTCTTCCTGGGTGTTGGCTTTTTGCATTGTTGGTAGCTCCTGATGAAGTTTAAATGTTTATATTTTCAGTTTTAAATGGAGTGGAATCTGCTGGCGTATCCCCTCGTCATTTCTTCACTTTCATGCTTACGAAATACATATTTTTTTTTCTGTGACAAAATCAGGTACATGTTCTAAGCTTTTTCATCTATTTTCTCGTTGTATTGAATTCTTTAACCTGAAATAAAAAAAATATTGATACACGGTGTAAAAATAATCAAATGTAATTATTTTAGAATGGGATAATGAATTAGTTAGATACATTTGGTTGAATAATCCTTTTTTATTCATTTGAATCCTGCCTTTATCTCAGATGACTTTATCTATTAAGAATTTTTTTAATGATTATTTTTTTTTATCCTTTCCCTAGAATATGCTTTTTGTTTTTTGATTTTAGAGAGGGAAGAAGGGGGAGAGGAGAAACATCGGTGTGAGAGAGAAGCATCGATGAGAGAGAGAACCATCAATTCGTTGTCTCCCATACTGGTCCCCGGATGATGCTCCAACAACAACATCCAAATCCAAGGATGTTGACCTTGACCACCTGCCAGGACCTCACTGATAGGAATTCATCCGGGCTTTCCCTCTGTCCCATCAGGGACAGTTCTGCTGGGAGCGCGTTCTATTCACCGTTTGGCTTTATCCTCTCTCCTAATAGGGCACACCCTTCCTTGTGTTCCTTTTTCTTAAAATCTGCCCCCCTGCCCCCCCAGCTTTATTGAGGGATAATTGACACACACTCTGGGGCTTGTTCACAGCGTAGAAGTGTTGACTCAAAAGGCTTGTAAATCGCAAAGTGATTAAGTAGGGTTAGCTAATACCTTCGCCCGTCACATAATCATTTCTCTCTCTGTGGTGAGAACATTTCGGATCTGCTCTCTTGGCAGCAGTGAAGGATGTGACGCGGGATCACTAACTGCAATCGCATGCTGGACGCTAGGTCCCCGGAACGGACCCATCTTGTCATTGGGCGTTTGTCCCCCTTGCTAGCATCTGCCGGTTTCGCCCCATCTCTCCCCACCCTCCCCCACCCCCAGCCCCTGGTAAACACCGGGCTGTGTCTGTGAGTTTGGCTCTTTTTAGATTCCACACATAAGGGAGATCAGAAGGCATTTGTCTTTCTCTGTCTTATTTCACTCGGCACAGTGCCCTCCACGTTGGCACAAACAGCAGGAGCTCCTTCTCCGAGCTTTTAGTCATCAGTGGGCAGTTAAACAATTTTAACCAACTCTACATTTCAGAGCAGCTTCAGATTTATAGAATTCCTGGAGACCCGTTGCAGGAAGATTCCTGCAAGAATAGAGCTTCCTGCGGCCTGAGCAAAGTTCCTCCCGTCTCCGCTGCCTCGCTCCCTCCTCCACTACCTCACTCTCTCCCGTCTCTGCTGCCTCACTCCCTTCTCCACTACCTTGCTCTCTCCCGTCTCTGCTGCCTCACTCCCTTCTCCACTACCTTGCTCTCTCCCGTCTCTGCTGCCTCGCTCCCTTCTCCACTACCTCGCTCTCTCCCATCTCTGCTGCCTCACTTCCTTCTCTACTGCCTCCCTTCCTCTTGTCTCCTCTGCCTTGCACCCTCCCTTCTCCCCTGCCACCTCGCTTGCCTTACTTCTCCACAGCTTTGTTCCCTTCTGCAGTGCCTGGCTTCTTTCTACCCATCTTCTGCGCTCGGATATGCAAATTAACCGCCATCTTGGTTGGGGTCAATTTGCATAGTTGTTCTGATTGGCTGGCGGGCGTGGCTGGTGGGTGTAGCAAAGGTACGGTCAATTTGCATATTACTCTTTTATTAGATAGGAGGATTACAAAGACAGTACAGCAAGTTCCCAGGTTCCCCCCGCTGTTAACATCGTATGTTGGACATTAGTCACAATGAAAGGATCAATAAAGATATGTTTCTTAGTAACTAAAGCTCGTTCTCTATTCACCTGTCTCTAGATTTTCCTTAATGTCATTTTTCTGTCCCAGAATCCCATCCCGGGTCCCACCTTATGCTTAGTTCTCATGTCCCCTGAGGCCCGTCTTGGTTGTAACAGCCTCTCAGACCTCGTTTCTGATGACCTTGACCTGTGTTGCTCCGATGTTTGGCCCCCGAGTTGCGGTTTGTCCCGTGTTTTTCTCCAGTCAGACTGGGCAGTGGGAGGAACATTCTCATCCCTTCATATCAAGGACAGGTTCTCTCAAGATGACGTCTCATGGCTGATGTTGACCTTGACCACCTGGTGGAGGTCGTCAGGTGTCTCTCCTGTGAGGTTACTTTTTTTCTTCTCCGTTGCCGTACTGTCCTCTGTCCATACTGTCCCCGTGTGCTCCACTGACTGAGGCGGGAGCGAGGATGTAAATCACGTGGGGTTCTTCTCCAGGAGAGACTTCTCTCTTCTCCGATTAGTTGTCTGTTCAGTGTGGCTCACGGATATCTATTGTAGCCTTTGGGCCCGTGGTCGGCAAACCGCAGCTCACATGCGGCTCTTTGGCCCCTTGAGGGTGGCTCTTCCACAAAATACCAGGGCCTGGGAGAGTCTATTTGGAGGAAAGTGGCGTTAGAAGAAGTTTAAGTTTAAAACATGTGGCTCTCCAAAGAAATTTCCATCGTTGTCCTGTTGGTAGTTGGCTCTGTGGACTGATGAGTTTGCCGACCCCTGCTTTGGGCTGTCCTCCAATGCTGCCTTATTTGGTTGCTCAATATTTCCCACCTGTGGTCGGTCGTCAGCAGCTCTTGCCCTCGGCTCCCGTGTGTCTTTGACATACCTCATTGTTGTGTATTTTTTTAAAGCACTTTCTTACTTTCTGGCACTGCAGGATTGTTCCAGATTCCTTCCAAACGTGTCCTGCCCGGGGATTAGCGATTTCTCCCAGGCAGTGGTCAGCAAACTCATTAGTCAACAGAGCCAAATACCAACAGGACAACGATAAAGAGAGCCACATTTTTTTAAAAAACTTAAACTTCTCAACACCACTTCTTCAAAATAGACTTGCCCAGGCCGTGGTATTTTGTGGAAGAGCCACTCTCAAGGGGCCAAAGAGCTGCATGTGGCTTATGAGCCACAGATTGCCAACCACTGCTCTAAGGCACCTGGCTGCTTTTATAATAGTACTAGAGGCCTGGTGCACAAAATTTGTGCACGGGGGTGGTGGTGGGAAGGGGATTGTCCCTCAGCCCAGCCTGCACCCTCTCCAATCTGGGACCCCTTGAGGGATGTCTGACTGCCCTGTTAAGGCCTGAACCCGGTAGGATCAGGCCTAAATGAGTAGTTGGACATCCTTCTCACAATCTAGGACTGCTGGCTCCAAACTGCTCACCTGCCTGCCTCCCTGATTGCCCCTAACTGCTTCTGCCTGCCAGCCTGATCACCCCCTAACCACTACCCTGCCAGCTTAATTGATATCTACTGCTCCCCTCCAGCCTTTTTACCCCCCAACTTCCCCCTCTCCACCTGGTCACCCCTAACTGCCCTCCCCTGCAGGCTTGATCGTCCCCACTTGCCCTCCCTTGCAGGTCTGTTCCCTCTCAACTGCCCTTCCCCCCCTGGCCTGATGGCCCACAACTGCCCTCCTTTGCAGGCCTGGAACCTTCCACTGTCCTCCCCTGCTGGCCATCTTGTGTCCACATGGGGGCAGGATCTTTGACCACAGGGAGGAGGTTCTCTTGTGTGTTGGAGTGATGGTCAATCTGCAAATTACTCTATTAGATAGGATGGAGGCCTGGTCCATGGGTGGGGACCGGCTGGTTTGCCCTGAAGGGTGTCCTGGATCAGGGTGGGGATTCCCTTGGGGTGTGGGATGGCCTGGGTGAGGGGCTTGTGGTGGTTTGCAGGCCAGCCACACCCCCTGCGACCCAAGCAGAGGCTCTGGAATCTGGGATTAATTTATGTTCTATAATTGAAACTTTGTAACCTGGAGCAGAGCCAAACCTTCTGTTTGCTCCATGGAGACAGCCATTTCTGTTTGAAACTTTGTAGCCCAGAGTGGAGGCCTAGGCTAGGGCTACAGAAGTTTGGCTTCCTCCATCACCCCAGCAACCCTAGCCTCTTCTCTCTCCAGCTCTGTGGCTGCCGCCATTTCTGTTGGAATTATGTATCTTCTATAATTGAAACTTTGTAGCATTGAGTGGAGGCCTAGGCCAGCAAGGGCAGGTGGAAAGCTTGGCTTTCTTCGTTGCTGGGGAAACCCAAGCCTCCCTCCTTCTCTCAGTGGCGGCAGCCATCTTGGATGGGGTTTATTTGCATAATTTGCTCCTGATTGGCCAATGGGCGTGGCTTAATCGGAGGCACGGTCAATTTGCATATTGCTCTTTTATTGGATAGAATTAGAAACGAGGATCTGAGGGTTTGGAGAGCTGGTTGCTGGTAGATAGTGTCATTGCTACTAGACCTTGCTGAGAGACCAAGGAGGTAGATGCTGTATATGTAACCAGTGTCTACATCTACGTCTGTAAATCTCTATGCAACCGCTGAAACCCATTTGGCTCAGTGGATAGAGCGTCAGCCTGCAGACTGAAAGGTCCCAGGTTCGGTTCCGGTCAAGGGCATGTACCTTGGTTGCAGGCACATCCCCAGTGGGGGTGTGCAGGAGGCAGCTGATCAATGTTGTTTATCTCATTGATGTTTCTGACTTTCTATCCGTCTCCCTTCCTCTCTGTGAAGAATCAATAAAATATATTAAAATAAAAAATTCTCTATGCAACCATCTGTATCCATGTTAAGCGGAACCTGAGTTCCTACCAATGATGCGAGGTCTATGACTATGTGGGTTGTTCTAACCCCTGGCCTACCTATGACCTCCCGTCCCAACAGCGGCAGACCTGGCCCCTCCATATACCCCCCAACTCACGTCACTGCTCCCTCCCAGCGTGCTGGTGTGAGCACTGTTCGCTCACCCCCCCCCCAACAGCTTGGCTAAGCGGAGTCCAGTTCGTCCACCTTGAGTCCGAAGGCGGCTTGTCTCCAGGGCTCCCGAGGCCAGCGTCACATGGATGTTCTTCCCGTTCCTCTTCTTCGTTTTCAAAATATCCGAGAACGCTGCTTCTTTCCAGTGAAAGTTAGAAAAACTCAACCAGCTTCCCAGAAACGCTTCCCGTGATTTCGCGTGGGACCGGGTTCAATCTTGATTAGGGGGAGAGTTGTCATTTTGTAAAAATGTCAATTGTTTCCATCCCGGACACATGCCTCTCCCTTTATCCACAGATTCCCTTCTTTCCGCGAAGATTTACAGCCTCTCCTCCCTCCACCCATTTCTTTCTAAAATCATCTCTAAATATTTTTCTGTTACTATTTTGACCACGACTTTCTTTCCCATTACATTTTTTGCAAATGAGTATTGCGAGCATGTTGGAAAGCAATTCATTCTCATATATTTATTTTGCTTCCAACTTTCTTAACTGAAGTTTTTTTTTTTTTAAAAAAAAAAACACCAAAAACTAGTTCTGTTGTGTGTGTGGGTAATGTCTTGAGTTTTCTAGGTTGACAAGTGCAGCCTGTCCAAATGCCAGCACCGTCTCCCCTCCCCCCGTCGGGGGTTTCCCTGCTAGAAATGGGTCGGGGTGTCTGCAGAACGATGCGGGTGGCCGGGCTGCCCTCGCCCCACTCGTGACCTCACCCCATCCTGGGATGCCGGCTCTTGTGTGTGGTGTCCTCACCAGGTGAAGGGCATGCTTCCATCCCTGATTTGCTGAGGGTAACACAAAGCAGAAACACCCCACATGGAACAAATCCAAGCCGGGGGGCGGGTGCTAACTGTTGGCACGGGGCTCCCCTTCTGTGAAGAAACGGTCTCCTGCTGACCTGTGGCTGGGATTTTGAACTCTTTTTTTTTTTAATTTTATTGATTTTTTTTTAGAGAGGAAGGGAGAGGGATAGAGAGGTAGAAACATCGATCAGCTGCCTCCTGCACTCTCCCTCTAGGGGATGTGTCCGCAACCAAGGTACATGCTCTTGATCGAAATCGAACCTGGACCTTGAAGTCCACAGGCCGACGCTCTATCCACTGAGCCACACCGGTTAGGGCTGGAGTTTTGAAGTCTTTCCCCATCCCTTGCAGGAGCCCTGCTGGTGGGTCTGGTTGCATGCAGCTGGATTTGATGTGCCGGTTTCATTTAGGAGTTCTGCATTGTGTCTCAGTGCACAGAGTCAGTAAGTGCTGTTCTTTGTGTCCTTGTTTTAGTATCCGGGCTTAGCGCTTTCAGTTAATAAATTCCGTTTCCATCCGCACTGCAAAATTTTTACAGCCTTGTAAATCTTCCACTAATTCTGCTCTCAAGTGATGCAAACACTTTTAATAGTTTTATGTCCTTGCAGACCGGGTGTGGAATTCCCTCACATGCATATGCCCGGAGTGGCCAGATGAATATGATCTCTGAACGCATAGTAATCTGGCCACTCAGTGTACATCCTATATAATGAAAGGCTAATATGCAAGTTGTTCCCTCGACCAGGCGTTTGACCAACAGGCGGGCTGGCCAACTGCTCATATCCCCTCCCCATGGTCAGGTTGGCCGGCCCTCCCCCCCCCCCCCTGCACGAATTCATACACCAGGCCCAGTACACACACACACACACACACACACACACACACCCATACACACTGAGTGGCCAGATTATTACGCGTTCAGAGATCATAATAATGGCCACTCAGTGTGTGTCCACTTACCTTCTTTATTAGATAGAAAATGGATTGTACTACGCATCCTGCTTGCAGCTTACTTGCCACCCACATGATGAATCATAGACTTGTTTCTCTGTCAGGAAATACAGACCCACCTCACTGCTTCATTCTGTTTTTTTTTTTTTTTTTTTTAAACATTATTTATTTCAGAGAGGAAGGAAGAGGGAGAGAGAGAGAAGCACCGCCAATGAGGAGAGTGGATCATTGATTGGCTGCTTCCTGCACGCCCCCCACCAGGGGCGGGGCCCACGCCCAGGTGTGGGTCCTGACTGGCAATCGAACCGTGACCTTCCGGCTCGAGGGGCGATGCTAACCACTGAGCAACACCAGCTAGGCCCACTCTGCTGTTTTCAATGACCACAGAAGATGCTCCTGAAGGGACCTCAGTTTATCTTAGTCTGATCTGGATTTATCCAGTCGTTCCCACATTGTGGCAAATGGGTGGCTTTCAGTTTCTTGGTAATAAACACACATTGGCAGACAGATCCGTAGGCGAGGGCCCCAGAAATGCAGCCGCCATATGAAAGCCTCCGGCCATTTTCAGTTTCGATGGCTGGCACCAAACTGCCCTCCACGCACACGGTGCCCTGGCCCTCCTGCCGGCAGAGCCGGAGACTGCGCGTTGGCCACCCTCCGTGGCACCGGGACCTCACGCTCCCCTTTTTGGGGAGAAAAGTGACCCGGGTCAGTGTCTGATTGTCGGGGACTCTGAGCATCTTCTGGGGCCCCAGGTCCGCCGGCAGCTTTGCTCGGTGGTTTGCACCAGCCGGGGGCGCGGGGGGAACAGGCAGACAGATGCGGTCTGTGTGCAGACCTGTCTGCGAGCTTGGCTTCTGGCTGCGCGGTCTGCGGGGCGCGTGTGTGTGTTTATTGTGACATTACCCTTAACCAGCTTCTCATCAAGAGACACGCTCAGCCCTGCCCTGAGGGGAAACCCGGCCCCTTGGCCCCACTGCTGCTCTGCGTGGAGGCTTGGCGGTCTGAGCTGTGCGCCACGGGACAGCTCCGAGGACGGCTGCCACATCTGCCCAGCTGTTTGGCGCACGCCTGCCTCCAGTCACGAACCCCCCTGCCCCCGCAGAATCAGGCAGGAGGGGCTGGGAACAGGTTCCCAGCATCTGCGGCTTCCCCAGTGGTTGGCGAGCTCAGATCTGGGGTCAGACAAACCCAGGAGTGAATCCATCTCTGCTGCTTCCTGCTGTACGGCGTGGGCAGGCCGTGTGGCCGCCCCGGGCCTCAGAGTCGCCTGTGAAATGGGGGTAATGGTAGACTTCATAGGTTTCTGGGAGTTTTTTTCTGAATGAGTATGTACAGAGTGTGGAGAAGAGAACTGGGGCGTCATAAATATTAAAACAGTGGTAGCTTCCATCACCAACACCACCACCATCATCACCACCATCACCACCATCACCACCATCACCATCATCACCACCACCACCATCACCATCACCACCATCACCATCACCATCACCACCACCACCATCACCACCATCACCATCACCGTCACCACCGTCACCATCACCACCATCACTATCACCATCACCACCATCACCATCACCGTCACCACCACCGTCACCACCATCACCACCACCACCATCACCACCATCACCATCACCACCATCACCATCACCACCACCATCACCACCACCGTCACCACCACCGTCACCACCATCACCACCACCACCATCACCACTATCATCACCAACACCACCATCATCACCAACACCACCATCACCAACACCATCACCATCACCGTCACCACCCACCGTCACCAACACCATCACCACCATCACCACCACCACCACCATCACCACCACCACCATCACCATCACCATCACCATCATCACCACCACTACCATCACCACCATCACCATCACCACCATCACCATCACCACCACCATCACCACCACCGTCACCACCATCACCACCACCACCATCACCACCAGTGTGTTGCAGGCAGAATATAGCTGGTGGCCAAAGGCACAGGCTTTGGAACCAGCTTGGGCGTTGTTCTGAGTTAGCAGAATGTGCCTTTATCGGAAATGGGGCCACTGCAGACGTCCTGAGTGAAGACTGGGTCAACTGGAGTGGAGCGGGCCACAATGCCCGAGGGCCTCAGGAGGAGCGAAGAGAGGGCGGCAGACCCGGGGAAGGGGGAGGCCCTGTGACAACGGGCAGGGGTGGAGGATGAAGAGTCTGCAAGTCCAGGAACAGAGACCTTGCCAAGTAGAACCGGGACCGGAATCGGCTCCCTGTGACCCTTCTGGATCCTCCATGGAAGAAAGCGCAACACCCTCTCGCCCTCAGCACCGCCCCCCCCCCCTGCCCCGCAGGAAGCACGGAGGCGGCAGGAAAAGGTGCTTCCACCTGGAGGACGTTCCCCTGACGATAACCCACATCCAAACTCCGTCCTCACGTGGCTGCCACACGGGGAGGACGGCTCCAGTGCTGGGAACGGTGGGGACAGGCTGAGACGGGGCCCAGGGCCGACAGTCCCAGCCGCGCCCCTGCACCTCACCCCGTGGGCGTCGCCCCAGCCGTCGCCGCTGGACCCCGAGCAGGGTCATGTGAGCCAAAACGGGCACCAGGTGGTGGCTCCAACTGGGCGGGTAGACGGACCAGGGCGGGGACATCGGGAAGGGGAGGCGGTGACGAGGGGCCTGAGTTTGCAGCCGGAGTCTCTGCAAACGGCGCGTCTCTGCCCAGACACACTGCTCAGGGGCCCCTGCAGGGAAGCGGACTGGCGCTCACATGTGCGCTGGGGAGACGCTCGGAGCGACAGCGTTCGTGATAAAAATTGGAGAGCAAACAGGATGGATTAGGCAAGCCTGTTATTAGACGTTTATGCAAAGGAAGGCCTGGTGGCCGTTTTGAGCCTAGGAATTGGCCTCCTGGAAAGATGCTCATAATATGCTGTTCAGTGACCGCCCCCCCCCCAAAAAAAACCCCAAATTAAAAATAGTATGTTATAAAGAAAAAAAATATGTTATGTACACTTACACAGAAATCCCGCCTACAGGGGCCTGCGTTTATGTGAGACAGACGTTTACAGACAAGCACCCGAGCTTTGCAGGTTAGATGTGGAAACAGGAAGCACGGTTTCCGGCTGGGGGAGCCCCATGTTCCCGCCGTCCGGAGCCCCAGTGTCCAGTTCCCGGCGGGCGGGTGTCAGGCGCTCGGACCCGGAGCTGCGCACACCTAGACGCCGCCGCTTCCTGCCTGCGTGTCTGCGGGCCGGCTCCTAACCTCTCTGGGCTCCGTGTCCTCCCGTCAGACGGGCCGAAGCACGGGCCCGGGGCCCAGGCGGACCGGGTGAGCCGGTGCCCAGCAGGCAGCGCAGCGCGTGGCCTGGCGGTTGGTGCGTGGTCCGAGGATCACCGATGTCGTACAGTGTGAGTCTTCACGCATTCGAACGACCAGCTCGTACGGAAAGAGCAAAGGTTGAGTGAAAAATGATTGCTTTTCTCCGTCAGACCGGAACCCGAGGGCTCGGCTCGGAGCAGGCTGCCCTAGCCAGTCTGCCGCCCGGGAGCCTGCGGGCTGGAGCGCGGACAAGAGCTTGTTCGTGTGAGCGGGGCCAGCCCCAGGCGCTGCGCCTGTGCCCGTGCCAAGCTCCCTGCCAGCATCCCCCTGCCAGCGTCCCCCAGCCTGCTTCCCTGCGTCCTCCGCGCTGGCTCTCGGCGAGGATGGTGGCTGCGGAGGGGGAGGCTGAGGCCAGGGACAGTGAAGGAAGCTCCGAGAGGCCCTGTGGCCCGCGCAGGACGGAGCCAGGAGCCCAGGCAGCTGCATCTGGGGTCAAGGGCCGAGAGCCTGGCTGCAGGCGCAGCTGTGAGTTCATGGGGGAGGGGGGGCGCGGGGTGCAGGGAAGGCTCGTTGAAGTCCAGAGCAGGCAGGGAAGAAGGGGGTGCTGGGCCTCATGAGTAAATGCAGAGCACAGAGGCTGGGGCCTCTGGGGGTGACTCAGAGTGTACGCCGATGAGCTGCAGACCAGAGCGGCTCCTCGATTGCGGATGCATGCTGGATCATCCCGCCCCCCCCCCCCCCCCCGCTCCTTCAAGGTCCGCTGACCAGTTCCTAAGTGTGGGAACTTTGGGGGCGACTGGAATTTAGAATTCTTAAACTGAAAAACAGTCCGTTACTGGAGTTCACCAAGGAATCAAATTGAACAATTTTTATATTTTAAAAAATATATACATTTTTATTGATTTCAGAGAGGAAGGGAGAGGGACAGAAAGTTAGAAACATCCATCAGCTGCCTCCTGCACCCCCCACCCCAACCACGGGATCTGCCCGCAACCAAGGTAACATGCCCTTGACCAGAATCGAACCTGGGGCCCTTCAGTCCGCAGGCCGGACGCTCTATCCTACTTGAGCCGACACGGGTTCCAGCCAATCTTCTTCCTTTCTTTCTTTCTTTCTTTCTATTCTTTCTTCTTTCTTTCTTTCTTTTTCTTTCTTTCTTTCTTTCTTCTTTTCTGTTCCTTCCTTCTTCCTTTCCTTCCTTCCTCCTTCCTTCTTTCTTTAATATACATTTTTATTGCTTTCAGAGAGGAAAGGAGAGGGAAGAGAGAAACTCCAGTGATGACAAAGAATCATTGAGCCGCCCCCTCCTGCACGGGGTCCCCTGCTGGGATGGAGCCCACGCCGGGGCATGCCGCCCTGGACCTCCGGATTCCTGTGTTGACGCTCCATCACGGAGCCCCCCGGGCCAGGCAGCCGTTTTTAAAAGCAATCAGATGTCGGAAAAACTGCGCAGACCCCTGTCATCCGCATGGCCAACACGGCCGTGGCATTCTCGTCCCGTTTCTGTGTCTCTCACTCACTGCCGTTTGCCATTTCGGGGGCGGGGGGGGAGGCGGTTCACTGGGAAGCATTTCACATACAGAGTAAGCAGAGAGAATAATGAATCCCCACTATGCATCTCCGCGTATCAGGAAAACGCCGCCCTTCTCGTCTCACACCCCTCCCCCCAACCGGGTTCATTTTTACAGCTCGTTCTTACAGCTCGTTCTCACGAGGTGAAATGTACAGACCTCGACATGCACGAGTCTTCGCTCTCCGTTCCGACACGGACTCAGCCGGGGAACCCACACCCCACCACAGCACAGAACATCTCTGCCGGCTGGCGTGGCTCCTCGGCACCTCCCTGCGCCCCAGCACCCTGTCCTGATTTTCCCTCCATCGGCGAATCTGCCTGCTCCAGAACTTTCTGTAAACGGGACCGTGTCTTGTGCCCGCGTGTGTCTGGCTTCTCTCTCGCAGGTGACGTCCGGGAGAGTCCCCGGGGGGCAGCTCGCTCTCTCCCCTCGGGGGCGGGATGGGATGGTGTGAACGCGCCGGAGTTGATTCACTCGCAGGGACGGACGCTGGCCCCTTCCCATTTCGGGGCCCTTGGGAACACAGCTGCTGCGAACGTTCGAGCACGCGTCTTGTGCACACGTATTCTCACGTCTCCTGGGCCGTGGCCGGCACACCGGCTCGCGAGCCACATGCGGCTCTCTGGCCCCTGGAGTGTGGCTCTTCCACAGCACACCGCGGCCCGGGCGAGTCTGTGTTGAAGAGGTGGTGTGAGGAGAAGTTTACGTTTAAAACGTGGCTCTCCAGAGAAACGTCAATCGCTGTGCTGTTGCTACTTGGCTCTGGTGACTGATGAGTTTGCCGACCGCCGGCTCTGGGGTGAAGACACACCTGGAAGCAGAAGGGCCGGGTCGTGCGGCAGGCGCACGTTGAGCGTTCTGGCCATTTCCGTTTGTCTCCCGAAGTGGGTGGCGATGGGGGGTTTCTCTCTTTTCCACGTCCAGCGTGGAAAGAAGAGTGGGTCCAGCTACTGAGCAGAGGAGCTGGGGATTGAGAAAGGATAGAAAGAGTAAAGGACACAGAAGTAGAGATAAAAGCTGGGGCTGGGTGGATCTCTGTTCTCTCTACAGCAGCACAGTTTATTTGTATTCCAAAATACAAAGAGGTTTCACTGGAAAAACCTTAAGATCAAAGGAGCTTAAGTGGGCCAAGGCCCCACTCATTCCCTCATTCCAGGGGCTCCACTGAATCTACATTTCAAGGGCCCTCCCCCCGACACCTGGAGCAAGTTAAGAGTCAGCACTGATAACGCATCCAGCCTCCTTGGTGGATGCGTTTCTAAGACACGGCTCTGCCTGGTGCCTCGGGTTCAGCTGACACTGATTTAAAAAATGCTCAGGTGCCTTCCCTGGGGCCCTCCGCAGGTGGCCCTCCTGTGTTGCCCTCTGGGCAGTGGGTGGGCTGCGTTTGCTGCGTCCTCCCAGCGTCTGGGGTAGGCAGCCTCGGTCGCTGCATTCTGCTCCTTTAAAGGAGCTAACACGCGAGTGAAGTTTCTGGAAGATGTTCCTTCCCCTGGCTGGTCCTGGGGTGCTGCACGGTTGCCGGGGGGGCGGGGGGTCCAAAACATTGTGTGCTCCGTTCTGTTGCTCGGTCTTCCCAGAATTCCTCTCCCACAGAGGATGAGCGAGGTTCCTGGGGGAGTTGGGGTCACCGAACATGGGGCACTGCGGTTCTGAGGGAGGAGCTGGGCTGCCCTGGGCCTCTGCTCTGCACCCCCCCCCCTGGCGCTCTGGGCCTGCCTGGAGCATGCAGGGGGCCGAGTGGCCTGGACCCCCCAGTGGGCCTGGAAGCTGTTCCCTCACCACGGCCCATTTCTCGGGGGGTCTCTGAGGCCCTGACCTCGGCCTGTCTCACCATGGGGGGCACATGGTGGGACTGCTGCCCCGGCCCGCGGGGGCCGTGCACGGGGATCTGCGCCCACCGGCCCCCCTCTCCCTGCAGACATAGGCCCGGTGACGCTCACAGAGGACCCGGCGGTGTTCCAGAGGGAGCTGAGAGAGCTCTATGTGCAGGTGGGTGCCCTGCCCTGGCTGTGGCTCTCCGGCCTGTCTTCCCAGGCCACCCGAGGGCTGAGATGGGCGTCGGGCAGGCACCTGCCTCCTAGCTCTGCCCGGGACCCGCACCGTGTGCCTCGGGGTCCTTCCTCTTAGGCAGCGACAGGTGCCTGCAGGAGGAGGCCCGCGCCTGGCGCACAGTAGTGCTTATGGTTTAGAGACCGGACGGAGGGGTGGCAGGAGGGTGCGGTAGCTGAGAGGGTCCGAGAGGTTCCAGTTCAGACCCCAAACCCAGGCTCCAGCCTGGGCCGGGTGCCCGTGGCCGCCTGAGCTTCTGGGCTGCACTGCGCACCCCGGTTCAGCATCGTCCTTGCCTCCCCTCCCCCCTCAGACCAGCAGCTTTCTGCAGGTGGGGACCCCAGGCCCAGAACAGGCCGGGACAGAGAGTGGGGGGAACGTGTGAGCCCAGGAGAGAGGCGTTTGCTGCAAAGGAACCACATGCATACCTGCTGCTGGGCTGGCTGCAGCCCCGGGGGTGCAGGGCCGGCTCCCTGCTCCAGAGCGCCCGGCAGGGCAGGGAGAGAGGCAGGTGTGTGTGTGTGTGTGTGTGTATGTATGTATGTGTGTGCACACACATGCGCGCATTTGAATGTATTTGGGGCATTTTGCTCTTTTTAAATGAGCTAACACTAATGAGCTAAACTCATTAGTCACCAGAGGGTTTAGGGAGGCAGCTTTGAGTGCTTTCCCAGCACCCACCTTTCCTCCTCTTGGCCTTCCCCCCCTACCCTTCAGTCCCCCCTACCCTTCAGTCCCTCTTAACCTCAGTCCCCCCTACCCCTCAGTCCCCCTCCACCCCTCAGTCCCCACTTACCCCTTAGTCTCCCCTATCCCTAAGTCCCCCTCCACCCCTCAGTCCTCTGAGCCTTGGCTGAATGTGGATTCTTTGGGGCCTCTACTGAATGTCCCTGTGGCCCCCCCCACCCCACTTGTAACACTCATCAGGATGCTAATTAAATCATCGCGCTGTGCTTATTGATGTGGCGTCCGCCTCCCACACCCGAGCCCCTGGGAGTGCCACCGCTCCTGCCCGGCTGAGTGGATGAATGGTGCTGAGTGAATGAATGATGCTGAGCGGATGAATGATGCTGAGCGAATAAATGGTGCTGAGCATCTAACCTTAAAGCCGGTGGGCGCTGCGTTGGGTGTCAGGATGGGCCTGACCCTGGCTGGGCAGGACAGAGGCAGCTCAGGGGACCCCCCTCCTGTTGGTTTCGGAGGTGCTCCCAGGGGGTCCCCCTAGGGAGGTGGGTGCAGGGGTGCAGCTGCTGCCCGCCTCCTGCAGGGCGGCGGCGACTGCCCCGAGATGAGCGTGGGGGCCATCAAGGCCGCCGTGGAGGTCTCCCTCCCCGGCTCCTTCGTCTTCGTCTTCTCGGACGCCCGGGCCAAGGACTTCCACCGGAAGGAGGAGCTGCTGCAGCTCCTGCAGCTCAAACAGTCGCAGGTGAGCAGCCTGCTGGGGGCTGGCGGGCGGGGACGCAGAGAGGCGGGGGCCCAGCATGCACTTCCCTGAGCCCCAAGGATGGCAAAGGCCGGCTGCTTCTCGTCCACCACCCGGGGTCCAGCCTCTGCCAGCCACACCGGCCACCCCAGCCCCCAGCTGGTCTGGTGAATTCCCAGGGTGTGCTCATGCCGGGCCCCCCGCCTGCCTGCCTGCCTGCCTGCCAGGGCTCACGTGCCCCCCCCCTCCCCCCCCCCCAGGAAGCCTGTCCTTGACAAAGACACACTGCTCTCGCCTTCC
Organism: Antrozous pallidus; assembly: GCA_027563665.1. Taxonomy (NCBI): domain Eukaryota; kingdom Metazoa; phylum Chordata; class Mammalia; order Chiroptera; family Vespertilionidae; genus Antrozous; species Antrozous pallidus. The sequence goes on from CM050522.1 coordinate 81,404,068, forward strand.
ACACCCTGTCCCGGCTGCACATCGACTTCCTCCGGGGGTCCCCTCTGCCCCGTCTGTCCTGTCCCTGTCCACACATCCACTTCCTCCGGGCGTCCCCTCTGCCTCGTCTGTCCTGTCCCTGTCCACACATCCACTTCCTCCGGGCGTCCCTCCGCCCGTCTGTTCCTGTCCCTGTCCACACATCCACTTCCTCGGGCGTCCCCTCTGCCCCGTCTGTCCTTCCCAGTCCACACATCCACTTCTCGGGCGTCCCCCTCTGCCCCGTCTGTCCTGTCCCTGTCCACACATCCACTTCCTCCGGGCGTCCCCTCTGCCCCGTCTGTCCTGTCCCAGTCCACACATCGACTTCCTCCGGGCGTCCCCTCTGCCCCGTCTGTCCCTGTCCACACATCCACTTCCTCCGGGCGTCCCCTCTGCCCCGTCTGTCCTGTCCCTGTCCCTGTCCCTGTCCACACATCCACTTCCTCCGGGCGTCCCCTCCGCACCCCGTCTCTGCGTGCACGCATGTGGCCCTTTCTCCGTGTCTCGGGACCTGGAAGCCAGCGGGGCCCTGGCTGTTTCGGGGTGGGCGAGGGATATTGTGGGAACGCAGAGGGCTGCTGTGGGACATCCTGGGGCTGGGACAGCTCCTCTGTTGTCCCCCGGAGGACAAACTGCTTCCTCTAACTCTGCAGTCTCCGGGGCCCCTCTCAGCAGAGTCATGTCCATTCGCTTCCTTGTGAGCTTAATAACAGCTCCGGTTGGCGGAGCGCCTTCTCTGCCCGGCCCTGACCCCCACTTTCCAGACATGTCACCTGAGCCCAGAGAGAGGAAAGGGCTCGCCCGGTCACTCCTCCCCGCTCCGTCCCTGCCAATCGCCCCTGGGGGAGGCGGCCGGGGAAGCGGCGGGCCAGGCCGCGTGTCGCTCTTCCAGGTGGTCTTCGTGCTGACGGGGGACTGTGGGGACCGCACGCACCCCGGCTACCTGGCCTACGAGGAGATCGCCGCCACCAGCTCCGGGCAGGTGTTCCACCTGGACAAGCAGCAGGTGACCGAGGTGAGCCCCCCTGACCGTCCTGTGTCTCTGGGCGGCCCTGCCGGTGGGCGGGTCGCCGTCATAGCTGAGCGGAGCCGAGTGTGGGGCTGGCCACCGTCTGGATTCGCTCAGGTTCGCACTGCCCAGGTGTCTGCGTGCTTGTCTTGTTCTTGGACCTGTGCCTGCCCTTCCTGTCCCCTGGGTTCCCGCGACCACACAGGGCTCCCCCCGCTTTCCCTCTGCCCCACAAGGCCAGGCCTTCCAGGAGCCAGAGGGTCCATCCAGAGCCCTGTCTGTGGTGGTTTTCACAGCCTCCCCCTGCAAGGAGCAGGACACTCACTCCCGCGGGCGTGAGCTCACTTCGCGCTGCCTCGGGAACTCGCCCGGCAGAGCTGGAAAGGGGCGCTCACGCCGACGTCCTGAGCCTGTGAGCTGGCTCCGGCATCCCGCTGGGTTCGTCTGAAACACACCCCGCACACAGGCCCTCCTGTTGGCCCCTGGGAAGCTGCAGACCTTACCTGACCTCTGCCCCTTTGACCCTTCACCTCGGTGCTCCCCTTTGCCCGTTGCCCCCGCCCTGCTGGCCCCCCGCTGTTTCTCCCGGTTCCTGTCTCTCCTGCCCCAGGGCCTTTGCTAATGCAGCTTGTTTTCTCTACTCTGCCACCTGCCTCCTTCTCATCGTCTCAGTCTCAGCGGAAATGCACCTCCTTGGAGGGGTTTTTTCTCTTTCCACGTCCAGCGTGGGAAGAGAGTGGGTCCAGCTTTAGTAGAGGAGCTGGGGGTTGAGAAGTAACAGAATAGAAGAGGAGATGCAGAAGTAGAAACAATAGCTGGGGCTGGGTGGAACCTCTCTTCTCTCTGACAGAGAGACAGGGACCCAAACCCAACAGCAGCGAGTTTGTTTATGTTCCCAAATACAAAGGGGTTTCACTGAAAAAACTTAGGATCAAAGGAGCTGGGGTGGGCCCAGGTCCTATTCATTCCCTGCTCGGCTGAATCTCCATTTCAAGGCCCTCTCGCTAACACCTGGAACAAGTTAAGAGTCCTGATAACGCATCCAGCCTTCTTGGTGGATGTGTTTCCAAGACTCGGCCTTGGATTCAGCTGACACTGATTTAAAGAATGCTCAGGTGCCTTCCCTGAGGGCCCTCTACACCTTCTCAGGGAGACCTTCTGACTGCCCGTCAAGGTGAAGTCCCCTTTCCTGCCCTCCCCGTGCGGCTCTGCATCCCTGTAATTTTACAGCCGTGAGCTCCCCGAGGCTGAGCCCGGGTGCTACTGCATCCCCAGCACCTGGCCCGGCCCCCGGCACAGAGCAGGTGCTTGGTCAATAGCCGGGGAGCGGACAGACGGGGTCCCCTGTGCCGGAGGCCCTGGGAAGAGAAGGCAGGGAGGCCCGGCCCGGAGGCATCCCCGCGGCTCCTCCTGGAGAGGGTTCCCGTCTTGTTTATTTATGTTCTGCAGAGAGCGGGCCAGGGTCTTCGGATGAGCCGCCTGATCTCCTGTTGGCCGATGGTGGTCCGGTGCTCTGTGACACGTTAGGCTCGGTTTTTGGCTTGTCCGTCCGTTCTGGCACGGAGCTGGCCACGTCGGGGCGGAAGGCATTTCACAGCGTGGGGAGGGGTTGGTCCTGTCCTTGTTTTGGAGGGTAGACCTTCTTGGGCATTGCAGGGGAGCTGGGTTCCTCCTGGGCCACCGTGGGTGGGCGAGGATGGCTCCCCCAGGTGTGGGGCTGGGACCCCTGTTCTCTCCCTGGAGGCAGGGAACCGGGTGAATCCATCCGCCCACGGCCACCGTCCCAGACTCCTGCCCGGGAGCCGGGCTGGCAGCTCTCGGTGGACGGCCGCCGGCTGGGACCCGCCGCTCCGGGCAGGGCCTGGAGCCCTCTCCTTCCTGGACACACAGCCCTGCCATTTGTTAGCTTAATGCCTTGGAACCGGCCACGTCCAGATGTTCCCAGACATTCGGCAAGCCTGGAATGGGGCCCGGCGGCCCGGGCTGCGCTCATCCCTCCGGGGGGGGGGGGGGGGAAGGGGGAGGGGGGGCGGAGTGCTCGGAAGCTGCAGCCGTCCCCGTGCGTGTGCATGTGTGTGCGCTCCTGTGTCCTCTCGCCTTTCCAGAGCAGGGCCACATGGCGGGGGACACCTCCGAGCCCTCGCCGCCCCTGGCTTGCTGTGCACCTGCTCTGGGCCAGGGCAGCCGTAGGCACTGAGCACAGAGGGATACGCATTTGGCGTAGGACCCAGCGCTTTTGAGCATGCGGCTCTTTCCCAGTTGTGGGGTGGGCCTCACGGAACCAGGGGTCCCCTGTGGTAGAGACACCCCGTCCTTTGCCATCCTGTAGCAGACGGGGGGAGGCAGGCCACACGGCCCACGGGAGATGAGCCTGAGCTGGGTCTCAGAAGCCACTTGCCCCAGCACAGCTGCCCTCGGGGCTTCCCACCCCGCTCGGTACCCTGGGTCAGAATTCGAGGGCAGTCCCCGTCAGCCTGCAGCCTGCCTCAGGCCCGGGAAGTCCCGTTTCGGGCACCCGGGCCCATCCCCTGGCTGGCATCAGCAGGTACAAACATGGGAAGTGCCCAGGTTCGGTGCATCCACTCGGCCAGGGGCAAGGCGCAGGGCCTTCTGGGACAGGAAGGCGGTGGGGAGGCCCCTCCCAGGTGGCTCCGATGAACAGATTAGGAGGTACGGGCCCCAGAGATGACTTCATTCTGGAGTCTTCCCAGAGGAGGAGGTGCAGGGAGCGCCAGGGCCACACGCTGGCTCCCACTCCAGCCGCCACCTGTGGGCAGGGCGCCCCGGAACCCAGCGATAGCCTCTCTGGGCCTCCCTGTCCTGGTGCGCACAGCAGGGCTATGAGAGCCCCCTCCCCGCACCCCGAGTGAGACGGCAGTAAGGGTGCAAGAAAGCCTCGAGTGGGAAGCCCTGGGCGCCGGGCCCGGTGGTCGAGGGAGCCCTTGGTGAGGGAGGTGATGGCTGTGTCTGCAGCCTGTGCTGTGGGGTGGAGTCCAGAGTGCACTCCCCGCTGCAGGGAGGCCAAGGTCCTCTGGAAAGCAGGGCCTGGGGCAGGTGCCTGGGTGCCCAGGTGGCAGGGGCTAGAACTCTCTCTTCACTCATGCCCACGAGCTCCCTGAAGCTACAGGGCCCAGGAAGGGGCCCCCCCCAGTTTTCCAGGCTGTGGCTCTGAGGCCCCCTCAGGCCCTGGCTTATCTCCTTGCTTCTTCAGCTACCTCGGCTGTCAAGTGTTGTGGGGCTGGTTGATCTGCCTGGAAGGGCTGACCAGCAGCCATCTGGCCAGGGTAGCGAGCCCAGAACCTTTCATTCCTTCCCCGTCAGCGACAGGGAGAGGAGCCCCGATGCGCTGCTGGCTCCCAGGCCCCCGGTCCCGCTAACATCTGGAAGCCATTGCTTTCACCAAATAAACACCACGCTTGCTAGATGCAGCCTGTCTTCTCGGAAGGCTCCCTGGATTCCATGCTGAGCCCCGGGGGCATGGCGGGGGCCAGAAGGCCTTGCCTCCAGGCCTGACCTCAATATGGGCAAGAGGGTCCGCCCCTCCCTTCCCCCCCTCCCTCCCTCGTACTTCCCCAGCTCCTGGGTGGCGACATGCTTCCCGGGCAGGCCACCTCCTGGCGAGGTCACCGACATCCTATCCCATCTCAGCCCTCCCCGAGGGTCAGTAGCCTAAACGCCCGTGCCTCTTCCCTGAGCAGAACCTTCGAGAGCGAGCTTACAATAACAGTTGCAACACAGTAGCCGTGGGACTTGTCTGGTCATCGTCCACTGTGCTGCCACCACCTCCTGGCGGCTTTGCTCGGTTCTGATTTTCCCCGACCCCTGGCGAGGCCTGGCCCGGGGGGCGGGCAGCGGTCCCAGCGCCGTTCCCTTGCAGTGGGGGGAGTTGCCTCACTTGCTTCACCAGCTTCTGTCCAGCTGGGAGCCTTGGCGGCGGCTTCCTCCCGGTCCGCCCCCGCGTGCATGAAGGATGCTGGGGAAGACAGGTGGGACCTTTTCAAGAGAAACATGACTTGGAAGGCCAGGCGGGACAAAAGATGGAGGGGTTCCAGGCCTAAAAACAGATGCTTCTCCCGACCACAGCTTTCTTCTGACCCTGTGTTAACGTAAATCTCACTGTGAAATCTGCGCACACAGGTTCTAGCTCAGTCTGAACAAATCATATGCATTTTCTAAATCTTGGGCCATTCTTCCAATTCTTTGCCTTTCCTTGGGGGAGACTGCATGGGAGGCAGAGCTAAAGGAGGAGGCGTTAGAGCAAGCATGGCCGATAGCACGCGAGACGCCACTGTCGAATGCCATACCCATGGCAGACATTGCTAATCAACCACAGAACTGTTTAAACTTGAGGCAGAATGTGGCTTCTCATTTCTTCTTCAGACAGCATTCCAGGAAGCCAGTGCCTGTTGATTAGAGTTGCCAAGCAACAGGATACCACTATGGTGGCTCAGATATACACTGAGTAGCCAGATTATTATGATCTCTGAATGCATAATGATCTGGCCACTCAGTGTATATCCTCCTCCTCCTATAAAATAAAAAGCTAATATGCAAATTGTCCCCTTGACCAGGAGTTCGACCAGCAGGTAGGCTGGCCAGCTGCCCACGTCCCCTCCCCCTGGCTAGGCTGGCCAGACCCCACTGATGCACGAATTCATGCACCGGCCTCTAAAATATATATATATATACTGAGTGGTCAGATTATTATGCGTTCAGAGATCATAATAATCTGGCCACTCAGTGTATATCCTAAAGGTTGGGGCAAAAGTAGGTTTACAGTTGTTGGTGTGGAAAACTATACCATGTGCATTCCTTATAGGTGACTGTTACTTTAATAAGTCACTGAGCAGCCCTGCCTGACATGGTTCAGTTGCTTGGGCATCGTCCCGTGCACAGAAGAGTTGCTGGTTTGATTCCCAGCCAGGGTACATGTTCAGGTTTGGGGCTTGATCGCTGGTAAGGGGCAGCTGATCGATATTTTTCTCTCCCTCTGCCTTTCTCTTTAAAAATCAAGCCCTAGCCAGTTTGGCTTGGTGGATAGAGCGTCGGCCTGCAGACCGAAGGGTCCCCGGTTTGATTCTGATCAAGGGCACATGCCTGGGTTTTGAGCTCAGTCCAATGTGCAGGAGGCAGCCAATCAATACTTCCCTCTCATCATTGATATTTCTCTCTCTTACTCTCCCTTCTTCTCTGAAATCAATACAAATATATTTAAAAAAATCAATAAAAAGTCTTTAAAAAATTACTGTGAAAAAGATATAGAAAAATAAAAAGAACATAGGTACCAGCTAGATCCAGCAATTAACATTTTAGTCCCATCTGCTTCATCTCTCTGTCTACTTTTTGCTGAATGATGACACCTTATCCATAAATAATTCAGCATGGATTTAGAAAAAATAGTCTACAATATTATCAAGAGTACTTTGCTGATATCATCTGATGTTGAGTCCACGTTCAAATTTTCCTCAGAATGTCTTTTTTAAATTTTTATTTTTTATACATATTTTATTTATTACAGAGAGGAAGGGAGAGGGATAGGGAGTTAGAAACATCCATCAGCTGCCTCCTGCACACCTCCTACTGGGGATGTGCCCGCAACCAAGGTACATACATGCCCTTGACTGGAATTGAACCTGGGACCCTTCAGTCCGCAGGCTGACACTCTATCCACTGAGCCAAACCAGTTAAAGCCAGAATGTCACTCGATATTTTCCTGTTGATTTTTAGGGGGAGTGGAAGAGAGAGGGTAAGTCAGAGAGAAACACCAATGTGAGAGAAACACACCGATTGGTTGCCTCCTGACTGGGTCCGGTAGGAGCCTGCAACTGAGGTACGCGCCCTTGACCAGAATATAACCCGAGACCCTGTGGTCTGCAGGCCAATGCTCTGTCCACTGAGCCAAACCAGCTAGGGCCCTCAGAATCCTATATAATAAAAGAGTAATATGCTAATGTGACCGTCCTTTGTCTATGCTACCAGCCAATCAGGAGCAGAGGGCGGGGCTGTGCGCTGCGCAGCCCAGCCCCTCACGCCTCCGCTGCCGCCGCTCCGCGGGGCACTGCGGGCTGGCTGGGACTGCCAGCGCCCGGCATCCGCTACCCAGGCTGCTCCTTGGGGCGGGCCGGCCGGGACTGCCGGCATGCGGCATCTGTTCCCCAGGCCACTCCACAATGGAATGGGCTGCACAAGGTGCGGAGGTGCAAGGAACAGGGTGGTGGTGCAAGCGGCAGTGGTGCAAGGGGCAGGGCGGCAGTTCGAGGGGCAGGGACCCTTTCTGGCCCTGGGTGCCTGCGGCTGCCTGTGGCTGCGGCCGGCCTGAGTGAAGCTGGTCCAGGTCCTGGGTGCCTGTAGCTGGCCAGAGGGAGGGAAGCCTGGCTCCCAGGTGTGGGGCAAGGCAGAGGCAGTTAGGGGCAATCAGGCCATCAGGGGAGCACTTAGGGGTGATCCGGCAGGCAGAGGGGTTAGGGGTGATCAGTCAGGCAGGCCAGTGAGCAGTCAGGAGCCAGTGTTCCTAGATTGCGAGAGGGATGTCTAACTGCCGACAGTCGGACATCCTCAAAGGGGTCCCTGATTGGAGAGGGTGCAGGCTGGGCTAAGGGAAACCGCCCCCTCCATGCATTAATTTCGTGACCGGGCCACTAGTGCCTTTATAACCGTGTTTACCCAATGGGACTTAGTCGCGGGCGGTGCGTGTCGTCTGGCTGCTATGTCTCCTGAGCCCTCTGACATCTGGAGCAGGCTGCCCCCTGTACATGCCACCGACTTGTCCAAGAGGCATCGACTTGATAATGTCCTGGGTTCCGGGTCCACCTTACGGCATTAGCTTGGTCTCCTATGTTTCCCCTACTCTGGGGGCTAGCGCTGCGTGACTGTCAGCCGGAGGAGAACATGCTTGGCAGGAGTGTTTCATAGCCGGTGCTGACAGTATTTCCTCTTGCATCACTCCGGCAGGCGGGGAATGTCTGGTTGTCCTGTTCCGGGAGAGGGGTGTGATGACTGGTTGGGGCGCTGACATCCAGCTCTCAGCATCGGGAGGCCACGTGTTTCCCGTGTGGCTGGTGGTCTGTGGGGTGACGCTGGGGCTCCGCGCGGACATCCAGTTCCCTGTCGACCCCTCATCCCCGGTGTCAGCGTCCGCCGAGGAGGCTTGCCTGGGCCACCCATTTCATTGGGGCTGCAACATGGTGGCTTCCTAAGTGCACCATCCCTCCCGCGTGCCCCCGCGGGTGTTCTTCCAGGAAGAAGGGCTTTTGCTGATCGGGTTGTCTGGAGCCCGGTTCCTATCGAAGGGCAGGGATCACGCTTCGTTCTTTCTCTTTAATGAAGAAGTCGCCTTCGTTGGTGACAAGTGAGCTTTTACTGTTTTGAATTTGCACTTCTTTCTGGAGCATTATTGTGGGCATGTGGATCCCATAATTCAGTGTGTTTTGGTCAATTACAGTTACTCTCTCTGGGGCTCAGGTTTTTCTAAATTTAGCCGATGTGGGGTTCTGCAAGCCGGTGGCCTTGTCCTCTGGACATGTCCCCGGTCGGCTTCGAGAACCTCCTCGCTTTGTGGAGTTATCGGTTGCCCCAGGTTTGCATTGTAAATTGCCTGCCCCAGACTCAGAGTCAGCCATCTCTCCAAGGAACCCTAGTTTGGAATGGTATTAGGTTTTAATTCACTCGGAGTTGATTTAAATACACACACACACACACACACACACACACACACACACACACACACATCCTAGAGGCTCAGTGCACAAAATTTGTGCAAGGGTAGGGTTTCTAGCAGCTGAACGGGGCCTTCTTTCATTCTGCACCACTCCCTGGTGGTCAGTGCCCATCATAGCGAGTTGTTGAACTCCTGAGGGGACACTTTGCATATTAGGCTTATATATATAAAATTAATTTCAGAGAGTAAGGGGTAGAGAGAGAGAAACGTCAATGATGAGAGAGAATCATTGATTGGCTGCCTCCTGCACATGCTGGGGATGGAGCCTGCAACCTGGGCATGTGCCCCTGACCAGAATCGAACCCGGAACCCTTCCCTCTGCAGGCCAGTGCTCTTCCCACTGAGCCAAACCTGCTAGAGCCGGAGTGGATTTATAGAGAAGGAGCCACCCACAGTTCTCTGTGGCACTTCGCTGTGAGAGAAAATCTGGGCTCAGAAAACATCAACCCCCTCACCACTTTGCTTTATCCTACGAGGTTCATAGAACAGCGCCCCAACACAGTCCTGAGAGGCTGCCAACGCCCGCAGCCCAGGTTTCTGTGCAGGTCTCTGTCCTCTGTGCGCCTCCCTGAGCATGTGAGTGAGCCCCTGGGTTTTCAGCTCACTGAGGTTTTTTCCCCCCTCTCTGTGGTCACGGCACCCAGCTCTCACCCAGCCAGCTGCGTGTTCCCCGTGTTCCAGTTTTAGGGTTTGCGCAGATGCTTCCTGAAGGAACTGGACGGGGAAGGAGAGGTGCCGACTGCAGGGGCCCCTCCTCTGCCTCTTTCCTGGTTTTCCAGCTGGGACCTGGGAGGCTTGGCTGTTGAAAGGAGGAGGTGTGGGCTGGGGGTGGGGGCTGGTGGAACTGAGGGAGCCCTCGGCACCCACTGGGTGAACCTGGGATGGGGGATAGTGGGTGTGGCCTGAGGCCCCTTGTGGGGGGTGATGGTGAACTACATTGGTCTGGGGCAAGATTCCAGATCTCCAGGGCTCATCTGTGTGGAGGAGGCATCAGGAGGGCTGCCTGGAGGAGGTAACGGGGGCCATAGAGATTGGCCAGGTGATGAAGGCACTCCTTGCTCCTTCCCTCCGAGCTGAGTCGTCTGGATGCCTCAGTTCAGATGTCACAGCTCTGAGCTCACAGACTGGGGATGTGGGTAGTGCCCTGTGAATTGGGCCTCGGGGGGTTCGGGGGGGGGGATGGGATGGCCTCCAGATGGTGTGGAAAGCCTGTGTGCTGCCCGAAACCCCTGGGGAAGCCAGACGCCGCACACAGCTGGCAGCCTGGTAAAGACCCGCCGTCAGTGGGACAGACACATGCAAGACAAGGTAACGTGTTGGCGTCAGCTTCTCCCACCTGCCCCCCCAGGTGCTGAAGTGGGTGGAGTCAGCGATCCAGGCCTCCAAGGTGCACCTGCTGTCCACGGACCACGAGGACGAGGGTGAGCACACCTGGAAGATCCCCTTCGACCCCAGTCTGAAGGAGGTCACCGTCTCCCTGAGCGGCCCGGGCCCCGAGATTGAAGTCCGAGACCCGCTGGGTATGTGCCCCTCCCCTTTGGCCCCAGGATTAAGCTGGGGGTTGGGATGGGACAAAGAGAGAGACCGTGGTGGCTCCTGGACACAGGGTGGGGGTGGGGGTACCAGGTGGAGGGCAGAGAAGGTCCCGGGGGGGGGGGGAGGCAGTGAGGAAGCAGGAGGCTGGGAGAAGCCAGGGGAGGGAATTAAGATGAGGACAGTCCTGGGATGGGTGGTTCCCACAGAGTCCTTCCCCACGCTCTCTCAGTGGTCCCCACATTAGCCTGGTGGGTCAGTGAGGGCGTGGATTAGTGGCACATAGTACAGATGGGAAGCTGGGGTTCGGGGAGGTGGAGTGGCTCGTCAATGTGGCTTGGACCTGGCCACCTGGCTCCCCGGTGCTCCAGAGATGTCATGAGACCCCTATAGGCCAGGAGAGCATCCCACACCTGGGGTGGGTGGGGAGGGGGGTGCAGAATGAGGGGGAGGCCCCAGCATGGCTAAAGGCCTCTTGTCAGTTCCTCTGGGAAGCCCGAGGCCGGTGTTGGGAGAGCCACGGGCTCCTGGGGATGGGGCAGGCCTCTGTCGCCCCCCGGGGAGGTGTTGAGGACAGAGTCACGGGGCTTCCACAGGGAAGATCCTGCAGAAGGACGAGGGCCTCAACGTGCTTCTCAACATCCCGGACTCGGCCAAGGTGGTGGCCTTTAAGCCCGAGCATCCTGGGCTCTGGTCCATCAAGGTAGGAGGCGCCGGTCCCTGAGCTGAGGGAAGCCTGGGGTCCTGGGAAGCCGAGGGCTGGAGCGTGGGTGGTGAGGTGGGCATATCAATAGAGGTAAAGGGTCAGAAACAGAGGGGGGGACCTTCTGCTCCTTCCCTCCGAGCTGAATCCTCTGGATGCCTCAGTTCACAGGCTGGGGATGTGGGTAATGCATGGGGGGGGGGGAGGTTAGGGGGCATGGGATGCACCCGTGAGAGGAAGTGGAGTGGTTTGGGTTCATGAGGGCATGTTTATGAAGGACCCTGGAGAAATGACTTGAGTGTCCTGAGATGGGTGACAGAACCCTGCCCAGGGAGAAGGCACAAAAGAAGCAAGGGCGACCTTGGGGGGAAGGCTTCCAGGATCAGTTCTGGTGGGTCGGGTCGGCTCTCCTGGAGCTGGGGTGCTGGGGCAGAGGGCCCCAGTGATGCGGGCCTGGGCCTGTGCTAGGTCTACAGCAGCGGCCGCCATTCGGTGAGGATCACGGGGATCAGCAACATCAACTTCCGCGCCGGCTTCTCCACTCAGCCCTCCCTGGACCTCAACCACACCATCGAGTGGCCCCTGCAAGGTGCGGGCTCCTGGAGCTGTCTTCTGAGGGGGGCGGGGCGTGCCTGTGGGAAACAGTGGGAGTGCTGGGGGCCGACTGTGAGCGAGTGCCTGTGGGACAGGTGGCCCAGGCTGGTGCCCAGGCTGGTTCCCACACCACAGGGCCACCCCCCGGCCCAGGTGGCACAGTGGCCATGTTTCCCCTTAGAACACGCTTCGGCCCCCATGGGCCTTCAGGACCGTATGCTGCTCCCATTACTACTGAGTTCACATCTCCCCCAAAACTTGTTTACCAAGAGGCAGGCCCCTCCAGTCTCCCACTTTTACTCTGTGTGGAGGGGAGGGCTGCAGCCTCGGAGAACCACTGGATGGATGAACAGTGACATTTCAGGACCATGGACAGCAGCAAGCCCCCCTATCTCCTTGTCCCGCCCCCAGTGTGAATTGTCACCGGGAAGGGAAGGTGAGGTAGCTGATGAAGGAGGACCAAGTGGGCTGAGCCCTGCCCATTGACCTGTAGACCTAGGGCCGATTTTGGGGGGAGGATCATGGAGCCCAGCAGAGGCCACCACCTCCTCCGTTGCCCTTCCCTCTGCAGGGGTGCCCATCTCCCTGGTGATCAACTCCACGGGCCTGCAGGCCCCTGGCCATGTGGACTCGGTGGAGCTCTCGCGTAGTTCAGGACAGCCCCTCCTGACTCTGCCCGTGCAGCTGCTCTCCAACGGATCCACCCACCAGCTGTGGGGCGGGCCGCCCTTCCATGCCCCCCAGGAACGCTTCTACCTCAAGGTGAAGGGCGAGGACCACGAGGGGAACCCCCTCCTTCGTGTCTCTGGAGTTGCCTATAGTGGGATGGCCCCAGGTGAGTGATTGGCTCTTGCCACCCCTGGATTTCTGTCTCAGTTGCCAGTCCATTTCTTCTGGGAGCCTTCCTGGTTAGATTAGATTAGGGAGTGTGTTCATTAACTTCTGTGGGCAGCAAGCTCTGCAAGGATTATGCTGAGTGCTGAGATGCTTCCAGTGTAGCCCTTAGCTCAGATATTTAGTACAAAGTCATCCTCCACTCATGCATTCATCTATTTATTCATACATATCTCCATCATACCCACTCATCCATCCAAACATCTACCTACCCACTCATTCATCCATCCCAATATTCATCCCTCCCTCCATCCATCTATCCACCCACCCATCTATCAATCTATCCATTCATCCATCCATCCATCCATCCCTCCATCCCAACATTCATCCCCCACTCATCTACCCATCCATTTATCCATCCATCCATCCACCTATTGATCCATCCATCCACCCACCTACCCACCTATCCATTCATCCATTCATCCATCCATCCATCCATCCATCCATCCATCCACCCACCCCAACGTTCATCCCCGCACTCATCCATCCATTCATACATCCACCCACCCATCCATTTATACATCCATCCATCCATCCATCCACCTATCCATCCATCCACCTATCCATCCATCCATCCACCCACCTATTCATCCATGCATACACCCATTCATCCACCCCAATATTCATCCCTCCACTCATCCATCCATCCACCCATCCCAATATTCATCCCCCCACTCATCCATCCATCCATCCACCCTCCACCCATCCATCCATTCATCCACCCACCCATCTCTCCATTCATCCATTAATCCATCCATCCACCCATTCATCCATCCCAACATTCATCCCCCTACTCATCCATCAGGGTTTGCACCCAGGATGTGAGGATTGTCGACCAGAGTCTTCCACGCGTGGCGGTTGATGTTGCTACCACGCCTTGTAGACACAGCTCATTTGTGGTCCCATCTTTGGCCGTGTTGGGTTGGTCCCCACATGTATTGGCTTTCTGCTGGTTTTCTGTGTGTCCCTGACGTCTCACATCAGTCTGGAAGCTTCCAGAGGGCAGGGTGGAGTCTCTGGCTGTCCAGCTCTGTCTCTGGTCCTGGCAGGGGCATCTCGGTATGGCAACCGGTTTCCATACTGGGCTCCACTCCCTCCTGCTGCCCACTCCCCCTTCCCATGTGGTGGCCTGGGAGGAGCTCACAGAGGTGGCTGTGACTGACATCCTAGGTCTTTGCTGGGGGTCTCAGCGAGGGGCAGGCTCTTCTGTCCACATTAATGGGGAGGGTGAGGTGCCCTGGTGAAGTGGAAGACTTGAGGACCCTTTTTTCCAGCCTCCTGCCGGTCTCCACTCCCCAGAGTGGTCCCCGGCCACCCCCTCGGCCTTTACAGCTGAGAGGACTTTGCAGAAAGGAATTTCAGCAGCAGAGTAACAGCCTCTGTTTCCCTCTCCTGTTCTTTGCGATGGTTCCAGGAGTGTGGAGTTCAGCTCTGGCTCTTGGTTGGCACCTCAGCTCTAGATTGAAGTGTGTGTGTGTGTGTGTGTGTGTGTGGTGGTGGTGGTGGTGGTGGTGGGGGAGCGGTGTGGCTTGGCTCTTTCGCTGCCCGGGTTTGGCTGAGAGCAGGAGGCTCTGGGTTTGGAGACACGGAGGTGTGAGGGTGGGCCTGGGATGCTGGGCTCCTCTTGCAGCTCACAGAGGAGAAAGCCCGAGCAGACCTTGCAGAGGCCTCTGGGGTGTGTGTGTGCTGGGAGGTGGGGTACGGGGTTGGGGAAGAGAGCTGGCTGCTTTGCACACAGCTGAGGACATGGCTGGATGGTCCAGCGTCCCTCTCCCCTGGGACGTGGCGGGGAGCCTGCAGCATGATGTCATCGCCGCCCTCCCACCCGGCTCTGTGCTCAGAGGAGGTCTGGCACATTGTCCAGCCTCACAGCATCTGGGGGGCGGGGCACGGAGAGGGCAGCACAGGGCTGAGCGCATGCCTGCCATCGCCCCGCCAGGGACCCCGCGGGGTGGTTCTCAGACTTCCACTGAAGTAACTCCAATAGCCAGGGAGAGAATGGGTCACCCCCAAGACCAGGGTCAGGCGAGGGGGGGCAGTGGTGTCTGCTGGGGGACCCCAGGGGCTCATCACGAGCTATGAGACTTCATTGAAGTCTCTTATTTTATCTCAAAAATGCGTGTGAATTTTTGCCTTTGCAGCTGAGCTCCAACTATGCTTATTTTTGAATAAAAAAGGCTCCCCTCCAGCATCTTTGGGGGGAACTGATACTCTGGGCAGGCGAGCAGTTGACCCCCCACCCCCACTCCTGGGGCGCCCTGTCTGGGCGGCATTTCATCAGGTCTCGGGCCTGATACACTGTGAGAATCACAGCAGCCCGATGAGATGGATGAGGTCGGTGCTGTGCTCAGCCCCACTTTACAGAGGCGGAGACTGAGGCCGGGAGGGGCCTCTGCTCCGGCTCCTCCCTGTGGGGGTGCGGCTGGGCGCAGTGGGGGCGGCCGTGGGGAGCAGAGAGGCCCACTGAGTGCTGGTCCTTACCTGCAGGCGGGCCCCTGGTCAGCATGCCCCCCCGGATCCACGGCTACCTGCACCAGCCGCTGCTGGTCTCCTGCTCGGTGCACAGCGCCCTTCCCTTCCGGCTGCAGCTGAGGCGGCAGGGAGCCAGGCTGGGCGAGGAGAGGCACTTACAGTGAGTGGCCATGGCCGGCACGCTGTCCTCGGCCCCTGGGCTCCTGGGTCCCGATGCCCTGCGGGGATCTAAGGGGAGCGGGTGGCAGGAGAGAGGGACCTCGGGCTTGGTCATATCGTCCTCCAGGGCAGCCTCTCGGTGGGGCCAGGGATGGGGGCAGGGGGTCCCCAAGATTCCCGCCACTGCCAGGCCATCATGGGCCTCCCTTAGCTTGCAGAAAACTCAGCCCATTCAAAGCCATGGGGTCAGGGCAGGAAAGACTCCCCCCTTCATGGGCGGAAGTTAGAGCTCAGAGAGGGGCAGGGACTTGCGCAGAGTCGCGCAGCGTGCTGTGGAACGTGCATGTCCTTGACTGCCCGCCCCCTCGCATCAAGCCCCCAGGAGGATTTGGGCCTCTCCCCGGAGCAGGGCTCAGAGGAAAGGGGTCCCGGCGGGGGGGCGAGGCGGGGACCCTGACGGGGGCAGCGTGACGGTGGGTGCGCGGCTGTCGTGTTCGCAGGGAGTCGGGAAACAGCAGCTGGGAGATCCCGCGGGCGTCCAAGGCGGAGGAGGGCACGTACGAGTGCACGGCGGTCAGCAGGGCCGGCACCGGCCGGGCACAGGCCCAGGTCATCGTCACAGGTCTGTCCCTCCGCGTGTCTCCTCCTCACCCCCTTCCTGACTTCTCCCTCGAGGATCTCCTTCCGGGGGGGTCTCTGACCGGGCGGGAGCGTGCCGGCCGGCTGCTGGGACTGCCCGTCGCTGAGTCTGGCTGCCGCTGCCCCCTGCCCGCCGGCCCCTCTTGGGCTTGCTCACCCCGATGGCCCACAGGTCTCAGTTGGGAAAGGTTGGGAACCTCGGCTCTGGCCACGCTCCCCCTGCCCGGCCTCCCTTCTCTCCCCTGACATCTTGGTCTGGCCTTTGGGACTTGCCGGCCCCCAGACCTTTCCAGGGGCCGTTGTCCGTCTTGCAGTCCCGGCAACTGTGCCTCCACGTCCCCATGGGACAGCACCACTCAGCACAGGAAGGCTGGAAATGCCGCCGGCCACCTGGAAAGGAAATTGGTTTTCTTTCTTTCTTTCTTTCTTTCTTTCTTTCTTTCTTTCTTTCTTTCTTTCTTTCTTCTTTTGAGAATGTTTTAATGTTTTATATATTATATATATACTTATATATGTATATATACACCTAGCACAGTGTGTATATTCTGTGGGTCAGTGGGGGAGCGCCCTGGATGTGGGAACAGGGGCCAGTGTTGCAGTGGCTCCTGACAGGGTCCTGGGTGAATTTAGGGACTCCAGCATTTGAACCCCCTAACTCTGGGGCCCACCCAGTTTTTAGCTCCGTACCTGATACACGGGTTTTCTGCAGGGACGGGGTGGACACAGGTGGGGTAAGAAGTCCCCTAAAGACGGGACTTTTGTTTTAATTATTTTTTTTACGGAGAAGAGGGGAGAGGGATAGAGAGTTAGACACATCGATGAGAGAGAAACATCAAGCCACTGCCTCTTGCACACCCCCTACTGGGGATGTGCCTGCAACCAAGGTACATGCCCGTGACCGGAATCGAACCTGGGACCTTTCAGTCTGCAGGTTGACGCTCTAGCCACTGAGCCAAACCGGTTTTGGCTTGGTGTAAAACTATTTAAAGAGACATTCACGTCAGTATTCATCTTGTAACCAATCAGTGGGTCTGCGCTGCCTGTCACTACTTGAGCCAATGCAGCGGAGACAGGGTTGAATAATTAATTATGAGAGTTTATTCAATCCTGCCGGCGGCATGGAGAGCAGCAGGCCGTCCACAGAAGTCTGCTCCGCCCCCCCCCCCCCCCCCAATAAGCCTGCTGGCTGCTTATGTTGCAGGGAAGGACAGAGATGGCATGGGAAGCAGCCAAAGGGCAGGGCCAATGGCCAGTTCACAGGTCATGGGGCTGGAGACCTGCAAAGGCTGGGGGTCTTCAAAGGGATGGGCTCTGGTTTCTGCAACAAGGGTGCTCATCTTCCGGTGATCACAGGCAGCTCCCGGATGGGGGGGTCGGGGTGCATCTCCAGGTGAGCCCCCAGACCTCCGGTGAGCTCCCAGCCAGGCTGGAATGTGCCTCCTGAATCAGAACAAAGCATCGCGGTTCACAGAGCTCGGGTCACACGTCCCACAGTTGTGTTTCTGCCCCGATCGGCTGTGCAGGGCCCGGCTCCGCTGGCCTGGACGTCTCGGTCACTGGCACACGCCGCCCGTGTGGATCCAGCGTCCCCCCTGCAGGTGCCCGGGCCCACGCCCCAATGGGCGGGTCTCCGATCTTGTCACTTGTGGCTTTTCCTTGGTGAGACGGCCGTTTTCTTTCCTCGCCCGTCTCTCTCACATCTGTGTGTGACAGCCTGCTGTTTGCACGGAGCGTGGCTCTGTCCTCACTCATCGTTCCCTCTCGAGGGTTATTTTGAAACCCAAGCTTTATTTTCAAGGGTGTGTGAGGAGTCGTACAGCTTTTGTTAGGCCCTGCAGTTGGCTGCCGGGAGCGGAGCGCACGCCCGCCATGCGGCCCTCCGTGGGTGTAGGATGGCGACGGGGAATGCGCCCTCCCCGGGGGGCACCGTCCCCGGTGGTGAGCAGGCACCGGTTAACCTCTCTGCTGGCTGAGGTCTCCCGAGGGCCACGGTGCTGGGTGTGGCATTGTGATACCATGGGCGCCAGCGTACTGTCCCCCCCGAGTCAGCCCCTGCAAACCTCCCATGCCTGTGTCCTCACAGACCCTCCGCCCCAGCTGCTCCCTGCGCCCAACGTGACCGTGTCCCCAGGGGAGACTGCTGTGCTGTCCTGCCGAGTCCTGGGGGAGGCCCCCTACAACCTGACGTGGGTGCGGGACTGGCGCGTCCTGCCGGCCTCCCCGGGCCGAGTCCGGCAACTGGACGACCTGTCCCTGGAGGTCAGCGCCATCGTCCCCAGTGACGGCGGGCGGTACCAGTGCATCGCCAGCAACGCCAACGGGGTCACGAGGGCATCAGCCTGGCTCCTGGTGCGAGGTGAGGCTCTTCCTGCGTGGCTGTCCTCCCAGGTCCACACACTGCCCAGTGTTTACCCCCAAAGCCCATCCCTCTATCCCTCCATCCCTCCATCCCTCCATCCCTCCATTCATTCATCCATCCCTCTATCCATTCCTCTATCCATCCCTCCATCCCTCCTTCCCTCCTTCCATCCCTCCATCCAACTACTAATCCACCCATCCTTCCATCCATTCATCCATCTCTCCATCCACCCATCCATCCATCCATCCATCCATCCATCCATCCATCCATCCATCCTTCTATCCCTCCATCCACCCTCCCATCCATCCATTCCTCCATCCACCCACCCATCCATCCACCCACCCATCCATCCATCCTTCTATCCCTCCCTCCATCCACTCTCCCACCACCCATCCATCCATCCCTCCATCCACCCATCCACCCATCCATCCATCCATCCATCCATCCATCCATCCTTCCATCCTTCTATCCCTCCATCAACCCTCCCATCCATCCATCCATCCATCCATCCATCCATCCATCCATTCATCCATCCATCCATCCATTCATCCATCCATCCCTCTATCCACCCATCCACCCAACCACCCACCCACCCATCCATCCATCCATTCACCCACCCATCCACCCATCCATCCCTCTATCCTTCCTTCCCTCCCTCTCTCCCTTCCTCCTTCCATCCCTCCCTCATCCCTCCATCTCTCCATCCCTGTGCCCACACATGGCCTCTGGCAGGCAACCTCAACCCTCCCTGTGTTTTCTGAGCCTTCAGAGAAAGGAGTCTGAGCCTCGTAGCTTATGTCTGGTGGTGCTCACTCTTGGGAAGTTCATCCTCTAACCTAAATTTCTGCTGCTGTAGGCCAAGCCGATTTCATTGTGTGCTGACCTTTTCCAGAGCCCTTGAGCACCTCCCTTGCCGCTCCCCCTTGCGCCTTCCTCTCCCCCTCCCCCCCAATATGTAGGAGAGGGATGGAACACTGGAAATGCTGAGGCCGGACGTCAGGGCTGGCAGCACGGACCAGATAGGGGTGGAGGAGACAGTCGAAAGAGCACGTGTCTGGGAGTCTTAAGACCTAGGCATGGCCTCCGGTCTGCCAGGGTTCAGACAGCCGACCCCGGGGTGCTGTTTCCCCAAGCGTGAAAGTGTCCTAGAGAGTGTGCTCTCTGGCACCAGGGACCCCTGCTTGGCGCCTGGAATAGGGTGTGGAGGAGGATTCTGAGGCCGCATCTGGGCCACCAGTATAGGAGGGGCATGTTCCCACTTGTAGGCGAGGTCGTGGGCCCTGTGGGGGCCTGGCAAGTCCTGTGTGCTTTCTGCGCTTGGGGCCAGCACTTGTGCAGGCCTGGGGTCACTCAGGGTCACTGGAGGTGAGAGCCGTCCCAGCCCTGGCATCTGGCAGGCATCTCCCTGTGCCTCTCCGAGGTGCCTGGCCCAGAGGGGAACTCCAGGGAGCGCCCACAGGGGGCACTGGGAAAGCAGTCCCCGTGTGCCCTGGGGATGCCCTGGGTGGCTGCGCGGTCAGCCCTAGTCCCCAGGGAGGCCACCCCGGGGGATTCAGGGACTTTGCCTCCTGTGTCTGTGCCATGGCCGTGGCTGTGGCTGGGCAGGGGTCCCAGGGCTGGGGGCCGGGGCAGCCTGGCTGCTCTGACAGACTCTGTCCTGCCCGCAGAGGCCCCGAAGGTCAGCATCCACACCAGGTCCCAGCGCTTCTCCCAGGGCGTGGAGGTGAGGGTCAGCTGCTCAGCGTCCGGGTACCCCGGACCCCACATCTCCTGGAGCCGTGACGGTCACACCCTGCAGGAGGACAGCAGGTGAGGGGCTCCGGGACTGGGAGCAGGGGGGACCCGGACCCCCAAGGACCTGTCCCAGCCTCAGTCCTCTTACCCCTAAATGGGGAGGTAGCATTGCCTGCCTTCCTCCTGGGACCACGTGAGGCTCAGGAGCCCCGTCACCCGGGAAACGGGACGATGCCTCAGGGTGGACTCCAGGGTCAGGAACCACCGCTGCAGAGTCCAGCAGACCTGTGCTTGGATCCTGCCTCTGCCAATCAGGCTGTGTGACCTTGGGCAAATCACCTAACCTCTCTGAGCCTCAGGAGGGAAAATAATCGTGTAAAGTGCTGAGCGCACAGCTAGTGCAGGGGAGTGCGGGGTGGTCCCGGGCAACGTTAGTGGGTTTGTTCTTGATGAGCAGAGGGACCCCACCTGATCAGTCCCTTGCTGTTGACCATGACTCCAGAGTCCACGTGGATGGCCAGGGGACCCTCATCATTCAGGGACTGGTCCCAGAGGATGCTGGGAATTACAGCTGCCAGGCTGCTAACGAGGTTGGCACAGATGAGGAAACGGTCACCCTCTACCACACAGGTACTTGGGCCACGGGCTTCTGGGGAGAGGGACCTCCCTTCCTCCCTCTCTCCCTTCTTCCCTCATCCTCTCTATCCCCCCATCTCTCCCTCCTCTCCCTCCCTCCTTCTCTCCCTCCCTCCTCCTCTCTATCCCCCATCTCTCCCTCCCTCCCTCTCTCCCTCCCTCCTCTCCCTCCTTCTCTCCCTCCCTCCCTCCCTCCTTCTTTCCCTCCCTCCCTCCCCTCTCTCCCTCCCTCTCTCCCTCCCTCTCTCCCTCCTTCTCTCCCTCTCTCCCTCCTCCTCTCTATCCCCCATCTCTCCCTCCCTCCCTCCCTCCTTCTCTCCCTCCTTCTCTCCCTCCCTCCCTCCCTCCCTCCCTCCCTCCCTCTCTTTCTCCCTCCCTCCCTCCCTCCCTCCCTCCCTCCCTCCCTCTCTTTCTCCCTCTCTCCTCTCCCTCCCTCCTTCTCTCCCTCCCTCCTTCCTCCCTTCCTTCCTCCCTCCCTTCCTTCTCTCATCCACAAATACTGAGCAGCTGCTCCGTGCCAGGCAGTGGGGACACAGCGGTGACAGGTCCCTGTCCAGTGGGGAGGCACCAAACAGATGAGGACGCCACTTTTGGGCGGGAGGATGCTAGAGCAGGGTGGGGTAAGCGATGGGTGATGTGCAGGAGGGGGTGCGGGGAGTGCCTGTCACACACAGGACCTGCTGAGGCCCCGTGAGGGACGGGAATGGGACGGGAGTGCAGGCAGAGGGACGGATGAGTCTGCGGTGCCCCAGGGGCTGCCAGGAGGCTGGGATGGGGTGGGGGCGGGGCCAGGAGCGGCTGGCATCCCATGGAGGGCACTCGTAGGGTTTGGCCAGTTCGGTGAGGAACGTGAGGGGTTGTCCAGGAGTGACTGGCTTTAACTTCAGGTCCTGGGTGGGAAGCTGGCAGAAACCGAGCTGTTGCTCCATTTTCCTGGGGTGACTGTTCCCGAGGGGGGGTGGGATGGAGAGGAGGCAGTGTCCTGCACCACCCCTGTCCCCCCCGCCCCAGGCTGTACAAGCCACATTCTCAGTCCGGGGACTTTGGTACCAATGCCCCCCTCTGCCCCCCACGCAGACCCACCCGCGGTCTCCGCCGTCAGTGCTGTGGTGCTCACCGCCGTGGGGCAGGAGGCTGTGCTGGCGTGCAAGGCGGCCGGGGTGCCGCCGCCCCGGGTCGTCTGGTATCGAGGTACGCGGGGGGGTGGGGGGGAGAGGGGCCTGTGGAGCTGCCCCGCCGGGGCCCCGGGGATCAGCCCCTGGGGTGGGGCGCTCCCAATGGGGTGTCTGGGGAGAAACGGCCCATTTCAGCAGCCTCACCCCCACCCGCAGTCCACGCAGCAGAGGCAGGGCGGCTCAGGAGTTAGGAGCAGGTGTGGTTCCGGCGCCCTGGGCGCTGGCCCCTGTCTGGGAGGCGAGGAAACCCCAGATGGCTGTGCTCAGTGCTCCTGGAGACGGTGACGGTGTCGTGGGGTGCCCCCATCCCACGAAGGGCGCCTCAAGAGGTCGGATGATGGAGTCATTTGTTAAAGGCCGGCGGCATACGAGGCCTGGAGCAAAAGCGCTCCAGATCTCGCAGCCCCGAACAGCTCGCCACGCCTGGCTGATATTGGTGTGGCTCATGTCGGCAGAATCTCATCAAGATATCCATTCCATCTTTGGGTTCCTCATCTTTGGAATGAGGAACCTGTTTCTCGAAAAGCATTTTTTTTTACAGAAGCAGAAATTGAGCAAGTCAGTTACTTAAAGTCTCTAAGAATCACTGAATCCACAGAAACACATTATCTGGGACCACCTGGGCAATTAGGATAATGGTGCTGTCCAGATTCGGGGGTCACTGAGCCAACAGGAGCGCACTGTCTGTAACGACTGAGGCAGTTTAGGGTCTGTTCTGATTCCGGGACTACTGAGTCACCCGAAACTCGTTATCTGTAGCTGCTGAGAGAATTCAGGAGAATTGTCCTGTCCAGGTTCCCAGAGGAATGTGTTTCGATGGCCAGTGAGATGACAATCGATGGGACATTCAAACCATCATCCATGGAGTATTGGGACAGCAGACATAAGTTCAGAAAATCAAAATAACTTTCTATTGTTTGAGCAAACAAATAAGCGCAGAACCCAAACAGCAGTTTCTACCTGAGATGATGGCTACCACACTTCAACAGCAGCATTGCCTGAGAGATGGAGGAATAGCCATCGGCTGTCTGGGGCTCTTGGGGTTCACGGTGTGGAGTGAGTCCTCGGTGCTGGACGCCCAGCTGGCAGTTGGCTTGGCAGGAGCTGTTCTGCGCACCCACCAGCCCGCGTGGTGAGGGGCTGCTGCCTCCGACACGGAGCTCCTTCTGCAGCCTGAGCCCCTGTAGCGCCCCCACCTGGTCACACTCCATCCTTTGCAGCACCGGCTGCCACCGGGGCCCTCAGAAAGGCGGGCATTAACTCAGACTGCCCGCGGGTGCGTGAGCTCAGAGTCTGAGCGTCCGGTCCCAGGGCACCAGCCGGTGGTGGTGGCAGAAGCCTCGGGACCCCGATTCAGTGCCCGCGTCCCCGCGTGTTCCCGCTGAGAGGCCTCCCAGCCCTGCCCGGAGCCTCTTTGAAAGGGGTTCTCTCGGTGGGATGTGGTTTACCCTTAAAAAGGAATGAAGTTCAAGTGTGTGACGATGTGAGTATATTTAACCCCTCAGAAGTGTACATATAACAGTGGTGAAGATGGTGAATTTTACGCTCTTTTTTACCACAGCTTTTAAATATATATATAATTGATTTTTTACAGAGAGGAAGGAAGAGGGACAGAGAGTCAGAAACATGGATGAGAGAGAAACATCGATCAGCTGCCTCCTGCACACCCCCCACTGGGGATGTGCCTGCAGCCAAGGTACATGCCCTTGACCGGAATCGAACCTGGGACCCTTCAGTCTGCAGGCAGACGCTCTATCCCCTGAGCCGGTATCGGCTACCACAGCTTTTTTCATTTGTAAAAAAGAATCAGAAAAAGACAAAAACAAAGCAAAAGCAAAAGCAAAAAAAAAAAGTGAAATTCTGATACAACATGATCTTGAAAACATCATGCTAAGTGAAATAAGCCAGACACGGAAGGCACATATGACCTGACTCCACTTACACGAGGTCCCTAGAACATGCTCAGCCATAGAGACAGAAAGTAGTGGTGGTTGCGGGGGGCGGGGAGGTGAAGGGGGGGTTCGTGTCCGGTGGGCACAGTTTCGGTTGGGGAAAATGGAGGCGTTTTGGGGACGGAGGTAGGGATGGGCGCACGGCACTGGGAATGCACTTCATGCCACGGATTGGGCACTGAACGTGTAAAACGTGTGTGATATATGTTTTACCACAAATGAAAAATTGAATTACACATTAAAAGGGGCTCAGCATCAGGGAGTCTGTCAGCCAGCAGCCTGGAGGAGAAATAACAGGGGGCCCCAGGGTGGATGTCTGGGGGCGGTCTCAGAGAGGCAGGCATGGGGGGTGTGGCCATCTCGGGGTGACCAGGCCCCTCCCAGAGCTGATCCCAGTCTCAGTCTGGACCTGGGGCAGAGGCTCGGGGCCCAGCAGGGAGGCCCAGGTGAGGAGTTTTTGGGTGAAGAGCCTGTTGCATGGAGGGAGACAGACTGGGCCTCAATCCTGCTCGAGAGAGGGGCTCCGGGGACTGGCTGAGTGGTGCTGGCTTCAAAAGGCTTAATTGCGGTGAGACACAGTAAGAGCTCACTGCCTTCACCATGTCTGGGTGCAGGTCAGTGGCATCAGGGCACTCCCACAGTCACACACCGCCTTGTCCCTCCGTCTCCAGAACTCCTTTCCTCCGGCAAAACCCAAACTCTGCTCCCAGACTTTCGGGGGATGTGGGAACCCCTTTCACATCCCCCGTGATTCAGGGTCCCCGGTTCAGGGTTCGGGTTTCTGGAGAAGGCCGAACACAAATGAATAGAGACTCAGAAAAACATTAATTTGAAGTGGGGCCCAAGCGGTAATCCAACTCTAGTGGGAGGACTACTGCTCGCTCTGGCTTTACCTTCCCTTTACCTTCCCTTTTATTAACATTAAGATCACAAGATACACCCGTCTCCCCCAGGCAGGAAACACCAATAAAAGCCAAGCAGTGAATCTACTTAACAGGCGGGGCTGCTCCAAACACCAACATCCAACAATTAGCTCCGACCTTTCAGAGCAATTAAGATTGACCAGCCCTCCGATTCCCCGTCTACTGCTCTCCGTCATCAAAACAATGATCGGCTTGGAGCGGGGGGAGCAGGAGCCGGGGGGGTCAGGAGAGGCTGCGCCCCAGCCTCCCATGGCGACCAGGTCACCAGGCCGTGCCTGACGCATTCTCCTCTTTGGTCCAGAGGGTCTCGAGATGATCCTGGCCCCCGGGGACTCGGGCCCTGGGGTGCTCCGGATCCCGGCGGCTCAGGAGAGGGATGCTGGCGTCTACACCTGCCGAGCCGTCAACGAGCTGGGCGCCGCCTCTGCGGAAATCCGGCTGGAGGTTGGACGTGAGTGCTGGCCCGCCCCGTCCACCGCCCCGTCCACCCACTGCTGAGCCGGGAGGGGTTCCTCCCGGGAGCCGGCCAGTGCGGGGTCTGGTCATGTGGGCCCCAGACACTTGGGGACGAGGGAGGTCCGAGGGAGATGGTGTATGCATTACCTCTTTTTCTCCCTTTTATTTTTTAAATTGATTTCAGAGAGGAAGGGGCAGGGAGGGAGAGAGAAACATCTATCATGAATCATTGATCAGCTGACTCCTGCACGCCCCCTGTTGGACATGTACCCTTGAACGGAATCGAACCCAGGATTTTTCAATGCTCAGGCTGACCCTCTACCCACTGAGCCAAACTGGCTAGGGCTCGTTTCTTCCGTTTTATGAAGTTTATTGGGGGGACGCTGTGAACAGGATTCTACAGGTTTTAGGTGCACAATTCCAGAACACGTCGTCTGTACCCCCCATGCCCTCCCTGCTGTATTGCCTCTCCCTGGTCACCATTGCCCCAGAACTTGGTCGCTTAACATAACAAACGTGTTGTCCCTCTCTATTCTGGGGGGCTCGGGTTCGGAGAGGGGCTTCGCGGGGGGATTGTGGCTCAGTGGAGGCCACCTGGGCAGGAGTACCCCGCGGGGCTCGCTCACATGGCTGCTGGTGGCAAGCCCCAGGCCCTAACCACACCGGCTTCTGCAGCTTCTCAGGACATGGCTTCCCCGGGAGTGAGGGGAGAGAGAGAGGGGAGGGGGAGGGAGGGAGGGAGGCAGGCACCATACCACTTCCTTTTTTAAAATATGTTTTTATTGCTTGTTGAGAGAGATGGAGGAAGAGAGAGGGAGAGAGAGATATCAATGAGAGAAGCATCAGCATCAATCGGCTGCCTCTTGCACGCCCCTTACTGGGGATTGAGTCCACACCTCCAGCCTGTGCCCTGACCGGGAATCGAACCGGTGACCTCTCGGTGCATAGTCGATGCTCAACCACTGAGCCACACTGGCGCCGGGCCACACTGCCTCCTGATTGGGTGGCTGTGAGGGCTCAGGGACATCAGGCACACCATGCTTTGCACGTGGTGGGCCCATCGTGACTGCTTCATAAACGAGGGAGGGTGACCCCGTTTCACAGGGCTGTCTGCTCTCTTCTGCGGCTGTACGTGGCCCTGGCGGTGAGGGCCGGGATGTCTGCGTTCCCGGCCAGAGTCCCGGCCCTGGAAACGGCTCGGAAGTCACAGGCACAGCTCCCCGGCGGGCTGAGTGGGACAGGTTGGGCTCTGCGGGTTTGCCGCAGCCACAACGGAGAGCCGGGTGCTGGGAGATGTGGGAGGTGCGGAGAATCAGGAATGGGGCTCCCCCAGGAGATAGAGCCCTGGATGGAGCAGGCCCCGTTAGGAGGGACTGGCCCTGGTGGGGACTGTGCATATCAGGGTTGGGATCCTCCCAGGTTTGGGGTACCATTAGCCTTCATTCGTTTCATCATTCTTTCCTCCAATACGAGGTCACCAGGGCTGGGGCCGGTGTTGGGGGCACAGTGGCATCTGCCTTTGGGTAGCTGGTGGGGTCAGTGGGAATACTCAGTGGCAACCTTGGGGGTCTGCGGGTGCTTTGGGAAGGAGGCTAACGCCACACTGGGGGTTTGGGAAGGCTTCTTGGAGGAGGTGATGTTCAGGCTGAGCCCAGAGCAGTCATTCCGGTGACAAGCTGTGGAACAGTGTTCCAGGCAAGGGAACAGCGTGTGCAGACCCCCTCCGTGACGAGAGGAGCCGGGCCGGGAGTTTGACAAAGAGCCGGTGGGGAGAGGGGTGGCTGCTGCCTGCTGTGGGTCACTCCTGGCCTGGCCTACGGGGCTGGGCAGGGTTCAGGTTTTGTCCTGCGGGGCGGCGAGAGGTTTTAAGGAAGAAAGCTGTGAGTTCAGACCTTCCCTGATGGCAGGGCTCTTGGTGGGGCAGGTGGGTGTGGAACACCAGGGGCTGAGAGTGGATGATAAAAATAGAAGCTAACACTTTGTGAGTGGCCCTGTGCCAGGGCTAGCTCTAAGCAGGGTTCATGTACTAACATGTGATCCTCTCAACCCTTTGGGGTGAACGCTAGCATTAGCTCCTTGATAGACGGGGGAAAGGGGGCACAGAGAGGTTAAGGAGCTTGCCCAAGGTCACACAGCGGGCCAGTGGCAGAGCTGGGATCTGAACCCAGGGTCCCAGCCTTTCGCCCCAGGACTTGACCGTGTCGCTCCCCAGCAGGGTGAGCTGGGATGTGGCTTCCCCACTCTGAGGCTCCGGCTCCCCATCCAAAGGCGCTCTGAGATGCTGTGTGAGGGAGAGAGAAGAAAGGCCTCTCAGTGCCGCCGTCTTAGCGATTAGCCAGTGGGTTCTGGGTGGGCAGAGAGGCTGTTCCGGGGGTGGCTGCACTGGGCATTCCCAGGGCATCGTCCTTTGCTCTCTGACCGATTTCTTTCCAGCAGAGCCTTGTTTCTGCGGGGCCCAGGCTGACAGGCGGCCCGGTCCTGTTGTTTGCCTGCCAGCCATTGGCCTTGGGGCCAGCTCCCCAAGTCGGAGAGAGTAGGCAGCTGGCACCCTAAGGGCAGGCTTCTGGGTGCTGTGCCACGTGGCCTCTGGCTGTTAGGCCAGGGGAGCGGTGGGCAGGGGCTCAGCACCTGTGTGCCGGCGCTTGGGCCTGGCGGCAGGGGTGGGAAACTGAATGCCCTGCCCATCGAGTGGCACAGCTTCCTGGCCAGGCTGGCGAAGGCTCCTCCCGCCAAGAACAAGGGGCGCCGTGCCCACATCCTGCCCGGGAGCTGGGCACTGCCCTCCTGGTGGGTTCGGGGGCTGAGGAGGGTGGCCTCCTGCTGAGGGCCAGCACGGGCCTGGGGCTGTGGCCAGCAGCAGGTGTTGGCATCGGCTCTGGACCTGGCCTTCAGCCATCAAGTCCTGCTGCTCATTGGGCCAAATTATTCACCTCTCAGATGTTGGGGGGGTTTTCTCTCCTTCCCACGTCCAGCGTGGAAGAGTAGGTCCGGTTACTGAGTAGAGGAGCTGGGGATTGAGAAATAATAGAAAAGAATAGACGACACAGAAGTGGAAATAAAGCTGGGGCTGGGTGGAATCTGCTCTCTGATGAAGAGACGGAATTCCAACCCAAACACAGCGTGTTTGTTTATACTAAAATAGAAAAAGAGTTTCATATGAAAAGACTTAAAATCAATGGAGCTTAAGTGAACCCAGGCCCTACTCATTCCCTCGATCCCAGGGCCCGGCTGAATCTACACTTCAAGCCCCCCCACATACACACACCTGAAGCAAATTAAAGTCAGTATGGATAACACATCCAACCCTTCCGGGGGATGTTTCCAAGACGTGGCTCTGCCTGGTGCCTCGGATTCAGCTGACACTGATTAAAAAAAAAATGCTCAGGTGCCTACCATGGAGGCCTGCCCTCTACATCGGAGCCGCACTTGCCTCACCTGTGAAATGGGGACGATCGCAACAGGCCTTGCTGACGGGGTCCTGGGGAGATAGAACAGGATGACGTGTTTGTTCGGGGATTGCATGGATAATACCCGGTACCCTTGCAGTAGGCCAGGGGGGCTGCCGAGGGCCCATTGAGGCGGAGAGGGGTACACTGACGGGTGCCAGGGCTGGTGACTGACTCTGTGGCCGGCACCCCTCCCCAAGTTCAGTGCCTTTTTTGTGACTTGAAAGACATGCCTGAAGTGAGTTATCTTCGCCCCCTGACCTCTCTCTAGATGGATGGTACCCACCCCTCTCTCTGCCCTCTCAGCTCAGTCCCTGCTTCCCAGTCCCACCTCCCGTGGGGTCCACCTTACCCAGCGGTATCGTCTTGGGGCCTGACACCTCTCCCTCCTCCTGGGCAGACTGAGTCAAGGCTGACTGTGCACTCCTTCCTGCTGACCCTGCCCCAGGGCTCCAGGCTATGAGATGGGGGTGGGGTGGGGGTTGGCCGAGGAGACTGGGGGTGGCTACAGGGTCCCAAATGATGAGAAAGCCCCAGAACCTTAAGGTATTTGAGCTAGTGGGGAAACTGAGGCCCAGAATGGTGAAGGGGTCACCCGGGGTGCCCTGTGGGGCCTGCCCAGGCTGAGGGCCTGCAGGCGGGGTCCCTGGCCTGGGGACCCAGCGGGAGGAAGGGAAGCGAACATCGCTCATGGTTACCTCTCGGCAGCTGTTGGAATCCATGGGGTCTTTGCCCCGGGAAATTCCTGGCAGGGGAGCGGCCCCAGCAGCTGGTCCTGTTAGCACCCTCAGCTCCTCTGAAGATGAGAGGGCAGGGGAGGGGGAGGAGAGGGGGAAAGCAGAGGGGGCGCTGGGAGGCCTCCGCAGGTGTGGGCAGCCCCCAGGTGGCCAGGCCCTCCCGTCCTGCCCCTTGCCAGGCTGGTGGTGGGTGCTGTCTGAGCATTCGCAGCTCCTGCCCCAAACCTGCCCGAGGCCAACGTAAAAGGGCAGATGGCAGGGGAGCCACTCACTGTCCCCCCTGGGGTACTGCAGGGGGTCACCTTCCGGTACGGGGCCCTGGGAAGAACTCTGGGCAGCAGCCTGGCCCTCAGCCCGCCTGGTGCTGCAGGACTAGGGGTCACCTGCCCCTCCTCTGGCCAACGAGGGGACCAGAGGACCTTCTGCTCTGGCACCCAAAGTTTCTGGGGTCCCGCCGTTTGGAGGCTCTAGGTGAGGGTGGGGGGCAGCTACAGAGGAGGGTGAGTCACAGTGTTCCGGGCAGGGTCGGAGCCTGGGATTGGCTGTGCTGGGATTCACCCCGAGAGGGGATGCGGGAGCTGGGTGCGGCTCTGGCCGGGGCCTCGGCCACGTTGTCCCCAAGCGCACCGAGGGTGCAGGGGTGCGGTGTCTGGGAGCCGGGGCCTCGGCAGCAGCCAGGCCTGGGCTCTCCAGGCCTGGGCTCTCACTGACGTGAAGTCATGCTCTTGGACGGGTTCTTCCATCTCCCTGCGCCTCAGTTTCCTCATCTGTAAAATGGGGCACTGGGCAGCGATCCCACTTCCTAAGCCTGGTGAAGCCATGAATGGAATCACATTTCTGGAAGCTCCCTGGCCGTGCCTGTCACTCAGTAGGCATTTAAAATGCTGCTCTTTATGCGTATTCTTTGCTTATCACGATCAGGGTCTGCCCCGTCTCAAGGGGAGGTCTGGGCCTGGGAGGAGGAGGAGGAGGAGGAAGAGAGTGCGCCTCACAATAGCCCAGATTCGGGAGACAAAGTCAGGCTGTTTGGGGTCTAAGGAGGGAGCAAGCTGGGAGGCCTGCCTGGAGGAGGGGGGTTGGAGCTGAGCCCTGCAGGCAGGCTGAGCGGAGTGGAGAAGGCAGGCTTTGGGGGGGGGGTGTGGGCAGATGGCAGAGCTGTGCCCCCAGGCCCAGGCCCCTGCAGGCCCAGGGACCCCTCAGAGAAGAGCCTGGGGCAGAGGCTTTCTGGGATTCTGAGTCTCGGGTGAGAAAGAGGCGCGGGTGGAGCCCAAGACCATCTTCCTCCCTGTAATTTTCCAGATTGTGTTCGCATCTCCCTGGAACTTGCCTAATCCCTGAGGCCGGGAGGGAGAGTGACGTCATGATTTGGATGGACGGGTCATTTCTGGAAAGAGATGGAAGGAACAGAGAGGTGGGGTGTTTTCCGAGGCGCTGCATGTGAAGCGTAGCAAAAGGCGGGGGGCCTTCTGGCCGCGGGTCTGGGCCAGGCCCGCAGGCCAGTGTCCAGCGGCTGCAGGCCGGGCGGGCCCTGGCGGGAGTGAGCTGCTCTGGCCGCCGCAGGGCGCGGACCTCGAGAGTCTGTGTGGGAAACGGCTCCTCTCTCCCCCCGGGGGCAAATGAGCGCTCAGAGAACACCTTTGGAAGAAACACTACCGTCCGTTAGCAATGGTGACCTTGGGGAGGGGCACGGGGTCCGGGGGTGCGAGGGGCAGAAAGTAGGGAAAGTCCTCGGGTGTGTTTACATCTTTTATGACTCGGGTGAGCAGGGAAAGCCTGTGCAGGAAGGTGGTCCTGGTGTGATTTTTTTAAAAATTATTTTTATGCCCGGCCAGCGTTGCTCAGTGGTTAGCGTCACCCCATGAACCAGGTCACGGGTCGATCCCCGGTCAGGGCACATGCCCGGGTAGCCGGCTCCGTCTCCGGTGGGGGGCGTGCAGGAGGCCGCCAACCAATGATTCTCTCATCACTGATGTTTCTCCCTCCCTCTCTGAAACCAGTAAAAAAATATATTTTAGAAATAAAAATAAAACATCTATCCTTATTGCTGAAAGGATGACAGATGTCAGATTCCCCCCCCCCCCCCCCCCCGGTGTAGTGATTATTAATTACAGCCATTTCGTTCTCAGTGTCCCCTTCGGACCACAGCGCACAGGCCGTGTCATTCATACAAAGCACGTTTAGGGGGTGCAGTCGTGTTTTCTATGCTCATTACAAAAAATCCTGCAAACAGAAAGGTGTGGAGAGGGGATTAAGGATAGCAGCCACCCCCCCCTCCACCCCCCACGAAGCCGGTCCTTTGGGGTGGCGTGCACCGAAGGGGCCCAGAAGAGGGTCGCTCACGTCCCGGATACCCGATAAAGGAAGCTCCCCGTCCCGGGAGGAGGGCGACTGGCTCACAGGCGCCTGCTGTGGCCAGGCTGTGGCCGGCCCCTCTGAGGCGGCTTCTCCCAGGAGCAGGAGCGTGGCCCGCAGCTGACCCCGCAGCCCGCCCCGCACAGGCCTCCAAGGCGTGTGGGCAGCTTCATGCCCCTGAGAGCGATGGGGGTGGTGGTCTCCGCCAAGCTCAAGGTGGCCTTGGGGCCCTGACTCATCAGCCCCCAGGTGCACGGCCGGGCTGGACGAGAGGGAGCAGTCCCCTGGGGGCCGGGCAGGCCCAGCCGCGTGACGGGTCCCCTGCCTGCAGATGCGCCCCAGCTGATGGAGCTGCCCCGCGATGTCACCGTGGAGCTGGGCAGGAGCGCCGTCCTGGCCTGTCGGGCCACGGGCCGCCCGCCGCCTACGGTCGCCTGGCGCCGTGGGGACGGCCGGCCGCTGGGGCCCGCCCGGGGCAGCAGCACCAGGCAGCTCGAGTCCGGGGTGCTGTTCTTTGAAAGTAAGAGCTTGGAGCTGGGGGAGGTGGGCAGGGAGACGGGGTGGCCCCAGGGTGGGTGGGCCGGGAGCAGGACCCTGAGCCCAGCACTGACCGAGGGTGGTTTTTGGGGTCATATTTAACTGGGTAACACTGGTCAAGTCATTTCACTACCCTGAACTGTTCATGCTGATGACGGTGACAGTGTTTAATATTATGGGTGTTAGCCACCATCATCATCATCGCCATCACCACCACCAATCCCCATCACCACCACCAATCCCCATCGCCACCAATTCCCATCACCACCACCATCACCACCACCATCATCATCGCCATCACCGCCACCAATCCCCATCACCACCACCAATCACCACCACCAATCCCCATAACCACCAATCCCCATAACCACCAATTCCCATCACCGCCACCATCACCACCACCACCAATTCCCATCACCACCACCATCATCATCGCCATCACCGCCACCAATCCCCATCACCACCACCAATCACCACCACCAATCCCCATTGCCACCAATTCCCATCACCACCACCATCACCAATCACCACCACCAATTCCCATCACCACCAACAATCACCACCACCACCAATCCCCATCACCACCACCAATTCCCATCACCACCAACAATCCCCCCCCACCAATCACCACCACCAATCCCCATCACCACCACCAATCACCACCACCAATTCCCATCACCACCACCAATCCCCATCACCACCACCAATCCCCATCACCACCACCAATCCCCATCACCACCACCACTAATCCCCACCACCAATCCCCACCACCACCACCACCAATCCCCATCACCACCACCACTAATCCCCACCACCAATCCCCCCCACCACCACCACCAATCACCATCACCACCACCAATCACCAATCACCATCACCACCACCAACAATCCCCACCACCAATCCCCATCACCACCACCACCAATCCCCACCACCACCAATCACCATCACCACCACCAATCACCATCACCACCACCACCAATCCCCACCACCACTCACCATCACCACCACCAATCCCCACCACCAATCACCATCACCACCACCACCACCAATCACCATCACCACCACCACCAATCCCCACCACCAATCACCATCACCACCACCAATCACCATCACCACCACCACCACCAATCCCCATCACCACCACCAATCACCAATCACCATCACCACCACCAACAATCCCCACCACCAATCCCCATCACCACCACCACCAATCCCCACCACCACCAATCACCATCACCACCACCACCACCAATCACCATCACCACCACCAATCACCAATCACCATCACCACCACCAACAATCCCCACCACCAATCCCCATCACCACCACCACCAATCCCCACCACCACCAATCACCATCACCACCACCAATCACCATCACCACCACCACCAATCCCCACCACCACTCACCATCACCACCACCAATCCCCACCACCAATCACCATCACCACCACCACCACCAATCACCATCACCACCACCACCAATCCCCACCACCAATCACCATCACCACCACCAATCACCATCACCACCACCACCACCAATCCCCATCACCACCACCACCAATCCCCACCACCAATCCCCACCACCACCACCATCACCAATCACCACCACCACCAATCCCCACCACCACCCCTGCTAAAGCTACACTTTGCCGTGTGTGCGGCTGGATGCTGGGCGCCGTGTCCACATCATCTTATCGGCCCTTTCCCCAGCCACGCTACAAGCACAGGGACTGATGCATGATCTCCGTTTTACAGTTGAGCAGGTTGAGGGGTTCTCATCCTTCCACAGCCTGGCCGTATCCCCATCCCTCTCCGCTCTGCCATCCCGGCCCTCCCTCGTGACCCCTGCATGGTCAGGCTGTGCCGCGGGCTCCCTCTGGCCTTGGGAGCTGAGCCTGTGGGGGCTGGAGCCCTGCCCTGGCCCCCGTCAGTCAGGCCCGCCTCGTTTCCGCCTCTCAGGTGTGGTCCCTGAAGACCAGGCGCCCTATGTCTGTGAAGCACAAAATGTGTTTGGGAAGGTCCAGGCGGAGACCCGGCTCCTGGTGACAGGACATGGTTCGCTGGTGGCTCTGGGGAGGCGGGGGAGGTGGGACACCCCAGGGAGGCCCCCCCCCCATGACCATCCATCCTTTGGGACAGATGTGTCCATGGCCAGGTATCCGAGGGGAGCCAGCTTCCTGGGCAGGTTCCCCTGGGGGCGGGGAGCCTGTCCCCTCAGATGCCCACGGGAACCCAGTGTGACCAGCACCCTGTCCTTCCCCACAGCCCCCCCACAGATCGCCAGCAGCGCCCCCACCGTGCGGGTCCTGGAGGGGCAGCCTGTGTCACTGCCCTGCATCATCCTGGCCGGGCGGCCGTTCCCCGAGAGGCGCTGGCTCAGGACCGGCCAGCCGGTGAGTGCGGGGCCCCGGGGCTGGACCATGGTGACAGGAGGGGCTGTCACATTCACACCGTGGCCTGCGGGGGGGATGCTCTGACTACTCAGCCCCCGGTCCTTTCCAAAGACGCATTCGGGGGTAGGAGGGCCTCACTGTGGGGCGCGGCTGCAGTGTTTGCACGGGTTCGAGCCTCGGACTGACGAGAGGGCACAGTCCTCGTGGCCACGGGCAAGTCCCAGCGTGGAGGGCGGAGCCTCCCAGCGCCGTGATGGCCAACAGCTGTGGCTGTGAGCGTGAGCCTGTGGTTGGAACACGTGGCCCCGCGTGCCTGAGACAGGCTGCAAGTAAACACAGCTGGGTCGGCTGCATGTCACTGAGGGGGACCGAAACCCATGAAAACGTTGTAAACATTTGACCGCGCCCTCACTGCGCCTCGTGGCACCTGCTGTAAAACACACGGCGTGTGTCCGTGGCGCTGCGGGGTCCCCATCAGGGAGCAGCGTCCCACCGGGCCCCAGCTTTCCTTCTCTCGTCTGTCTGTTCTCGACCCTCCAGCGCCCCCACTCGGGGTCCCCGAACCTGGCGCAGCTGGCCCACGCTGCTGCTCCCTGGTTTTAGAAGGGCCTCGTCCTTCCGCCCTCTTTTCCTGCCTCTTTCCAGAACCTTCTCTGAATGTGCTGAGAGCACTGTGCCCCTCTGCAGCAGGGTGGGGAGCCTCCTCTCTGCCAGGGCCGTTTGGAGGTTATAACATCGTTCGAGGGCCATACAACAGCATCAGCTTAAAAATCAGCCCGCTCTGTTCCATTGGACGTTTCCTTAACTCGCCCCTCGCGCCTTGGCAGGGCCGGACTAAGGGATTGGTGGGCCTGATGCGGGCTGCGGGCCGGGCGGTCCCCACTCCTGCCCTCAGGTCCTGCTGAGGCTGGCGTGGCCCCAGCCCACTGGGAGCTCAGCAGGGGGATCAGCCCCCGTTAGTGTTGAGGTCTGGGGAGCGGGCATGTCCGGGGCACAGACACCACGCACTGGTCAGCCCCATCCTGGCTCCAGG
The DNA here is from genome assembly GCA_027563665.1 of Antrozous pallidus. NCBI lineage: Eukaryota > Metazoa > Chordata > Mammalia > Chiroptera > Vespertilionidae > Antrozous > Antrozous pallidus. Next base: position 81,439,545 of record CM050522.1, read on the forward strand.
CAGAGAAGTGACCTTGAGGTTGAAGATCACCCAACCGCCTAGCTCGGTGCTGGGTGCGCGGTGGCTCTTTAGCCTGCTTTCTTCTCTTCCCTCTCCTGTGCACTGTCCTCAGACACATGGGGGTCCTTGTGCTTTAAAGAGGCTTTAAAGGGGTGCCCTCACCCCCATTGAACTTCAAAGCACCAGAGACGCTGCCTCAATCGGGGGCTTGTTTTTCTGTTCCCGCCGCCCCGGTCCTGGTGCCGCTGTCTGGGCCGCAGAGCAGAGCAGACGGGGGTGGGGGGGGCCTCCCGGGGAGACCCCACCGCCCCGGCTTGGATCAGATGCTTCGCCCTGTCCAGTTGGCCGTGGGCGAGTGGGGTGAGGGGTGTGCTAGGGGTGAGGTGTGGGGTGCCGGCCCGGCCATGGCATACTCAGCCCCAGGTGCCTTATGGGCCACGCCAGCTGCGCCAGGTTCAGGGACCCCGAGTGGGGGCGCTGGAGGGTCGAGAACAGACAGACGAGAGAAGGAAAGCTGGGGCCCGGTGGGACGCTGCTCCCTGATGGGGACCCCGCAGCGCCACGGACACACGCCGTGTGTTTTACAGCAGGTGCCACGAGCGCAGTGAGGGCACGGTCAAATGTTTACAATGTTCTCGTGGGTTTCGGTCCCCCTCAGGGACATGCAGCCGACCCAGCTGTGTTTACTTGCAGCCTGTCTCAGGCACGCGGGGCCACGTGTTCCAACCACAGGTTCACGCTCACAGCCACAGCTGTTGGCCATCACGGCGCTGGGACTTGCCCGTGGCCACGAGGACTGTGCCCTCTTGTCAGTCCGAGGCTCGAACCCGTGCACACACTGCAGCCGCGCCTCACAGTGAGGCCCTCCTACCCCCGAATGCGTCTTTGGAAAGGACCGGGGGCCGAGCAGTCAGAGCATCGCCCCCATCCCCGCCAGCTCCCCCACATTCTCTCGTCCTGTCCAGCCTGCATCCTGCGGGCCTGGGGGGCGGTGTGGTTTCTGAGGGCTCCCTCTCCGGAGGGGCCTGTGCTCCGAGCTGAGGCTCTTCGCCCTCACAGCTCCCCGCCGGCGGCCGGCACTCTGTCCGAGCGGACGGCAGCCTCCACCTGGACCGGACGCTGCAGGAGGACGCGGGGGAGTACCGCTGCGTGCTCACCAACACGGCTGGCTCCCAGCACAGGGATGTGCGGCTGGTGGTCCAGGGTGAGTGCCGGGCCCCTGGTTGTGGGCTGGGGCCGGGGCCGGGCCGGGATAAGGGGAGGTGCGTGGAGGGAACTTGATCTTGAAAAACCTTTGTTAAAAAAAAAGTTGCACAAGTAGTACATAGTCACTGTAGGAAATTTAGAGATCAGACAGGTACGTAATAAATACACCTGTTACACACATAGCTAAGAACAACAAGAATAACTTTACATTTTAACGTGTATCTTTCATGCTGTATACACATGTGAGCTTACACACACACATATTTATATATAGAATAAGTTGTATATAAGTTATATACTTCTGAAAAGTAGTTTTATTAATTTTTAGAAAAAAGGAGAGGGAGAAAGAGAGGAAAACATTGATGTGAGAGCGAAACATTGATCAGTTGCCTCCTGCATGCCCCCCACTGGGGACCGAGCCCACAAGCCCAGGCATGTGCCCTGATCAGGAATCAAACGGGCACTTTTTTGGTACCCGGGACCACGCCCAACCCACTGGGCCACACTGGCGCGGGCTAAATCACATCTTTTATATGAATTACATATGCATCTATATTTCTCTCCGCCTGTGCACGAATTCCTTATGAACACATACACATCCTCGTACGTATTTAAATGGGGCTAGGGCCCCATTATTACGCCGCCGTTCTGAGCCTACGTGTTTCCCATTTCACTGGATTTTACGATGTTTTCTACCAGTAAGTTCCCAGAAGCCTCGGCTTAAGGCCGCGTGCCCTGCTTGGGTGAGCCCTGAGCCTCTAGCCTGTGCCCTCGCGTGAGCACTGGGTAAACGCCCCGTGCCTCCACCTTTGCCCGCAGGGCCGATCTGTCCTGAGGGTAAACCCCGGAATGTGGGGTGAGCGCTGAGGCCCTGAAATGGCCCGTTGTTAGGGCTTTTCGTGTGGTTTTCCCAGTTCCTCTCCCATGCACAGCGCTGGAGTCCCTGTGTCCCTTCACCCGCCCATCCGGGTACCTTATTCTCTTTTGTGTAAGACAAGACCTTTAAAGGAAGCCTGTTTATATGTTATCATTTACCAAGTCTGCCTGCCAGCCTCATCACCCCCTAACCACTCCCTTGACAGCTTGATTGATGCCTAACTGCTCCCCTGCCAGCCTGATTACCCCTAACTGCCCTCCCCTGTGAGCCTGGTCCCCCCTGCAACTGTTCTCCCCTGCAGGCCTGCCCCTCCCCCCCAACTGCTCTTCCCTGCAGACCTGGTTGCTCCCAACTTTGTTAATACCCACTTTTAAAAAAAATCTTGTTTCATAAATCTCCCCTACCCCCCGGGATGAGTGGGAAGAATCCACTATTCTCCATTTTGTAGGGGAAAACCAACGTTCGGGCGGAGGCAGAGTCTAGAGGTCAAGTTGTCTTGTGTCCTCCATAATTCCAACAGGGGTGAAAGGTGGGGTGCAGGCCTCACGGAGACCTCTGTGGGGTGCTGTGTCTGTTTCACTTCTTTCGTCCCTGCCCCTGGAGGTGGGCTTCCTGAAGTGAAGGAGGCTGAGGCTCAGAGAGGAGAGGAACCCCAGGTCCCAGGGCCAGTGGCCGGGCTGCCTTCGCAGGGAGGGTCCCCCGCCCCCCACTCTTCTTAGGGACCCCGTTCCTACGCTGGCAGGTCTGGATGGCGCCCAGGATGGCTGTGGCACTGGTTCCCAAATTCCCTTGCTCAGTGAATTCTGTTTTTTGCCATTTCTCATCTGTCCACCCTCAGAGAGTGGGCAGTGCATTGGGGTTAATTTAGTTGTTTTTGCTGGTCGGGAAGTAAGGGTGCCAAGACATTAGAGGGTTTATCCGAAGTCCCAGAGCGCAGAAACGGCACGGGGGTTCCCGGGTACGGGCTGCCCTCTGCCTGGGCCTGGCCACACGCCAGCGGTGGCTGTGGGACCAGCCTTTGTATTCCGCTGCTGACGTCCGTTGTTTTAAATTTGTTAAAATCTACATAACAGCCCTAACTGGTTTGGCTCAGTGGATAGAGCATCAGCCTGTGGACTGAAAGGTCCTGGGTTCAATTCCGGACAAGGGCATGTACCTTGGTTGCAAGCACAACCCCAGTAGGGGGCGTGCAGGAGGCAGCTGATGGATGTTTCTAACTCTCCCTCTCCCTTCCTCTCTGTAAAAAAAAATCAATGAAATATATTTAAAAAAAATCTACATCACAGAGTTTTCCATTTAAAAATATTTTTATTGATTTCAGAGAGGAAGGGAGAGGGAAGGAGATAGAAACATCAAGGACGAGAATTATTGACCGGCTGCCTCCTGCACGCCCCCTTATTGGGGATCGAGCCCGCAATCCGGGCCTGTGGCCTGACTGGGAATCGAACCGGTGACCGCTTGGTTTGTGGGTGGATGCCCAACCACTGGGCCACACTCGCCGGGCCCCATTTGAACCATTTTTAAGGGCACAATCTAGGGGCATGAAGTAGATTTACCTTGTTGCATAACCATCACCACCATCATCTCCAGAACTTTCTCATCTTCCCAAACGGACACTCTGTGCCCATGAAGCACTGACTCCCATCCTTCCCCCAGCCCTCGGGCCTGAATTCTACATCCTGTCTCTGTTGTTTGCCCATTCCGGGCACCTCAGAGAGAGGGGGTCATGCAGTGTTTGTCCTTCTGTGCCTGGCTTATCTCGCTTGGCATTCTGTCCTCAAGTTCACGCCTGGTGTCGCATCAGATTCCCCTCCTTGTCCAGGCTGGCGAATACTTAGTACGGACACACCGAATCCTGTTGGTCCCTCATCCGTCGATGGGTATTCGATTGTTCCCCCCTTTGGCCAGGGTGGGCATTGCTGTGAGCTGTGGTTTACGAGACTGGTTTGCTTTTTTAAAAGCGCCCCCTAGAATCCGGTCCGCCGCTATCCACCACGTCACCAACGAAGGGGTCCCGGCCTCTCTCCCCTGCGTGGCCTCAGGAGTCCCCACCCCCACCGTCACCTGGACCAAGGTAGGCGGAGCCTGTGGCCCCCGAGGCTAACAGAGGGCCAGGCCCAGGGCATCATGGGGAGGGGAACGATGCACCTTGCCGTGGGGGCGGGCCCCGCTGGTGTCCCTCACCGGCGACTCCGCCGCAGGAGACCGATGCGCTGACCGTGGGCGGTCCCCGCTACAATGTGAGCAAGGACGGCACCTTGGTCATCGCCCAGCCGTCCCCCCGGGATGCGGGGGCCTACGTCTGCACGGCCACCAACAGCGTGGGCTTCTCCAGCCAGGAGATGTGGCTGTCCGTCAACAGTGAGTGCAGGCCGCCCCGTCCTGGGGTGGGGGTGGGGGCCTTGGCAGGCGTGGAGTCAGGATGGGGACTCTCTGACCACACGGCATCTGGCGTCTTCCCTGTGCCCTGCTCAGCCCGCCCCTGTATTCTCCCCAAAGGAACGCTCCAGCCAAAGCCGTCCCCTCGGAGCGCCGTCCCCAGCAGTGAGGACGTGCTCTAAGTGGCTCCCGCTAGCGTAGAAGCGAAATCGAGGGGTAGCTGTCTCCCTCCGTCTCAGCCTTGGTACCCAGTGTGGGGAAGCCTCGGGAAGACACACAGCCCTTCACCCGGCCACCGCCCCCACCTGGGCACCCCCCTGCCAGCCTGTCCTCCAGATGCTCTGTGTCCAGACCCTCTGACTTCCGTTCAGTTTCTAGAATGGGCCACCGTGCCTCAGGGCCTTGCAGTGCGGTTCCTTCTGTTCAGATTACAGCCCCCCCCCCCCCCCCCCTCTTGGCCCAGCCGACTTCTCCCATCCGTAGATCTGTTCTCCCTGACCCCTCGGACTGAGTCAAACCTCCTTGCTGTCACTGAAACCGGTGTGGCTCAGTGGATAGAGCGTCAGCCTGCGGACTGCAAGGTCCCGGGTTTGATTCCGGTCAAGGGCATGTACCTTGGTTACAGGCACATCCCCGGTGGGGGGTGTGCAGGAGGCAGCTGATCGATGTTTCTCTCTCATCGATGTTTCTGACTTTCTATCCCTCTCCCTTCCTCTCTGTAAAAAATCAACAAAATATATTTTTAAAAAATCTCCTTGCTGTGGAGGGTGGACTAGACCCTTCCCAGTGCCCGTCACAGCGGGGAGCGAATGCTGGGCATGAGCCGCTGGGCACCGGCGCTCCCTGTGGCCCTGTGCGCGGTGCGGCCGGGCGGGGCCTGGCCTGGCTGCTGTCTCCCAGCGGGCAGCCTGGACTGGGCACCCTGGACTGGGCCCTCCACAGCTGCCTGGCGCGTGAGCAGGGGCACAGCCAATCTTCTGTCCTTTACTCTCCGAGCCCGTATTTTCATGTTGCGAACACTTTCTTGCAAGCGGGGGTTTCTCCCAGAGCCAGGATGTAATGGGAACTCCGGGCGGGCTACCTGGGCCTCTACGTCCCCGGCGGGCTGGCTGGTGTAGCTGTGGGCGCCCGGACAGGTCCTGGGTGCCTTCCGTGTGTGAGCACATGGCTGGAAATGGGGAGCAGGGGGCATAAAGAAAGGGGTTTGGGGTAATCTCTGCCATCAGGAGCCTCCACTTCATAGGGGAGCCAGGTGATGGGCACAGGTCAGGGTAACCCCCCAATCAGGTTGGCGGAGGCAGAGGGCCATTGGGTGTCACCTGGTGTCTGATGTCCTGGGAGGAAGTGGGGTGATCATGGGGGACAAGGTGGCGAGGGGAGAGGTGGAGGACAGGACCTGCCCTAGTCCTGCCAGGGAAGGAGCAGCAGGTGGAGAGAAGCGAGAGGAATGTAGATGCTGGAACGGGGGGAACTTGACCGTGTCCCCCCAGCAGAACAAGCTTCCAGAGGGAGCCTGGTGGTGGAGAGATTGGGGGGAGGGGACGGGGCCCGGGAAACCATGAGGTCTGAGCCCACCCCCAAATGGGCACTCCCTCATGATGACAGAGCCACGCCCATCCTCCTCACCCCCGGGGAGGCAGTGCCATCTCAGCTTCCTGGGGGAGCTGTCCCGGTCCCCTCGGGGCCTCGTCCCGAGGCCCCCTGCCCCGCTCACAGCCCCTGCCTGTTTCCACCCACAGCCAGGCCCCAGATCCACGGGAACGTCTCGCGGGACTCTGACGAGCCGCTGCGAGTCACCGCCACGGCCGGCGACGAGGTGACGCTGGACTGCGAGGCCCACGGCTCCCCACCCCCACTGGTTACCTGGACCAAGGACTCCCTCCCTGTGCCAGCCAGCCCTGACAGGTAACCGTGGTGGGGCGACTTCCACGACCAGTTGCAAACGACCACGGAGGCGGTTACGTTGGTAACGAGCAAGCGAGGATTTATGGAATCGGCCGGGACTGTCAGAGGGCACCACGTGCCGGTGGAGACCAAACCCCACCATGCCGGCCCGGGTGCAGGCAGTCCTTTTAAAAGGGGTCTGAACCCCACATTTTATTGCCCTGAGTTTCACAAACAGCCCCAGGGTCATCTCCGGGGAAGGGAGGTGTCAGTGGACTAGGATGGACCTTGTTGTCTGATCTTTCTCTCTAACTATACCTTTTGTTGGACTCGGGAATGCGGTCCTATCTCACAAAAGCAGATAGTGCAGCTCCACTTCTGGCGCTGACCGGTCACTCCCCTGAGTTCCGGTCTGGTCTTCAAAGGGGCTTTTGCAGCCCTCGAGGTCTCAAGCTGGAAGCTAAAGTAATTACCCTTTTGTTTGAAGCCAGCACGCGTGAACAGCGGCCAGAATAGCAAGATCAAAAGTTTCAGAACAGCAGTTTTACCCGAGATGAATGCTACCGTGTTTCAGTAACCCCAGTGCATGGGCCGGGGAAGGGCTTGGGGCTCAGGGGAGACCTGGCCTCAGGTGGCCCGTGGCCCGTGGCCGGGCTTGTGAGGACCCTGTGGGTGGGGGGGTGGGTGGGCGGGGGGGGGGGGGGGTTAACGCTGCATGCAGCGCTCTGGTCCCGGGTCCCCTGCAGCCTCTCTGGGGAGCTCCGTGATGCCCGGGCGAGACCCCGGAAATAGCAGGCGCCCAGCATTTCACACCCCTCGCGGGGAGCTGCCCACAGACCCTCCTGTGATTGGCACAGCATTCTGTGCCCTCCCCCACCCCCCCTCCAAGTGACCTGAGCTGAACTGAGGCTTCGCCCTCACTGTCAGGTGTCCTGGGAGCGTGAGGAGGCTGGCTTGGGTGTCCTTCAAAGCCAGGCTGCACGCCCCCAGGCCGGGCTGTGGGGGTGGTGGTTCCAGACAAGAGGGCCCTTGACCCTCGGGGGCGGGGGGCAGCTGCAGCTCAGGCCGGTGACATCAGCCCTGGCAAGGCCTCTGAGAGGTTCCAGACTCGGGTCTATGCCGCCCCCACCCCTCGGACACCCACACGTGGATCTCTATGTCGGAACATCTGTTCGCTGAGCCCTTCCAAACCTCCAGCTTGTAGGCAGCTGGGGTCCCGCGCCTGGGCTGGGTCCCCCCACCCCAAGCCCTTGAGTGTCTTTGCGGCTCCAGGCGGTAGGTACATGGGGGTGGGGGTGGGCAGCGGGGGGGGTGGGGGGGTGGCCGTCTCTTCCCAAAGGGTCCCAGCCCCTTGGCTGGGCAGTGGCTGGTGGCCAGGTGCTTGTGAATTTACGACTTGTTGCTGCCACGGGAAACCACCGTTCCCACGTGCTCACCCCCCTGATGTGATGTGCGATGGATCAGCTGGAGCCGTAAACCCGCTTTTGCAATCTGACTTCTGCTCTGTTTCTCTCCACTCCACCGGCTGCCAGCTTTCTGTGGAGATTTATGGGATCCGGGAGGGGATCTCAGCCAAGAGGAACACAGGCCTGGGGGGCGGGGGGGGGGCGGAGGGGGGGAGCGCAGATCCTGGAGCTCATCAGACGCGAGCGCCGCTCCCAGCGGCCGGTCCCAGGCGTGTGGCCGGGGGTCTCCATCTGCACCGTGGACGCGGTTTAAACGAGGCGCGCGGCGTGCTGATGGATGTGCAGCGCTCAGTCCGCCCCGAGCGCCTGACGCCGCTCCCGCCGACGGTTTCCTGCTGCTGCTCACCCCCGAAGCCTCGCTGCAGCTTTAAAAGAGGTCACAGCTGTTCCCCCGTGTCGTCCCCTCCCCGTGGTTCAGGGGGGAAGCTGTATTGAGATGTAACTCACACGCTGTACAAGTCTAGTCCTGCTGCGGGCGGGGCTGTGCGATCATCGCCGCCATCGGCTTAGAACGTGCCCAGCCTCCCTCGCGCCCCCAGAGCCCCCATCCTCGCTGGCAGCCACCTGCCCTTCCTGCCCCAGCCCCTGGCAGCCGCCAGCCCGCTTCCTGCCTCTGGACCCATCTGCTCTGGGCGTCCTGCGCACACGGAGTCCTGCCGTGTGTGGCTTTGGCGCCTGGCTCCAGTGGCCGCCTGCTCTTCGGTTCCTGCATGTGGTGGCACGGGTCCGAGCCTGGTTCCTCTCTGCGGCTGAGGAGCACTCCGGGCGGCCTGGCCGCCAGGCATCGCTCTGTGCACCGTTGGCGGGGCACTTGGGTTTCCACTTGTGGGTGACTGCGACGGCCCCCCAACTTCGGATGGCACTTAAGCTGTATGTGAGCTTCACTCGCAGGTTCGGGGTCCTGTCGTTCCTGGGGCCCCATAGTGGTTCCCGGGCCCCATAGTGGTTCCTGGGCCCCCATAGTGGTTCCCGGGCCCCCATAGTGGTTCCCGGGCCCCCATAGTGGTTCCCGGGCCCCCATAGTGGTTCCCGGTCCCCCATAGTGGTTCCCGGGCCCCCATAGTGGTTCCCGGTCCCCCATAGTGGTTCCTGGGCCCCCCATAGTGGTTCCTGGGACCCCCTGTTTCATTTCTGTGAAACGTCCAGTACGCGGACAGCTTCCCCACACACAGAGTCCAGCTCAGTCTTCTCACAGACACGCCGCCATTCCCCCCCAAACTGGAGATTTAAAAACGGCACCGAAACACACACGGGGTGGGGGGGCTGTGGTGGTGGGGGGACAGGCTTGCTGTCTGCCTGCTATTCCTCCTTTTCCTTCTAGCTTTTATTTATTTATTTATTTATTTATTTATTTATTTTAAATATATTTTATTGATTTTTTACAGAGCAGAAGGGAGAGGGATAGAAAGTCAGAAACATCGATGATAGAGAGACATGGATCAGCTGCCTCTTGCACACCCCGCTCTGGGGATGTGCCCGCAGCCAAGGTACATGCCCTTGACCGGAATCAAACCCAGGACCCTTCAGTCTGCAGTCCGACGCTCTATCCACTGAGCCAAACCGGTCTCGGCTCCTTCTGGCTTTTAAAAAATGTATTTTTATTGATTGTAGAGGGGGTGGGGGAGAGAGAGAGAGAGAGAGAAACATCGATGGTGAGTGAGAACCGTTGATCGGCTGCCTCCTGCACGCTGCACACTGGGGATCGCACACCGGGCATCGAGCCATCCCCCCCCCCCCCGGGCACGTGCCCTGACCGGGAACTGAACCGTGACCTCCTGGTTCAGAGGTCGATGCTCACCCCCCAGCCCCGCCGGCCGAGCAAGCCTTTTCCTTCTCCGAGGGCGCCCCAAGGCTCCGCTTCACAGCTGCCGTGCTGGGTCTGAGTGGCCCCCGCCCCTGCCCCCTGCCCGTGGGCACGCCCTCTCCCGCGTGTCCGTTCGGAGCTAAACGTGTGCGTCTTCTGTTCTGCCTCCTCGTCGACACTGCTCTCCGTTTGCCCGTCTTCTTGCTTCCTCCCGGCCTGCTTCCCCGGCTTGTCATTTAAGGGACAGGCTAACACTCGGGCGTTTGTCTCTCCCTGCTGCCCAGCTCTTCTCTGGGGCGCCGGTACGTGGGGCCGTTGGAACCTCCTCACACAAATGCTCCTCTATCTCCTGGTCACTTCCTGGGGGGACAGTCCCGAGAGCAGGCGGCGAGCCCAGGGGTGGGGTGGGCCGTGAGACTCCGGCCCTGTGCCAGCTGTGAATTCACAGTTGAGGGTGGCCGGACTTCATGAGCAACGACTGTGCCGAAATCACCCCGCAGAGGACACGGGGCGGCTGTGTGAGGTCAGGGCCGGGGGCCTGGTCCCCCTCCCAGCCTTGCCCCGGCTGGCTGGGTCTTCCCGCCTGAGAAATGGAAGGGCTGGACAGGCAACAGTGGCCAGAGAGCATCTTGTGGCTCTGGTCCCCTGGTCCACCCGGGAATGCCGGGGCGAGGCGGTGTTTCTAGGCAACAGTGTTTGTTTGCAGCTCTGATGTGTTGCTGGGACAGCTGCTAGCTCTCCTGGCCCGGCTCACAGTCCCGGGGCAGCCAGCCAGGGTCCCATCCTGGGCCAGATCCAGCCACATGGGGGCTGGGGGTGGGGGGGAGTGGAGGGGGCAGCCGGCGAGGTCAGGTGTTCAACACGCCCAACCCCTCGTTGGCCCAGTTACCCCCCTGGCGCGGAGGCGGGGGTTGCAGCTGGGGGTCTAGGGGCCCAGGAGAAAAGGCCATCCTCTCACCGGGATGGCATGGGCTGCCTGGGGCCCCTCGTGCGGTGTTCACCGTGTGGGGCCTCACAGCTCAGGCTGCTGTCCGACCTGGTGGCCCTGAGGTCTTGGTCTGGTCCGCCATGGCCAGCAGCTCTCTTTCTGGAAAAGTGCAGTGAATCGCGTTTCCGAGGTGACTGTCAGGTCACTGCAGTGGCTGGCAGGGCGGAGGCAGAGAGCGGGGCGCGTCCCGGGTCTGCCCTGACCAGCTGGTAGCCGGGGAGGCCTCTGCAAAGCGAGGTCATGGCACAGGACCCGCCTGCGTGCAGGTGTGGCTGGTGGGAGTGTCCGGTGAGAATGTCTATGGGGGACGCTCAGCATGGGGGCCACACAGGACCACCCCGTAGGCGGCAGCCGCCCAAGAGCATGGCTGGGTGTCGGGGGCTCGCGGCATGGCGCCTCTCCGCCTCTCTCGGATGTTGTCTTTTGGAGGGTCTCGGCCCCGCCTGGATCCCCAGCTGCTTTTTCCGTGCGGGGCTTCCTCATAAAGGCCTGGGTCCAGGGGGGACCCAGGAGGAGATGGGGGTCAAGCGGCCTTTGGGGGTGAAGCCCGGCTGCCTGTGCGGTGGGTGGGCCTGGCCCTGTGCAGGCTCAGGCCCCACGCTGGGCCAGCAGACGGGCACGTGGGGGGTCTGTGAGGAGAGCTGTGCATCTGCAGCCACTGACTCTCCTTCTGGAAGGGTCTGTGCAGTCGGGGTGATGGGTCTTTTAGAAACGGGGACAGTGGTACCAGCAGCGTGGGGCCCAGTAGGAGGGACTGGGTGCAGACACGCACCTGACTGAGGAGGGAGCACTTCCTCAATCCCACGGCAGCTGCCAACCTGGACCCCCCCCTTTGTCCAGCGGATGAATGAATGGAGGGATGGGTAGATGGATGGGTGGGTGGGTGAATAGATGGGTGGGTAGATGGATGGGCGGGTGGATAGGTGGGTGGGTGGAGAGATGGGTGGGTGGATAGATGGGTGGGTGGGTGGGTGGGTAGATGGATGGGTGAATGGATGGGAGGATGGATGGGAGGATGGGTGGGAGGATGGATAGGTAGGTGGGTGGATGGATGGATGGCTGGGTGGGTGGATGGATGGGTGGATGGGAGGGTGGATGGATTGGAGGGTGGATGGATGGATGGGTGGGTGGATGGGTGGATGGATGGACAGGTAGATGGATGGATGGGTGGATGGATTGGAGGGTGGGTGGATGGATGGGTGGATGGATTGGAGGGTGGATGGATGGATGGGTGGGTGGATGGATGGGTGGGTGGATGGTGGATGGGTGGATGGATTGGAGGGTGGATGGATGGATGGGTGGGTGGATGGATGGATGGGTGGATGGATGGATGGGTGGATGGATTGGAGGGTGGATGGATGGATGGGTGGGTGGATGGGTGGGTGGGTGGATGGGTGGGTGGATGGATGAACAGTTGGCTAAACTGGGCTCCACGCAGCCCAGCGCCAGGGAAGTGTAACCTGCCTAGACTCAGCAGAGAAGGCTCATGGAAGAGCCGGAGCTGGTGCTGCCTGGGAGGGTTCAGAGGGCAGGAGCGTGTCCCTGGCAGCAGGGAACAGTGTGAGCGAAGGCGGAAAGGGGAGGAATGCTAGTACTGCTGGGATTTGCCGCCAAGTATTCCTTGAGCACCTTCTGTGGGTCAGGACTTGTGCTAAGGGCTGGGACTCCCCCGCACTGAGCCACCTCACAGTGACAGGTGATCACAGTGTGGTAAGTGCCAGGAGCGTTTGCCGGGAGCGGGCACTGCCTGGGCGGCAGGTGGCTTGCCTGAGCACTGAGGACAGAGGGTCCTGGAAGGTGGCTGGGCGGGATCGCAGTGGAGGTGGGTGCTGGCAGTGAGGTGCGGCCTGGGACTCACCTGCTCCTGGGCACTCCCTCTCAGGTGCCCTTTGGCCTCTCTGGGCAGGTAGGGGTCCCCCTTGGAGCTCGCAGGACCAGGGGGACCCAGTGGGGTAGTGGGTCCCTCTCAGGTCCACATCCCCCATCTGCGCAGCTGTGTGAACCTCGAAGCTGACAGCCAGCGAAGGCTCGAGCCCGAGGGATGTCATAAACAGGAAATTCCCCGAGAATCTGGGCGCCACACAGAGCCATCTGGACACTCACGCCACCGGGACGGAGCAGCTGCCGCTCATTACGCCACACGCACACCGCAGCGGCGTGCTCCCCGCGGCTCTCCCCCCCACCCCCGGCCCCTGAGCCCACCCCTGGGCTGCAGCCCCCACACCTGCCGAGTTTCTGGGAATGTGGAGGGAGAGCTGGGTCACCAGTCAGCTGGTGAGGGCCGCGATGGGGGAGAGGGCACGTCGCTGGGGAGTCCACAGGATGCACCTGCCAGCCCGGGGCATCCAGGCAGCCTTCCTGGAGGAGGTGACGTCTAAGTATGGAGGTGCGAGCCGGTGTGGTCCAGGTGAACGGGAGGTGGAGGAGTGTCCCAGGCAGGAAGACAGCAAAGGAGTGGAGGTGGGAAGGGCCTGGCCCCGCTAAGGAAGAGCACGGTCTGGTGCTACACTGGGGGGTCGGCTGGGATTGGGGGACTGGCCTGGGGGTCGGTACAAGCCACGAGACTGCACTTGGGTTTGTCCGGCAAGCAGTGGGCAACCCCGGGGGATGGTGGACAGAGTGAAGCTGGATGTGGCCGGACGGGCACTGAAGGCACAGGCTCTGGGGGGCTGGCCTCAGCGTGTCCATCTGGGAAATGGGCTCTCACTTCTCCCAGTTCTTCCTGTGTACCGTAGGGAGCAGCCTTCTCTTTCTAGGAAGCGACCTGGGGCTGCTCACAGGAAAGGCAAATGCTTTACATTTCTGGAAGTTTCTTTTGTTCGTGTGTGTGTGTGTGTGTGTGTGTGTTTTCCAGGCCCTCCCACCTCCTGTCCCTTTAAGGGCGCGGTAAGGGAGGAGGCAGTGGGTGCTGTGGTCTTCCTGAGATGAAGGAGTCCAGAGCTGCCCTTTCGAACAGGAAGTCCCCGGGGTTCAGAGATGTCGAGCGCCCTGCCTGAGGCTGCACAGCGTGTCTTTGGCCATCCCCGGGCCCCAGAGCCAGAGCTCTGTCCCCCCAGCCCAGACCTCCGCGAGGACCCACACTGGCCCTGCGCCGCCGGGCCAGGTTTGCTGCGGAGTCCTGGACGAGGGTGATGGGTGAGCCTTTCAGCCTCCAGCCCCGATTCGGCCTTTGTTGGGGGATGTCGGCGTTAATCTGCCGAGAAGAGGAAAAAGGAGACAGACAAGCCACACGGGAGGGTGGGGCCACGCAGGGGAGCCGTCCGCCTGTCCCTGGACAAGTCCAGCCCGAGTGGCCTTGCCCTCCGCGGGGGACCTGCTCGGGGCGCCCAGCTTCCTGGGGCCGGGCACGGCGCAGGCGGGATGGGTGGGGCCTCTGACAGCAGGGAGGGCCGCACGTGCGGGGAGCATTCGGTGTGTCCCGGGCACCGTGGGCTGGGCAGGCATCGTGTCCCGTGGTTCTCCCCCTCTCCCGTGACTCCCGATGGGGACCCGAGGTCAGCCTGTGAGAGGCAGAGGGTGGTTCGTGCTGGGGCCACTTGCCACCACAGCCCGGCTCCCGTCTGCTCAGGAGGGGGCACTCACGTCCTTGTGTCCCTGGTCCCCTGACACCTGTCTCAGGACCAGCTGGCTCGTGTTTCCCAGATACTAGGAGATTCTTTTGTAAAAATATATGTTTTTATTGATTTCAGAGAGGAAGGGAGAGGGAGAGAAACATCAGTTGGCTGCCTCCTTCGGGGCCCCTGCCGGGGGTGGAGCCCACAGTCCGGGCGTGTGCCCCACCGGGACCTCCTCCCGGTTGACAGCGCGGTAGCCAACCCCGAGCCGCAGCGCCGGGCGCGCTGGGAGACTCGGTGAGAAGCCGGTCTCCGGGGGGAGGGATGCGCTCTCTGCTGTGAGAGCTGACGGTGCTCAGGTCTGTGTTTGGGGACATACATACCGCTCTGTGTGTGGGGGACACCAGGCAGCTCTGTGTGTGGGGACACCAGGCAGCTCTGTGTGTGGGGACACCAGACAGCTGTGTGTGTGGGGGCACCAGACAGCTCTGTGTGTGGGGACACCAGGCAGCTCTGTGTGTGGGGACACCAGGCAGCTCTGTGTGTGGGGACACCAGGCAGCTCTGTGTGTGGGGGACACCAGGCAGCTCTGTGTGTGGGGAGACACCAGACAGCTGTGTGTGTGGGGACACCAGACAGCTGTGTGTGTGGGGGCACCAGACAGCTCTGTGTGTGGGGACACCAGACAGCTCTGTGTGGGGGGGGACACCAGACAGCTCTGTGTGTGGGGGGGGGACACCAGACAGCTCTGTGTGTGGGGACACCAGACAGCTCTGTGTGTGGGGGCACCAGACAGCTCTGTGTGTGGGGGCACCAGACAGCTCTGTGTGTGGGGACACCAGACAGCTCTGTGTGTGGGGACACCAGACAGCTCTGTGTGTGGGGGCACCAGACAGCTCTGTGTGTGGGGGCACCAGACAGCTCTGTGTGTGGGGACACCAGACAGCTCTGTGTGTGGGGGCACCAGACAGCTCTGTGTGTGGGGGCACCAGACAGCTCTGTGTGTGTGGGGGCACCAGACAGCTCTGTGTGTGTGGGGACACCAGACAGCTCTGTGGGGGGGGGGCACCAGACAGCTCTGTGTGTGTGTGGGGGGACACCAGACAGCTCTGTGTGTGGGGACACCAGACAGCTCTGTGTGTGGGGACACCAGACAGCTCTGTGTGTGGGGACACCAGACAGCTCTGTGTGTGGGGACACCAGACAGCTCTGTGTGTGGGGACACCAGACAGCTCTGTGTGGGGACACCAGACAGCTCTGTGTGGGGGGACACCAGACAGCTCTGTGTGTGGGGGGGACACCAGACAGCTCTGTGTGTGGGGACACCAGACAGCTCTGTGTGTGGGGACACCAGACAGCTCTGTGTGTGGGGACACCAGACAGCTCTGTGTGTGGGGACACCAGACAGCTCTGTGTGGGGACACCAGACAGCTCTGTGTGTGGGGACACCAGACAGCTCTGTGTGTGGGGACACCAGACAGCTCTGTGTGGGGACACCAGACAGCTCTGTGTGGGGGGACACCAGACAGCTCTGTGTGTGGGGATACCAGACAGCTCTGTGTGTGGGGACACCAGACAGCTCTGTGGGGGGGGGGGGGCACCAGACAGCTCGGTGCAGAGAAGTCTGGGGGTGAAAGAGCAAGAGGAGGAAAGAAGGGAGGGAAGGAAAGAAGGAAGGAAAGAAAAATATGTGTTTAAACGCCCACCCAAAGGGAATAAATTTAGCAGCGGTGGTGTGAGCCCAGGAGGGAGTACTATACAACAGTGAACAGTGAGTGGATGAGCCCTACATACACACACACACGCACACACACGCACACGCACACGCGCACACGATGCCATTGTGTGTTTTAAAGGACACGAAACTGCACCGTGGACTGTTTATGGATGCGCTGTGGTCACCATGGTAGCAGCTGACCTTCGTGGCGTCCTGTTCCGTTCCCGGCGGGGCTGTGATTAGGTCAGTCGTTGTCTGGACAATCCTGTGTGGGAGACAAACACTGCTGTGGTCTGCTTCCCAAAACGAGACAACTGAGGCCCCGAGGGGCCAGCTGACTTGCCTGACCCCACGTGGCAAGCCCACGGCAGGACAGGGTGGCCGGTCCGGTGCCGGGAACCTCGAGACCGCCCCCCCAACGAATCGCGCAGTTGCCCCCAGAGTGCCTGCTGGGCGCCCCAGACACACCGGAGGCGGGGTGGCCGAACGGGGGGCTATCGCCTCGCTTTGCAGTTGGGGGTGGGGGACACGGACCCAGCGGGCAAAGCTAGTAGGCCAAGGCCATCCAGAGAGAGAGCCGCAGCGGCCGCCGCCTGTTGGACGAGCACACGCCCATCACTTGGCTGCAGCTGCCTAGGGGTGGCTGTCACCCCCATTTTGCAGGGAGAAAACTGACAAGTGGGGGTGAGGACCAGAAATGTCAGGCTCTGGAGCCACAGGCTGAGGCAATGGCCCGTGGCGTCCCCGCCCCCTTGCTGGCCGCTTGCATTCGGGGCCAGCCGGGGCCAGCCGGGGCCAGCCGGGGCCAGCAGCCACAGCTGCCCTCTCTGTGTCTGGGGCAGGGGCCGCGAGCAGCCAGCACATGTGGGTGGTGACATCATGTCTGCGGGGGCCCCTGGGGTCCAGCCCAGCTGCACGGGCCTGGCCGGGGGTCCCAGGTCCCTGTGGGATGGGACCGGGTGACTTCACGAGGTGGGCGGAGGGGGGCGGGCAGAGATGGGGCCGCACAGCTTCCTCCTGAGAGCCCACCCGGGCCGGGCGGTGGAGCCCTGGGGAGCACCGGGCACGTTGCCACAGAGGGCCTGGGGCTGAGAGAGTCTCCCCCAAAGCCATGGGAAGGGCCTCCAAATGCGGCCCCATCCCCCCACCCTCAATCCCGCTCGGGGAAGGGTGGAGAGATGGCGCGTGTGTGCGTTAGAGGAGGGGGAGTCGGGGTGCGGCAGCCGGTGCCGGGCCGGGGTCGAGCCATCACGGGGTCGGTTCCCCAGCCCCAGTCCCTCTTAGCTGCCCGTTCTACAGATGAGGAAATGGAGGCTCCAAGAGGTAAAGGGACTTTCTGATACTGATTTTTCACAGGGAGGAAGGGG
This sequence comes from Antrozous pallidus, assembly GCA_027563665.1. NCBI lineage: Eukaryota > Metazoa > Chordata > Mammalia > Chiroptera > Vespertilionidae > Antrozous > Antrozous pallidus. The sequence goes on from CM050522.1 coordinate 81,456,787, forward strand.
GAGGGATAGAGAGTCAGAAACATCGATGAGAGAGAAACATCGATCAGCCGCCTCCTGCACACCCCCCACTGGGGATGTGCCCGCAGCCAAGGCACATGCTCTTGACCGGAATCGAACCCGGGACCCTTCAGTCCGAAGGCAGATGCTCTCTCCACTGAGCCACACCAGTTTCGGCTAAGGGGATTTTCTTCATCAGCTGGGGAAGGGTCAGTCTGGACTCGAACCCACGCTGGCAGGCTCCTAATTCCGGGCTGTGTCGCCCGTTGGGTGAGACCTGGCCATGGCTGGCAGTTCTGGGAAGCGGGGCGGGGCAGGGGCGCAGGGGGGGTGGGTGCTGGCACCGGTGCGAGGTGGGCCTGGAGGCCCGAGGTCGGCGGGGTCTCACGGGTGCCCTCACCCCCGCAGGCATCGCCTTCTCCCGTCCGGCTCGCTGCGTGTGGCCCAGGCCCGGGCCGGGGACAGCGGTCTCTACTGGTGCAGAGCCAGTAACCCCGCAGGCTCTGCTGCGCGCCACTACATCCTCGGGGTGCAAGGTAGGCCTGGCTGGTGGCTCCTGTCATGCCCGCTGTTCTGCCCTGTCTCAGTCTCCTCGGTGCCCCCCCAGCTCCGTGTGCCAGCTCTGTCACCTCAGGACGTCCTTCAGACTCCCCATCACCCCTACCTCCTGCCTGCCTCACTACATCTTCCACCCCCTCTCCTGTACCCCTCCCCCCTCTCCTATACCCCTTCTCCTGTACCCCTCCCCCTTCTCCTGTACCCCTCCCCCCCTCTCCTACCCCTCCACCCCTCTCCTACCCCTCCACCCCTCTCCTGTACCCCTCCACCCCTCTCCTACCCTTCCCCCACTCCTGTACCCCTCCACCCCTCTACCCACTCTCCTACCCCTCCACCCCTCTCCTGTACCCCTCCACCTCTCTCCTACCCTTCCCCCACTCCTGTACCCCTCCATCCCCTTTCCTCCCCCTCCCCCTCTCCTGTACCCCTCCCCCTCTCCTATAACCCTTCTCCTATAGCCCTCCACCTCCTCTCCTACCCCTCCCTCCTCTCCTGTACCCCTACCCCCTCTCCTGTATCCCTTCTCCTGTACCCCTCCACCCCCTCTCCTACCCTTCCCCCTCTCCTGTACTCCACCCCCTCTCCTGTACCCCTCCCCCTCTCCTGTACCCCTTCTCCTGTACCCCTCCCCCCCTCATACCTCCACCCCCTCTCCTACCCCTCCACCCCTCTCCTGTACCCCTCCACCCCCTCTCCTACCCTCCCCCCTCTCCTGTACCCCTCCACCCCTCTCCTGTACCCCTCCACCCCCTCTCCTACCCCTCCACTCCTCTCCTGTACCCCTCTACCCCTCTCCTGTACCCCTCCACCCCCTCTCCTACCCCTCCACCCCTCTCCTACCCCTCCACCCTCTTCTGTACCCTTGGTTGCTGAGCACTGGGGCAGGGTTCAGTAGTGGGGATTTGGGGAGGGACCCACAGAGGGTTCTGGTTCCAGCCCATTGGGGGGCCTGGGTCCCCTTCACGGAAGCCAGCGGTGGAGTCACTCCACCAAAGAGGCCGGGAGCTTGTCATCTCCAGGAGCCCCAGGAACCGGGGTCAGCCAACCAAGGCGCTGGGGCCGCGGCCGGCCATGCCCAGCCGGCCTGTGTGCATCGGGCCGTGAGCAGAGAAGGGGTGCTGTGTGTCTCCATTTGGAAACGAGTGGGGGAAGGACGCCGTTCTGTGACGCTGTATGAAAGTCAAGTTCAGTCCAGAGACACACGTTTTGTGGGCGCGGAGCCTGCAGGTCCTTTACTTCCGGTCTGCGCTGCTCTCACGCCGTCACGGCAGAGCTGAGCGGCTGAGACGGACCATCTGGCCTGCAAAGCCTCAAACACTGACCGGCCCTCGGCGGAAAAAGCCGCCCCCGATCTAAGCGAACTGCCCATGTTACAGGTGGGCAGGCTGAGGTTTCCCAGCCCCTGAGAGACAGGCGGCAGGGCAGGTGCTGAGCAGGGCTGGGTGAATCCTGACTGCCAGCCACCCCACCCGTGTGACCGTAAGCCGCTGATGCGCGGCCTCCTGAGCCTTCCTTCTCTTTTCTGAAAAGCGCTCGTCTGGCATCAGGCGCTCAGCAGGAGTGGAAGCTGTAGCTGCTTTCAGCAAGTGTGGGGTGGGGTGGACGGGGCGTGTGCCCCCTGGCGCCCTGGGCCCAAGGCTGATCTGTGCCCAGGGGCCAGGTTCCCATGTAGCGGTCTTTTCTGGGGCTCCTCCTCCAAAGATTGGAAGGAAGTGGGTGTTCCTGAACTTCCTCCGAGGACCCAGAACCCAGTCCTAGGCTTCAGCTCAGCACCCAGAGCAGGGGGGCCCGTGGAGTCCCATGTTTTCCTGGTCCAACCCCCCCCCCCAGGAGGCCGCGTGGGCTCCTGGTCACACAGACCTGGGGCTGGGGCCATCCTCACTGAGGGTGTGGGTGCCTGCGGGTGGGAAGGCCCACGGGAGAAGGAGGGCGGGGACATCACTGAAAACACTCCTGAGAAAGAGGTGAGGGCCTGCAGCCATGTGAGCCCAGGGAAGGAGGGCTGGAGATGAGGATGGAGCTGGGGATGGAGGTGAGGATGGAGCTGGGGATGGAGATGAGCATGGAGATGAGGGTGGAGATGAGGATAAAGATGAGGATGGATGTGAGGATGGGGATGGAGATTGGGTTGGAGATGAGGGTAGAGATGGGGATGAGGATGGAGGTGAGAATGGAGATGGGGATGGAGATGAGGATGGAGATGAGAATGGCAATGAGGATGGAGATGGGGATGGACATGAGGATGGAGTTGAGGATGGAGATGCGGATGGAGATGAAGATGGGGATGGGCATGGAGATGAAGATGGAGGTGAGGATTAGGTTGGAGATGAGAATAAAGATGATGGATGTGAGGATGGGGATGGAGATTGGGTTGGAGATGAAGGTAGAGATGGGGATGGAGATGGGGATGAGGATGGAGGTGAGAATGGAGGTGAGGATGGAGATGAGGATGGAGGTGGGGATCAACGTGGGGATGGAGGTGAGGATGCAGGTGAGGATGGAGATGGGGATGGGGAGGAGGATGCCAATGGGGTTGAAGATGGGGATGAGGATGAGGATGAAGATGAGGATGGAGGTGAGGATGCAGATGGGTTGGAGATGAGGGTGGAGATGAGGGTGGAAATGGGGATGGAAATGAGGATGGAGGTAAGGATGGAGATGGGGATGGCGATGAGGATGGAGATGGGCATGGGGATGGAGATGAGGATGGAGATGAGGATGGAGATGAGGATGGAGATGAGGATGCAGATGGGGATGGAGATGAGGATGGAAGTGGGCATGGAGATGAGGGTGGATATGAGGGTGGAGATGGGGATGGAGGTCAGGATGCAGATGGGTTGGAGATGAGGGTGGAGATGGGGATGGCGATGAGGATGGAGATGAGGATGTAGATTGGGATGGAGATGAGGATGGCGATGAGGGTGGAAAAGGGGATAAAGATGAGGATGGAGATGAGGATGGAGATAAGGATGGAGATGAGGATGGAGGTGGGGATGGAGGTGAGGATGGAGATGGAGATGGGGATGGGGATGAGGATGGATGGGCATGAGGATGGAGATAAGGATGGAGATGAGGATGGAGATGAGGATGGAGGTGAGGATGGAGAGGGGGATGGCGATGAGGATGGAGATGAGGATGGAGATGAGGATGGAGATGGGGATGGGGATAGGGATGGAGATGGGGATGGAGATGAGGATGGAGGTGGGGATGGAGGTGACGATGGAGATGGAGATGGGGATGGGGATGAGGATGGAGATGGGGATGGAGGTGGGGATGGCGATGAGGATGGAGTTGAGGATGGCGATGAGGATGGAGATGGGGATGGAGATGAGGATGGAGATGGGAGTGGAGTTGAGGATGGTGATGAGGATGGAGATGATGATGTAGATGGGGATGGACATGAGGATGGAGTTGAGGATGGAGATGCGGATGGAGATGAAGATGGAGATGGGGATAGAGATGAGGATGGAGGTGAGGATGGAGGTGAGGATTAGGTTGGAGGTGAGGATAAAGATGAAGATGGATGTGAGGATGGGGATGGAGATTGGGTTGGAGATGAGGGTAGAGATGGGGGTGGAGATGGGGTGAGGATGGAGGTGAGAATGGAGATGGGGATGGAGATGAGAATGGCGATGAAGATGGAGATGGGGATGGAGATGAGGATGTATCTGAGAATGTAGATGAAGATGGCGATGGGGATGGAGATGAGAATGGAGATGAGGATGGAGGTGAGAATGGAGGTGAGGATGGAGATGAGGATGGAGGTAGGGATCAACGTGGGGATGGAGGTGAGGATGCAGGTGAGGATGGAGATGGGGATGGGGAGGAGGATGCCAATGGGGATGAAGATGGGGATGAGGATGAGGATGAAGATGAGGATGGAGGTGAGGATGCAGATGGGTTGGAGATGAGGGTGGAAATGGGGATGGAAATGAGGATGGAGGTAAGGATGGAGATGGGAATGGCAAAGAGGATGGAGATGGGGATGGGGATGGAGATGAGGGTGGAGATGGGGATGCAGATGGGGATGGAGATGAGGGTGGAAAAGGGAATGGAGATGAGGATGGAAGTGGGCATGGAGATGAGGATGGAATGAGGGTGGATATGAGGGTGGAGATGGGAATGGGGATGGAGATGAGGATGGAGATGGGGATGGAGATGAGGATGGAGATAGGGATGGAGGTGAGGATGGAGATGGAGATGGGTATGGCGATGAGGATGGAGATGGGGATGGAGTTGAGGATGGTGATGAGGATGGAGATGATGATGTAGATGGGGATGGACATGAGGATGGAGTTGAGGATGGAAATGCGGATGGAGATGAAGATGAAGATGGGGATGGGGATGGAGATGAGGATGGATATGAGGCTGGAGGTGAGGATGGAGGTGAGGATGGAGATGGGGATGGAGATCAGGGTGGAGATGAGGATGCAGATGGGGATGGAGATGAGGGTGGAAAAGGGAATGGAGATGAGGATGGAAGTGGGCATGGAGATGAGGATGGAATGAGGGTGGATATGTGGGTGGAGGTGGGGATGGAGATGAGGATGGAGATGGGGATAGAGATGAGGATGGAGATAGGGATGGAGGTGAGGATGGAGATGGAGATGGGTATGGCGATGAGGATGGAGATGGGGATGGAGTTGAGGATGGTGATGAGGATGGAGATGATGATGTAGATGGGGATGGACATGAGGATGGAGTTGAGGATGGAGATGCGGATGGAGATGGAGATGGGGATGGAGATGAGGATGGATATGAGGCTGGAGGTGAGAATGGAGGTGAGGATGCAGATGGGGATGGAGATGAGGGTAGAAAAGGGAATGGAGATGAGGATGGAAGTGGGCATGGAGATGAGGATGGAATGAGCGTGGATATGAGGGTGGAGGTGAGGATGGAGATAAGGATGGAGATGAGGATGGAGGTAAGGATGGAGATGGGGATGGCGATGAGGATGGAGATGAGGATGTAGATTGGGATGGAGATACGGATGGAGTTGAGGATGGAGATAAAGATAAAGATAGGGATGCAGATGAGATTGGAGATGAGGATGGAGGTCAGGATGGAAATGGGGATGGGGATGGAGAATGAGGATGGAGATGGGGATGGATATGAGGATGGAAGTGAGGATGGAGATGGGGATGGAGATGAGGATGGAGATGAAAATGGCGATGAGGGTGGAAAAGGGGATGGAGATGAGGATGGGGATGAGGATGGTGATGAGGATGGAGATGGGCATGGAGATGAGGATGTAGATGAGGATGGAGATGGGGATGGAGATTAGGATGGAGATGGGCATGGAGATGAGAATGGCGATGAGGGTGGAAAAGGGAATGGAGATGAGGATGGAGTTGGGGATGGAGATGAGGATGGAGGTGGGGATGGAGGTGAGGATGGAGATGGAGATGGGGATGGGGATGAGGATGCAGATTGGGATGGAGATGAGGATGGAGATGAAGATGCAGATGGGGATGGAGATGAGGATGGAGATGAGGATGGAGGTGAGGATGGAGAGGGGGATGGCGATGAGGATGGAGGTGAGGATGGCGATGAGGATTGAGGTGGGGATCGATGTGGGGATGTTGGTGAGGATGCAGGTAGGATGGAGATGGGGATGGGGATGAGGATGCCGAAGGGGATGGAAATGGGGATGAGGATGAGGATGAAGAGAGGATGGAGGTGAGGATGCAGATGGGGATGGAGATGACGTTGGAGATGGGGATGAAGGTGGGGATCGGGATGAGGATGGAGATGGGGATGAAGATGAGAATGGAGATGAGGATGGCGGTGAGGATGGGGATGGGGATGGAGATGAGGATGGAGGTGAGGATGGAGGTGAGGATTGAGTTGGAGATGAGGATAGATATGAGGATGGATATGAGGATGGGGATGGAGATTGGGGTAGAGATGGGGATGAGGATGGAGGTGAGAATGGAGGTGAGGATGGAGATGAGGATGGAGGTGGGGATGGTGATGAGGATGGAGTTGAGGATGGCGATGAGGATGGCGATGAGGATGGAGATGGGGATGGAGATGAGGATGGAGATGGGGATGGCGATGAGGATGGCGATGAGGATGGCGATGAGGATGAGGATGGAGATGGGGATGGAGATGAGGATGGAGTTGAGGATAGAGATGAGGATGGAGATGAAGATGGAGATGGGGATGGAGATGGAGATGAGGATGGGCATGGGGATGGAGATGAGGATGGAGATGGGGATGGAGATGAGGATAGAGATGGGGATGGAGATGGGGATGGAGATGGAGATGGGGATGGAGGTGGGTATGGAGATGAGGATGGAGGTGAGGATGGAGGTGAGGATGAAGATGGGGGTGGAGTTGGGGATGGGGATGGAGGGGAGGGTGGAGATGAGGATGGAGGTGAGGATGGAGATGAGGATGGAGATGAGGGTGAAAAAGGGGATGGCGATGAGGATGGAGATGGGGATGAGGATGGGGATGGAGATGAGGGTGGAGATGAGAATGCAGATGGGGATGGAGATGAGGGTGAAAAAGGGAATGGAGATGAGGATGGAGGTAAGTATGGAGGTGGGGATGGAGATGAGGATGGAGATGAGGGTGGAGATGAGGGTGGAGATGAGGATGGAGATGAGGGTGGAGATGGGGATGGAGATGAAGATAGAGATGAGGATGAAGGTAAGGATGGAGATGGGGATGGCGATGAGGATGAGGATGGAGTTGAGGATGGAGATGGTGATGGAGATGGGGAAGTAGATGAGGATAGAGATGGGGATAAAGGTAAGGATGGAGATGGGGATGGCGATGAGGATGGAGATGAGGATGGAGATGGCGATGGAGATGAGGATGAAGGTAAGGAGGGAGATGGGGATGGCGATGAGGATGGAGATGGGGATGGCGATGGGGATCGCGATGAGCATGGAGATGAGGATGTAGATGAGGATGGAGATGGGGATGGAGTTGAGGATGGCAATGAGGAGGGAGATGAGGATATAGATGGGGATGGAGATGGGGATGGAGTTGAGGATGGAGTTGAGAATGTAGATGACGATGGAGAGGAAGATGGAGATGAAGATGGAGATGGTGATGAGGATGGAGATGGGGATGGAGATGAGGATGGAGATGGGGATGAGAATGGAGATGGGGATGGTGATGATGATGAGGATGGAGATGGGGATGGAGATGAGGATGGAGATGGGGATGAGGATGAAGATGGGGATGGGGATGGTGATGGTGATGGTGATGGTGATGGTGATGGTGATGAGGATGGAGATGGGGATGGTGATGGTGATGGTGATGAGGATGGAGATGGGGATGGAGATGAGGATGGAGATGGGGATGAGGATGGAGATGAGGATGGAGATGAGGATGGAGATGGGGATGGAGTTGAAGATGTCGATGAGGATGGAGATGAGGATGTAGATGGGGATGGAGTTGAGGATGGAGATGAGGATGGAGATGGGGTGGGGATGAGGATGAAGATGAGGATGGAGATGGGAATGGGATGGAGATGAGGATGGAGATGGAGATGGAGATGAGGATGGAGGTGGGTATGGAGGTGAGGATGGAAATGGAGATGGGGATGGGGATGAGGATGAGGATGGCCATGAGGATGAAGATGGGGATGAGGTTGAGGATGGAGGTGAGGGTGGAGATGAGGATGGAGATGTCGATGGGGATGAGGATGGAGATGGGGATGAAGATGAAGAATGGAATGTAGATGAGGATGGAGGTGGGAATGGGGCTGGAGATGAGGATGGAGGTGAGGATGGATGTGAGGATATGGATGGAGATGAGGATGGAGATGAGGATGGAGGTAAGGGGAAAATGGAGATGGGATGAGGATGGAGATGGGGATGAAGATGAAGAATGGAATGGAGATGAGAATGGAGGTGGGGATGGGGATGAGGATGGAGGTTGGGATCGACGTGGGGATGGAGGTGAGGATGCAGGTGAGGGTGGAGTTGGGGATGGGGATGAGGATGAGGATGAAGACGAAGATGGAAGTGAGGATGCAGATGGGGATGGACATGAGGGTGGAGATGAGGGTGGAAATGTGGATGGAGATGAGGATGGAGATGGGGATGGCGATGAGGATGGAGTTGAGGATGGCGATGACGATGGAGATGGGGATGGCGATAAGGGTGGTAAAGGGGATGGAGATGAGGATGGAGGTGGGGATGGAGTTGAGGATGGCGATGAGGATGGCGATGAGGATGGAGATGTGGATGGAGATGAGGATGGAGATGGGGATGGAGATGAGGTTGGAGTTGAGGATGGAGATGAGGATGGAGATGAAGATGGAGATGGGGATGGAGAAAGGGATGAGGATGGGCATGGGGATGGATATGAGGATAGAGATCGGGATGGAGATGGGGATGGAGATGAGATGGAGATGAAGACGGAGATTTGTAATGGAGATGAGGATGGAGATGAGGGTGGGAGTGACTCGCCAGGCCGGCCAGGCTGGGCAGCTGTGCTGAGGGGGCACAGAGGCTCAGCCCAGCAGTGCAGGGATCTTGGGCTGGAGGGACAGAGATGTAATTTGAACCTTCCCCTCTGTGTGTGCTGCCTCCAACTTTGCCGTCCACCCAGTGTCAGTCCCTTTGCCTCAGCCTCAGTTTCCCCATCCAGCACTGTTATGCGGGGTATCCCCCAAAAAGGTATACATACTTTGGATGATGATTCATTCCCGTGGGTTAGATCTGAAAAGAAAGAAGCATCAATGGAGCTCTCTGCTGCTAAGTGCATATACATTTTGGGGGGTACCCCATGTTTCCCAGCTGTTGGTTTTCGGATGATGTTGGCTGTACTTGGGTCTGGGCTGGGGCGGAGGGACGGGTGGGGGTTAGGGGAACGAGGAGCGGGAAAACTGAAGGGGGACGGGAGGGAGGAAGGGGTTGGGAGTGTCCTCTCCATGAATCTGGCCTCTATGACTCCCCATCCAGGGCCCCCGCCTGAACCCCTCCCCGTGTCCCTGCCAGTTCCCCCTCAGGTGCAGCCAGGCCCGCGGGTCCTCAAGGTCATGGCGGGTGAAGCTGTGGACCTGAACTGCGTGGCCGAGGGCACCCCAAAGCCCAGGCTGAGCTGGTCCAAGGATGGGGTGGCCCTACAGGGCGGGGGACCAGAGGGCTCCGTCCGCTTCGCCGCCCTCCGTACTTCTGACGCCGGCACGTACCGCTGCGAGGCCACCAACAGCGCTGGCGTGGATGCCTGGGAGCTGGAGCTCAGGGTGCTGGGTGAGTCCCCGAACCCCACATCTCCCCGCTCCCCGCCTTCCTAATGAAAACGAGCTGATGCCAGGCCCATCTGATCGGGTGGAGGGGATGGAATGCCCAACCCCACATCTCCCTGCTTCCGCCTTCCCAACAGTCTGAACTCCACATCTCTCGCTCCTGCCTTCCCAACAGCCTGAACCCCACATCTCCCCGCTTCCGCCTTCCCAACAGTCTGAACCCCACATCTCCCCGCTTCCGCCTTCCCAACAGTCTGAACCCCACATCTCCCCGCTCCCGCCTTCCCAACAGCCTGAACCCCACATCTCCCCGCTCCTGCCTTCCCAACAGCCTGAACCCCACATCTCCCCGCTCCCTACCTTCCCAACAGCCTGAACCCCACATCTCCCCGCTCCTGCCTTCCCAACAGCCTGAACCCCACATCTCCCTGCTCTCGCTTTCCCAACAGCCTGAACCCCACATCTCCCCGCTCCCCACCTTCCCAACAGCGGCCTGGCCTTCCGAGACACTCGTCCGCTCTTCTGGGCTCAGGGCCTGCTGTGGGGGGGGAGGGGGCTAGCTTCGAGGCGTCATAGAGCCATTGTCAGCCCCTGGGGAAGTGACTGATGGGCCTGGCCTGGGCCGGCCCCCTCCGTGTACCAGCTGGACAGCCATGGGCCAGTCATTCACACCCTCTGGCCTCAGTTTTCTCACCTGTAAAATGGGTCTGAGAACACGTGAGGAGGCAGCGAGGGAACGTGTGCACCGCGGGGACAGATGGGGCCGGTGGCGCTGCACCCCTCTGCTGTGGGTTTGAAACAAACCCGGGGCCCTAGCCGGTGTTGCTCAGTGGACAGAGCGTCGGCCTGCGGACTGAGGGGTCCCGGGTTCGATTCCGGTCAAGGGCATGTACCTTGGTTGCGGGCACATCCCCAGTGGGAGGCATGGGGGTGTGTGCAGGAGGCAGCTGATCGATGTTTCTGACACTCTATCCCTCTCCCTTCCTCTCTGCAAAAAAAAAAATCAATAAAATATATTTAAAAATAAATAAATAAAACAAATCCGAAAAGGGCAGCTGGAGGGGAAGCCCGGCCTCTCCAGCCCTCGGGGCCCTGCGTGGACCTGGCGGTGGCTTCTCCGTGGGCCTCCCTGTGGGGGCCAGCCGGCACCATGGCCCTGACTCACCCTGGGGCTGAGGGCTGCGGCACAGGGCATGCTCCCCCTTGTGTCCGGCCAGGGCTCTGGACGGGGGGCCCTCCCCGATGGCGCTGGACCAGCTTCGGGCCAGGGGAGTGAGTGTGTGCCACCTCCCCTCTCCCCCTCCCCCAGAGCCACCGCACTGGGGAGCCGACGAGAGCGGCGGGCTGCTGGAGAGAGTGGCAGGAGAGAACGCCAGCCTGCCGTGCCCCGCCAGAGGTGAGGCTGGGTCAGGGGCCCCCTGCGGGCAGTGCCAGGGGTGATGGTGGGCCTGGCATCCTCACTTCTAGCCGGGGCCGTGCCAGGCATTCCATCCCCTCCACCCGATCGGATGGGCCTGGCATCAGCTCGTTTTCATTAGGGGCGTCCAGCCTAGACGGGGGTGGTCACAGGCAAGGTCACACAGCCAGGAGGTGGCTCACAAGGGGCGTGCGGTGGGACCCCAGCCCCAGGGCCCAGTTAAGCCCGCCCCCTGCCCCCGGGGGTGGTAGCAGCCGGGCCTGAGGAAGCCGGGGTCCTGTGGATCGGGGCTCGGTGGCCCATCTCTCCCCAGGCCCTAGACTTCCTCACAGAGGAAACCAGCCCCCCGAGTCCCCTTTGGGGCGGCAGCAGTGTGGGAGGTGACAGCCACCTGCCCCGTGTTGAACCATCCAGGCTGTGAGCTGGGGCGTGGACACCTCCTCCTGAGCCTCAGTTTTCCCATCTGTAAAGGGGGGCCAGGCCGGCCCCTCCACCAGGGAAGGTACGGGAGGCAGCCTGCGTTTCGGGTCCCGGCACCGAGCCTGGCACACGGCTCAGGGAAAGTGAGGCGTAAGCGAACGGGGGCGAAGGATTGCGTTACCTGCCCCGCGGGCAGATCGGCACTTGCTGAGTTCCTCCTCCTGGCTGTGGGCCCTCTGGGACCCGGGAGGGGACACGTGGTCGGCCCTGTGCATGGATGGGGCTCAGGAAGGCTGGTGTCAGGGTGTCCCCAAAGCCTGGCAGGAGCCGGGGCTGGTTCTGGTCTCAGCTCTGCTTCCCCGAACCGCACGGGCCAGGGAAGTCTCCGGACCAGGACTGAGGGGGAGGCCGGGCCGAGGCAGGCCCCCGGTGGAAACTGTGGGGGCCCGTCTGCAGAGCTGCCCACCTGCGGGGACCCAGGGGCCCTGCCCTTGACCATGGCGCCACCTCGTGTCAGTCTCTGGTAACAGCAAGTTGCCGCTCTGTGCTCTCTGGAGGTGGGACCCGCCCACCCAGCCCGGCTTCCTGTGTCTGATGCCCCCCCCCCCCGCCCCCGCTGCCCACAGCGGGGGGCGGTCCTGGCCTCCTGGCCCGACCTCGGCCTCAGCAGCAGAGCGGGAGCCCCTCTGGCAGACACCGTGGACCCCGGTCGGCTCCCGCCCCCCTGGCAGCTGCCCGTGGGCAGCGTTGGCTCTGGCACCAACAGCCCGGTGACTGTGGGCTGGAGGCTCGGAAGCTAAGGGCGCCCTGGCACCTGCGGTGGGCGGCACCTTCGCCGCCCCCTTGGGTGGATGGGGGTGCCGGCCCCTGGAAAGGGGGCGCGGGCGGTGGGGGCAGCTCTGCCCTGGCGTCTTCGCCCCGCAGTGCGGTAGAGCTCTGGCAGGTTAGGTTTCTATTTTATTTTGGCATTAAAGCTCTGGTTTGGGCACTTCCTCCCCACCCTCCCTCCTGCCTCGAACCCCCCCCCTCCCCCCCCCCCCCAGCCAGGAGGCCGCCTTTCTGCGCCTCTGTACGGCTGGAATAAAAAATCAGTGTCTTAATTAACCGAGGGAATTCCAGGGGGCAGAGCCCAGTGCCCCTCCAGGCAGCTGCTCCGAGTTCCCGATCCTGAGCAGGGGGAGTGGGGGGGGGGCTGTCAGAGACGCTGAAGGGGCTGAGGGGTGTGCTGTGTGCTGTGTGCTGTGTGGTGTATGGAGTGGCGTGTGTTGTTCTGCGTATGTCCGTGCACATGTCCCCGCAGGAGGGGAGCAGGCCCCGGGCAGTGGGACTCCGACAGGAAACCTCAGCCATCCCCCGAGGAAACAGACCCCTGGGTGGGGCTAGCACGCCTGAGCCCGAGGGTGCGCAGGGGGCGGCTGTGGGCACTCGCGTTCAGGAGGGGCAGCCCGTGCAGAGTGGGGTGGGGTCTCCTGGGGCAGGGATGCCCCTGAGAGGTGACGCTGAGGGCGTCTGGGATGTGTCACAGCGTGAGCCTGCCCCCACGCTCACCCAAATGGGGTGCCCGCCCCTCCCTCCGATGGCCCTTCCTCTGGGAGGGAGGGAGACCGAGGGGGGGGGGTGTCTGCAAGGGCGCCCCACTGCCAGGCAGGTGGCGGGTGAAGTGCAGCTGCTGCTCCGTGTCCCGCTGGCCAGTGGTGGCGGGGATGACGGGGGCACCTGAGGTGCTCAGGATGCTGACCTGTGAGTTTGGGAGAGCGGCTCCTATAGGCTCCCCCTCCTCCACAGCACCTACTGTGTGCCAGGCACCGGGCCTGCCGCTGGGGGGTGGGCAGCAGGGACAAAACAAAGACCCGGCCCGTGTCCGGAGAGACAGACAATAGACAGAAATTCTAGGCCAGTGGACGGGTGACCAGAGAAAGTGGGGGTGACGGCAAACGGGCACAGCAGGCCAGGGCAGGGTGTGCTCCAGGCAAGGCGGGGGCGCTGAGGGGGACCAGGGCCTCTCGGCCAGGGACACGGTGGCCTCGCAGCTTGGGGCGGGGAGGGCAGCGGCGTGTGGAGGGGACTGGGCGGGCGTGGAGGGGGAGAGGCCGTGTTCCTGCTGCTGATTCCCTGCCCCCCGGCCAGGGACCCCCAAGCCGCAGGTCACATGGCGGAAGGGCCCGTCCGGGGAGCCCCTGCGCGGCCGGCCGGGCCTGGCGGTGCTGGACGGAGGCGCCCTGTTCCTGGCCGCGGTCTCCCCCGGCGACGGCGGGGACTACGAGTGCCAGGCCACCAACGAGGCGGGCTCGGCGTCCAGGAGAGCCCAGCTGGTGGTCCTCGGTGAGCACGGCCGGGCTCGGCCGGACTGAGCTCCCCGCGGGGGCGGGGCGGGGGGGGCAGCGGGCGAGCGGGGGCACCCCTTCCCCCGGGAGAACCCCCCCAAAACACACAGGAGCGGGAGGGGGCGAGCCTGGAGCTCCATCGGTGGCTTTGAACGGTCTAGTGGCATGGTCGGCAAACCGCGGCTCGAGAGCCACATGCGGCTCTCGGGCCCCTTGCGTGTGGCTCTTCCACAAAACGCCACGGCCTGGGCGGGTCTGTTTGGAAGAAGTGGCGTTAGAAGAAGTTTACGTTTAAAAACGTGGCTCTCCAAAGAAATGTCGGTCGTTGTCCTGTTGGTATTTGGCTCTGGTGACTCATGAGTTTGCCCACCACGGCCCTACGGGTGACTTCATTTAAGGGGAGCACCCATGGCCACCCCACCGAGACCTGCTGAAGGGGACCCAGGCTCCGTCCTTCCCGCACCTCCTTCCGGCACCTCCCCGAGCTCCCACCCCCTCCACGTGCCCACTCCAGAAGGGATGGGGGGGCAGTTTTAATGGCTCCTCATGGTCTATCTTCGACCCCCCTGTGACCAGCACCCCAGCTCGCCCCGTGAGGACTTGCCCGGAAGTTTGTCACGAAGACACACCCGGGGGACCCCGATCGGGGCCCTCGCAGGGGACCGTGGCGGTGGGTGGAGTGTAGAACCGGGTGGGTCGGGCCTCAGGCATCTTGCAACGCCGAGTGTCGGAGAGGGGCGCCCCTGGCTGGGCACCGCCGGGGACCCCGGGCCCTGGGACTGCCGGGCGGGCGGCTGCGGCTCCAGGGAGGGAGCCCCCTCTACCTCTCTTTGTGCCCAGTGCCCCCCAGCATCCGGGAGGACGGACGCAGGGCCAACGTGTCGGGCATGGCCGGGCAGGCCCTGACGCTGGAGTGCGACGCCGGCGGCTCCCCGGCCCCCGAGATTGCGTGGTTCAAGGACGGGCAGCTGGTGGGTGTCCCCGGGGCGGCCGGGGGAGGGAGGGTCGTGCTCAGAGTGGCAGGGAGATGTGCCAGGCTTCTGTAGGGGTGCCCGGGGCTCAGGGCAGGGGAGGGCTGAGGCCTCACGGGGAAGCCTGGAGGGCTGCATGGTGGCGAGGGCAAGGCACTCTTCCAGGGTCAGAAGCCCCAGGTTCCTGCCCCCCAACCAGCTCCGTCCGTGCACCTTCGCTCCCTTATTACCGGGCCCCGTCAGCAGCTCCCTCTGACCTCTCCGCCCAGATCCCCGACGGGGGCCGCCACCGCCTCCTGAGCGAGGGCCGGGCCCTCCACCTCCCCAGCGTCCAGGTGGGCGACACGGGCCTCTACGCCTGCCGGGCAGAGAACCAGGCGGGCACCGCGCAGCGGGACTTCGAGCTTCTGGTGCTCGGTGAGTGAGGCCTGCAGCCCCTCCCCTTCGAGGGGCGCTGTGTGGGCGGAGGGCAGGGCACAGAGGGGCCCACACCAGGCCCAGCTGCTCACGCAGCCCTCGGGGCAGACATCCGACAGTCCCGTGGTTAGCCAAGCGGCGGCCGCTGTGTCCCGTGGGGGGAGTGCAGGCTGCGCAGGGGGCACGGGGCGGGGTCTGGGCCAGCCGGGGTTTGGGGGAGCCTCCCAGGCAGGATGTAGAAGGGAAGGGCGCACAAGGAGAGGGACCTGCATGGCAAGGGCCGGGGCGGGGGGAGGGTTACAGGGCTGCAGGTTTGAGCCGTTGCACCCCCTGCCCTTCTTGTCCTCAGTCCCCCCCTCTGTGCTCGGAGCCGGGGCCGCCCAGGAGGTGCTGGGTCTGGCTGGTGCCGAGGTGGAGCTGGAGTGCCGGACCTCGGGGGTCCCTGCGCCCCAGGTGGAGTGGACCAAGGACAGGCAGTGAGTGGCTGCCTAGCGGACAGCCGGGGTGGGGGGTTGCCCATGCCTGGGCTGGCTGGATGGGGGGCTCTGGGAGGCCGGATTCTGGGGGAGGCTTGACAGGCATCGCACGTGCCTCCAGGGCCCGGGCAGAGGGCAGTGTGGGGACCTCCCTCCCCAGCCGGGGATCACCCAGCAGGGTTTTCTCATCACCACTCAGCATTCCTTTTTTTTTAAAAAAAAGTATTTTGGGGTGAGGGGGGAATCCACATAACCTGACATCAACCACCTAACGCCCACAGTTCAGAGGCATCTGGCCCATCCACGGTGCTGCACAGGCATCCCTCTGTCTAGTTCCAGAACATTCCGTCTCCCCAAGGAGACCCAGGCCGATTGGCAGCCACGCCCCGACCCGCTCTCTGTCTGCAGAGGCACCTGCAGGTCCTGCACGGTGCACGCAGCTGCACAGCGGGCCGTGTCCGGCTCCTCCCGCTCAGCAGTCTGGGGTCACGGCAGCGGGGCGGGGGTCAGCGCCGGCTTCTCCAAGCGCTCCGCCCACCGCACACGTCTTGTCTCGTCCCCGGCCCCGGGCGCCGGGACCGCCGGCACCTTCCGGCAACGGGGACTCTCAGCGGCCGGCCCTGCTCGCGCCCCGGCCTGAGCCGCCCTGTCCGACTCCTCTCCAGGCCTGTCCGTCCCGGGACCCCGCGCGTGCAGCTGCTGGAGGACGGCCAGCTGCTCCGGATCGCCAGCAGCCACCTGGGCGACGAGGGGCGGTACCAGTGCGTGGCCTTCAGCCCCGCCGGCCAGCAGGTCAAGGACTTCCAGCTCAGGATCCACTGTGAGCCCCGCCCTGCCCTGGACGGCTGGCCAGGCTCCCCCCCGCTGCCCCCCGCACAGAGGAAAGGCGAGAGCAGAATCGGGGGCTGGGGGACGCGCCCGAGCCAGTAAAGCTGGGGAGGACGGGGACAGGGGATCTGGACCACCATTCCCCAAACCCCATGGTCCCAGCCCACCTCACAAGTTGTCCTGCACCTGATGCCACTTGGGGTGACCGTTCCTCTAACTTTTTTTTTAGAAATCAAGTCCCCTTTTTTACATAGAATGCATTTATTTAGGAAGACATTTGCCCCCTCCCCTGTAAGTGGAAACCAGGCCTTGGCCTTCCCTGAATCGAAAGGAAGGCGCTGGAAGAGCTGGGCCGCCAGCTGCCTGCAGAGGGCGCTGAGCTGCCTGCTCCTCGTGGTGGAGGGCCTGGTAGAAGGTGCTGGAAGGTCCGGTGTGTGGTCTCTCCTTTGTGTGATCCGCTGGGAGGAGCTGGGCGGGTGGGCTGGCCATTGTGAGCGCAGTGTTATTTCACACTGGCCTGTGTCCGGCCGTGCGAGCCCCAGATGGGATCAGCCCCTCACTGTACAGACGGGAGGCTGAGGCCCAGCCAGGGGGAGTGGCCTACGTGGTCAGACAGCCAGTTAGAGGCAGAGTGGGGTCCAGGGCCTCAAGGGCGCCCCCACCCCGCCTCCTCCACCTCCTGTGCAGCAGGTGGCTTTCCTGTCGAATGTCCCGCACTGCCTCTCCGTCCCCCCACACTCCCTCTCCGTCCCCCACACTCCCTCTTCGTCTCCCCACACTCCCTCTCCATCTCCCCACACTCCCTCTCCATCCCCCACACTCCCTCTCCATCCCCCACACTCCCTCTCCGTCCCCCACATTCCCTCTCTGTCCCCCACATTCCCTCTCCATCTCCCCACACTCCCTCTCCGTCCCCCACACTCCTTCTCCATCTCCCACACTCCCTCTCCATCCCCCACACTCCCTCTCCGTCCCCCACATTCCCTCTCTGTCCCCCACATTCCCTCTCCATCCCCCACATTCCCTCTCCATCCCCCACATTCCCTCTCCATCTCTCCACACTCCCTCTCCGTCCCCCACACTCCCTCTCTGTCCCCCACATTCCCTCTCCATCTCCCCACACTCCCTCTCCGTCCCCCACACTCCCTCTCCGTCCCCCACACTCCCTCTCCGTCCCCCACACTCCTTCTCCGTCCCCCACATTCCCTCTCCATCTCCCCACATTCCCTCTCCATCTCCCACACTCCCTCTCCATCCCCCCACATTCCCTCTCCATCTCTCCACACTCCCTCTCCGTCCCCCACACTCCCTCTCCGTCCCCCACACTCCCTCTCCGTCCCCCACATTCCCTCTCCATCTCCCCACATTCCCTCTCTGTCCCCCACACTCCCTCTCCGTCCCCCACACTCCCTCTCCATCCCCCACACTCCCTCTCCATCCCCCCCACACTCCCTCTCCGTCCCCCACACTCCCTCTCCGTCCCCCACACTCCCTCTTTCTGCGACTTGGGCGGTACTTGGGGCATGGGCACGTGCAAGCCACTCGAGGGTGCGGGGGAGGAGGGGTGGGACACCAGCCGATCAGGGGCTCCCTCTGACCGCCCCCCCCCATGGTCCTCAGCACCTCCCACCATCTGGGGCTCCAACGAGACAAGCGAGGTGGCCGTCATGGAGGGCCACCCGGCGCGGCTGCTGTGTGAGGCCCGCGGCGTGCCTGCTCCTAACATCACCTGGTTCAAGGACGGGGCCCCGCTGCCCCCCCGCCCTGAGGCTGCCTACACCCGGGGCGGCCGGCAGCTGCAGCTGGGCCGAGCCCAGGGCTCGGATGCGGGCGTCTACACCTGCCAGGCCAGCAACCCCGTGGGCGTCGCCGAGAAGGCCACCCGGCTGGAGGTGTACGGTGAGTGGCCGGGGGTCAGCCGGCCAGGGGTCAGCCGGCCAGGGGTCAGCCACGAGTGGCGGTCAGCTGGGCGAGCGGAGGGAGGGACTCTGCGCTGCGAAGGCCTCCTGACTGTACGTCAGCGAGGGAGTGGCTAGAGAAGGGTCACCTCGGTCACTTTCCCACCTACAGGCAAGGAAACTGAGGCCAGGGTTCGAGGGCCTTTCTGGGGGCCCAGGCAGAGCCGAGCGGAGGACCAGGTTTCCTCTCAAGATTCAGGGCTTTTCACGAAACCACACCTGTACCCTGTTTCCCCGAAAATAAGACAGTGTCTTATATTAATTTTTGCTCCCAAAGATGCACTAGGTCTTATTTTCGGGGGGATGCCTTATATTACAGCAAGTAGGTCTTATTTTCGGGGGATGTCTTACTTTTGGGAAAACAGCGTAATTAAGTTCTCTGAGTGAACCACTGACTGAGTCAGACCCCAGCCCTCGAAGCATCAGCTCCTCTGTCAGCCGCAGGGACCCGGCCCTCATCTCTCCACCCACCAATGAGCACAGTGGACTCTGGGGCTGGGGATGTGATGGCCCCCAGGTTACACCTGGGGGGTTGCACGGTTAACCCCTTTTGCACGGTTAACCTTGGCAATGGCCGCCTGCAGGGTCTTGGCACACAGTAGGGCTTGGCACACAGTGGAGCTCAGTGAGCAGGCTTCCTGCAGGAGCGGGGGCCCAGCAGAGAACTCGGGAAGGATGTGTGGAGCTGGGCGGGGTAAGGTTTGGAGGGTGGGGAGCAGGCCAGTGGGCCGTCCTAGCCCCTAATGAGCAGTCGGCCCAGGAGCTCTGGCCCCCAAAGATACAGACACGTGGGTGCTGGAGCCCCAGGGACCCCAGAGGAGCGTTGGGCTGTGTGGGGTCTTTGGGGGTGAGCCAGATGCAGCCTGGGGACCTGCGCTCTGAGCTCTGAGCCCCTCCTGGGAATTGATTGGGGGAGGCGTGTGAGCGATTTCCTCGGAGCTTGTGCCCCGGACGAGGTGGAGAGGCCCATCCTAGGCCACCGTCACCCCGTGTCCCCTGGCGAGGGCTCTGTGGGCTCAGCACCACGGCGGCCTTCCCCAAGAGCAGCGGTCGGCAAACAGCGGCTCGCGAGCCACATGCGGCTCTTTGGCCCCTTGAGTGTGGCTCTTCCACAAAATTCCGAGTGCAGGCGCGCACGTACGGTGCAATTGAAACTCTGTGGCCCACGTGCAGAAGTTGGTTTTCGGCTCCCAAAGGAAATTTCAATCGTCGTCCTGTCGATGTCGGGCTCTGGTGACTAAGGAGCTGGCCGGCCACTGCCCAAGGGGAAGGCAGCAGCCCTGGTTCTGCCCCCATCGTCCCCGCAGGCCAGAGGCGGCACTTGTAGGATCAGTGACTTTGCTCTTAAGTCCTGGAGCCCGTCGCTTTGAGTGCCGTGGATACGGAGCCCTACTGTGTGCCGTTCCCCAAGCCAGCACACCGTGTCTGCTGCTGACGAGCCCACAGCAGGGGGGAGCAGGGGCAGAGCAGACGCCGACAGGAGGGGACCCGCCAGGGGCAGAGCAGGGAGGAGGCTTCTGGCCCGGGCGGGCAGGCCGCCTGCAGGAGCTGAATCCTGAGCCAAGGTCTGGCCAGTGCAGGTGCGGGGGGAGGCGTGTCGGGGAGGTGGGGCCTGTGGGGGGCTGAACCAGGGCTGGTGGGGAACCCCCCTCCCTGAGCAGCCCCCGCCTCTTCCCTAGTCCCGCCCACCATCGAGGGCGCCAGCGAGGGGCCGCACCTGGTGAAGGCGCTGGCGGGGAGGCCCTTGGGCCTGGAGTGCGTGGCCAGAGGCTACCCGCCCCCTGCCCTGTCCTGGTTCCACGAGGGGCTGCCCCTGGAGGAGAGCAACGGGACGTGGCTGGCGGCGGGCGGCGGCCTGCTGAGCCTGGAGGGCCTGGGCGTGGCGGCCGGCGGCCTGTACAGCTGCGTGGCCAGCAGCCCCGCGGGGGAGGCCGTGCTGCAGTACGCCGTGGACGTGCAGGGTGAGCCGCCCGGGCCCCGGGCCCCGGCCGTGGGCTCTCCCCCACACCTGCCACACCTCCCACACCTGCCACACCTGTCACACCTCCCACACCTGCCACACCTCCCACACCTGCCACACCTGCCACACCTCCCACACCTGCCACACCTCCCACACCTGCCACACCTGCCACACCTCCCACACCTGCCACACCTGCCACACCTCCCACACCTGCCACGTGCCAGTGCCCACAGCCCCTCCCCCACACCTGCCTCACCTGCCACACCTGCCACACCTGCCACACCTGCCACACCTCCCACACCTCCCACACCTGCCACGTGCCAGTGCCCACAGCCCCTCCCCACACCTGCCACGTGCCAGTGCCCGCAGCCCCTCCCCCACACCTGCCACACCTGCCACGTGCCAGTGCCCACAGCCCCTCCTCCCACACCTCCCACGTGCCGGGAAAAACCTCTGGTTGATGGGATGGATGTTCACCTAGAAATCCCTGAGGCCCAAAGCGGGGTTGTGGGCATGGTCGTGGGGATGGCTGGGGAGGGGCCGAACCCTGCTTTCTTCCCGGGACAGACATCTCTGGGGGCTGATTCGGGCTGGCCCAGGTGGGGGGGGAGCAAGGTGGGCGGGACCCCTGAGCCCTGGGTCCGCTGGTGACAGACGTTGAATGAACAGGACAAGCCTTGGGGAGGGGGTTCCTTTATGGGGGAACTGGGGTGTGGCTTGGGCACAGGGGCCTTAGAGGGCTCTAGGCAGGGATTTGCTCAGCGCTGACCACTCAGTGGGGGTTCCTGCCTGCAGTGCCCCCGCAGCTCCTGGTGGCTGAAGGCCTGGGCCAGGTGACCACCCTCGTGGGACAGCCCCTGGAAATTCCCTGCCAGGCCTCAGGCTCCCCGGTGCCCACTATCCAGTGCGTATGTGGGTGGGGGGTAGTGGGGGTGAAGGCCAGGGCTGGGGCTGGGGTGTGGGCAGAGAGCGCATGCTTTGGAGGTGGGTGGGGTCCGGAGACACCCCTTCCCAGAGGCATGAAAAGGCCAGAGACGTGTGAGCAGGCGGAGATGCCGGGGGCCTCCTGCCTTCCCGCTGGCCTCCTCCCCCGCCCCCGGCTGACCGGTCCCCCACCCTCGCCTTAGATGGCTGCAGAACGGCCGCCCGGCCGAGGAGCTGGTGGGGGTGCAGGTGGCCTCGCAGGGGGCCACCCTGCACATCGACCACGTGGAGCCGGGCCACGCGGGCCTCTTCTCCTGTCAGGCCACCAACGACGCCGGCACGGCAGGGGCCGAGGTGGAGCTGTCCGTGCACGGTGAGCAGCCCTGGGCAGCCCGAGGCCGGTGGAGGGGAGCCTGGACCAGACCATCTGTGCCTCTGGCGGGCCTGGGGGACCTGGGAGGGACAGTACTTCTGAGCTGTATGTCCCAGCTCCCCAAAGACAAGAGGCATGAGAGGCTTTCTAATTCTAGAGTCAAGGGCATAACTAGATTTTAAACCCCACTCATCCCCACCCCCACAGCAGCCCGAGTTGGGTTGATGGATGGATGGGTGGATGGGTGGGTGGATGGATGGATGGGTGAGTGAATGGATGGATAGGTGGGTGGGTAGGTGGATGGATGGATGGATGGATGGATGAGTGGATGGATGGATAGATGGGTGGGTGGTGGGTGGTTGAGTGGATGGATGGGTGGTTGGGTGGGTGGATGGTGGATGGTGGGTGGATGGGTGGATGGTGGGTGGGTGGGTGGTTGAGTGGATGGATGGGTGGTTGGGTGGGTGGGTGGATGGTGGGTGATGGTGGATGATGGGTGGATGGTGGGTGGTGGATGGTGGGTTGATGGTGGATGGATGGGTAGATGGGTGGGTGAATGGGTAGGTGGATGGATGGATGGGTGGTTGGGTGGATAGATGGGTGGGTGGTTGGTGGATGGGTGGGTGGATGAATGGGTGGATGGATAGGTGGGTGGATAGGTGGGTGGATGGTGGGTGGGTGGGTGGGTGGATAGGTAGGTGGGTGGATGGTGGGTGGATGGGTGGGTGGATGGGTGGATGGTGGGAGAATGTTTAAAGAAAGGAAAGACCTGCCATGCGGGGTCCAGTCTGGCACTCTTCCCCAAAGCCAAGTGTCTAGGGGCTCGAGTGGGCGGGGGGGGGGGAGGCTAGACGGCAGCTCTGCAAGGCCACTCCCAATTCCCCAGGCATGAGGGGCTGCTGGCTACCATTGCACCCTCCTGACCCTGACCTGGTCCTCCCTGCTCTTCCACCTGCCCAGAGCTCCCGTCAGTGGCCATCGTCGGCGGTGAGAACATCACAGCCCCCTTCCTGCAGCCTGTGACCCTCCGGTGTGCAGGCACTGGGGCGCCTACTCCAAGCCTCCGCTGGTGGAAGGATGGGGTGACCCTGGCAGCCTCGGGGGGGAACCTGCAGGTACATTGTGGGGCCCTGGGCTAGCGGGGCAACCTGGCATAGAAGGAGGAGCCATTTTCTAGGGGACCTGGGAGCCTGGGGACATGACTAGCAAGAACCCATTCAGCTGAGAATTCTCAGTGGACTGAAGAGGGGGGCACCTTTAACCTAGACAATGTCCCCAGAGCTTCAGCTCTCAGAGGGAGAAAGTGGGCAGAAGGGGGAGTCCCCAAGATCAGGGGGGTTCCCTGGAGTCTTAAGTGTGTGGTTCAGAACTGCACCCAGAGCCAAACTCGGCCCCATGCCTCCCCTCTCCTGCTCCTGGGGTCGGCGCAGCCTGGCCACTGGTCCTGTCCCGGCATCATTCCGAGTGACTCCCGGTTCTGGACCCCGAGCCCCCACCGCCACCTCCACCTCCCATGACACCCTCTGCCTCCCTGCCCCAGATCGAGAAGGTGGACCTGAGGGACGAAGGCGTCTACACCTGTGTCGCCACTAACCTGGCCGGCGAGAGCAGAAGGGATGCGGTGCTCAAGGTTTTGGGTGAGGATGAGGGTGACGAATGGTGGGGGATGCTTTGAGGACCCTCGGGCTGCTGTGGGGGTGGGGACGAGTGGGGTTTAAAATCTAGTCGTGCCCTTGACTCTAGACGTAGAAAGCCATCTGCTCACTCGGCTTGGGTGGCTCAGTGGTTGAGTGTCGGCCTTTGAACCAGGAGGTCAGGGTTCGATTCCCAGTCGGGGCACGTGCCTGGGTTGCGGGCTCGATCTCCAGTGGAGGCCATGCGGGAGGCGGCCAGTCGATGATTCTCTCTCATCACTGATGTGTCTGTCTCTCCCTCTCCCTTCGCCTCAGATCCATACACACATATTTAAAAACAGAAAACAGGAAGTCTGCTCTGTGGCCCCCATGGGTGGTTTTCTGATGGATTTTTACGGGACACCCTTGTCTGCAGCCACATGTACCTTTGCTACCTTATTCGTTTGGGGGGTTCCTTTGCCTCCTCGCACATGTGGGCAGGTCCCTGCACTTGCCACTTTTCATGCTCTCTGGGTCCCGCCTTCCCACGGGGGTCGGCTGTTCCTGGGGGTGGGTGCTGGGCGGTCCTTGTGTGGTTGCAATGAAGGTTTATTCTTGTGCGTGGTTCAGGAGTGGGGTTCCTCGGTCAGAGGGCATGAACCACTGGGGAGCTCTAGTTGCTCAGAGCCTTTTAGGAGGGCTGGGGAGAGACGTTGGAATGGCTGAGATTTGAGCTACCCACCAAGCGAGGGCGCTCTCTGTCTCCCCTAGTGCCCCCCAACATTGAGCCGGTCCTGGCCAACAAGGCAGTGCTGGAAAATGCCTCGGTGACCTTGGAGTGCCTGGCTTCTGGCGTGCCCCCGCCAGGTAAGATCTTGCCTGGTGATGGAAGGCCACCTGTCACCGGCCTAGTCCTCACCTCGTGGGGTTGGCTGGTGCCCAACATCACTCTGTTTGGATGGCATCGGCAGGCCCTTCTCTCTGTTCCTTGCACTTCCCTCTCTTCCTTCTCAACAGCTGTTCATCCAGTGCCCCCTGACATGCCTGTCACCGCCAGGGCCCAGAGCCTTGGCCCTGGTGTCTGCGCTTGACCTTGGCCCAAAGGCCGAGAAGCGAGTGCGCTGGTGTCTGGAGCAAACCCATGGGGCTTTGTCTGGAGTTGCAACTTCACTGGGCCACCTAGCTGCCAAGTTGCTGTCTGGCTGGCCTCTCCTTCAGTGGTCGGCAAACCGCGGCTCCCGAGCCACATGTGGCTCTTTGGCCCCTTGAGTGTGGCTCTTCCACAAAATACCACGGCCTGGGCGAGTCTATTTGGAAGAAGTGGCGTTAGAAGAAGTTTACGTTTAAAAAATGTGGCTCTCAAAAGGAATGTCAATCGCTGTCCTGTTGATATTTGGCTCTGGTGACTAATGAGTTTGCCGACCACTGGTTTAGACTAACAGTTGAGGAAAGGGCTGGGAGCTTGGGGCTGGGTGTGGGTGTTTGGCAGCCAGGATGGGCCCTGGAGGAGGGCCCGTTTCCTGTCCCCCCTTTAAGCCAGGTCCACCCAGTTTTGCTGGGGTAGCGAGCCCATCCAACAGGGCAAATACCCTGTTAGGTTCCAGGATGCAAGGAGCTAAAGATACAATTGCTCCCTGTTTATGAGGCTGCTGTTTTGGGGTGCTCTAGGTTCTCCTCTAAAGCAGGAGCTGAGGGGGCCAGGCCAGCTGTGACACTCCTTTCTCTCGGCTGCTCCCCCCCTGGGGCTTCCTCTCTGCCCTTGGTCCTATCTCAGGCAGCACTGCCCATTACACAGCACAGTCTGAAGGGCTGGCAGGACCCCCAGTCTCTCTCTTCTCTCCCCCAGACATCTCCTGGTTCAAGGGCCGCCAGCCCGTCTCTGCTCGGCAGGGAGTCACGGTGTCGGCTGACGGGAGAGTTCTCCTCATTGAGCGAGCCCGACTGTCGGACGCTGGGAGCTACCGCTGTGAGGCATCCAATGTGGCGGGGCGCTCGGAGCTGCAGTACGGCCTGCGGGTCAATGGTGAGCTGCCCTGGGACCAAAGGGGTCTTTGTGCAAAGATTATTTTCCATCTGTTTGTCTACAGATCTACTCAGTATCCATCCATTCACCATCCACCCATCTACTCATCCATCCTCCCTCCCTTCCTTCCTTCCTTCCACCCATCATCCACCTATCAATTACCCACTCATCTATGTTTCCTTGCATCCATAATACATCCATTCATCATCCATACATCTATTCATCCGTCCTTTCTTCCATCCATTATCCATTCATTTTCCCACTCATCATTCATCCATGTATCCATCCTGTCTTTCACCCATCATCCATCCACCCATCCATCCATTCATCTATCTATTGTTTAGTCCATTCATTATCAATCCCTGGAAATAGCCAACTGTCCACCCATTGATCCCATCACCTATCCAATTCTCTGCCCATTCATCCATCCATCTAACAATCCATCAGTCCACCCACCCACCCATCCGCCCACTGAGCCACCCATTCTTCCATCTACCCGTCCTCTCTGCAAACACACTGACTAAGGACACGCTCTGGGACAGCAAACCCTGGTGCTGCGGCCCTGACAAGGCAGGCCCGTGATTCTGCTGTGGGGGGTGCAGTGGTAGGTCATTACCCAGAGCACCGTTTCCTGATGTTGTGACAAGAGCCAGTAGGGACGAGGCACATATAACTGAGGGCCTGGAGCCTGGCTCTGACCTGGCCTGGGGTCCGGGAGGCATGTTGGAGAGCTGGATGCCAAAACAGAGACTGCCTGCCAAGGCCTGCAGCTGCAGAGAGCAGAGGAGTTGAGGAAAGGCAAGGAGGCTGGGGGCCTGGAGCTCACAGAACCAGGGGAAGAGGGCCAGGTGGCCAGACAGGCATAGAGTGCTCCGGTCTTGTCCTAAGAGCACTGGGGAGAAGGGCAAGTTCTGACCCCCGGGGCATCCTGGCTCCTGGCTCCCAGATACAACTGAGTCATCACCTGTTTCCCCGCGGCCCCCCCCCCCCCCCCCCGTCCCCTCCCTGCCCCCGAGGGGCTGCCTGCAGGCGAGCGTTTGAGCTGATGCCTCTGAGCTGGAAAACAAAACCTCCCCCGGGGTCCCCAGCCCTCATCACCCACAGCGTCCCTGTGAGATGCTGAGCAGGAGGCCCAAGTTCAGGTGCTGCTGCTGCCGCTTCCTGGCTGGCCACCTCGGGCCGGTGACTTGCCTCCCGGAGCCCTGGGTCTCCTCTGCAGAGGCCTCAGGATGGCCTGCAAAGGATGAGATGAGCCCTGGCTGGTGTGGCTCAGTGGATAGAACATCCGCCTGCGGACAGAAGGGTCCCCGGTTCGATTCCAGTCAAGGTCACATGCCCAGGATTGTGGGCTCGATCCCCAGTAGAAGGTGTACAGGAGGCAGCCAATCAATGATTCTCTCACATGATTGATGTTTCTAGCTCTCCCTCCCCCTTCCTCTATGAAATAAATTTTTTAAAAAAGTTTATTTTTTAAAAGGATGAAATGAGCAGCTTTGAGAACTGTGCGGGGGTCTCCGCCCATGTCGAGTGGCTGTCCCTGTGCTTTTGTGCGGGGCCTGGGGTGGGGGGTGCCCAGTCAGGTGCCCTCCCTGTTATGGCCCGAGTGGGGCTCAGCCTATGTTCTGTGTCACCGATCCCCCCCCCCCCCCCGCCCCACAGTGCCTCCGCGCATCACCCTGCCGCCCAGCCTGGCGGGCCCCGTGCTGCTCGGTGCCCCGGTCCGGCTGACCTGCAGTGCCACCGGCAGCCCCAGCCCCACCCTGCTGTGGCTGAAGGATGGAAACCCCGTGTCTGCGGCAGAGACCTCCGGCCTCCAGGTCAGTGGGGCTGGGGGGCCCGCTACCTCCGGGGGTGTTAGGGACAGAAGCCGGGCCCTGGAGCTCCGAGGAGGGGAGACGCAGTGACTGCCCAGGGCGGGTGGTGTGGGGGGAGGCCTGCTAAGTGGAGAGTGTCAGCATCGTCTCCAGAAACAACACCCCCCAAGTGCGTGTGAGTTAAATGCCCAGCAGCTGCAGAAAATGCGTAAGAAGAAACAGGTGAAAGCAGTTTTAATAGACATTCTCGTTAACCCAGTGTGTGTCTGTGTGTGTGTGGGGGGGCGGTTCTCTCCTTCCCACATCCAGCGTGGAAAGAAGAGTAGGTCCATTTACTGAGTAGAGGAGCTGGGGACTGAGAAATAGAATAGAGGACATAGAAGTAGAAATAAAGCTGGGGCTGGGTGGAATCTCTGCTCTCTGATGGAGAGACAGGAATCCCAACCCAAATGCAGCGTGTTTGTTTATACTAAAATACAAAGGGGTTTCACGTGAGAAGACTTAAAATCAAAGGAGCTTAAGTGGGCCCAGGCCCCACTCATTCCCTCATTCCCGGGCTCGGCTGAATCTACATCTCAAGCCCCCTCCTTCCCCCCGACACCTGGAGCTAGTTAAAAGTCAGCACTGATAACGCATCCAGCCTTTTTGGTGGATGCGTTTCTAAGACGCGGCTCTGCCAGGCTCCTGGGATCCAGCTGACAACGATGTAAAGAATGCTCAGGTGCCTTCCCTGGGGGCCCTCTACAACCCAGTCTATCCAAAAAGCGTAATTCCATCATCATCAATATGGAAAGTGATGAGCAAGACGCTTTGCATCCTTTCCGTACTGACTCTGCAGCCCGCTGTGTGTTCTACGTTTGCCGGCCGGCTCCCTCCCAAGGGCTCCCTAGCCACGGCGAAGCTATGGGGGCCCTTTCGGAAGACCCAAGTGATTGCCTGGCGGCCGGGCCAGGGGGTTCTGAGTGTCCGGAGCAGGCTGCCCCGGCATGCTGTGCAGCAGGACCAGCTTCAGAAGGTGTGGGAGCTGGCCTTGGGGTGCATAACCTCACGTGGGCTTGCTTCTGGGGGCGCAGGTCTTTCCCGGGGGCCACAGCCTCACGCTGGCCAGTGCCCGGGCCTCCGACTCGGGCACCTACTCCTGCGTGGCCGTGAGTGCCGTGGGCGAGGACCGCCGGGACGTCGCCCTGCACGTCCACGGTGAGTGTCCGGCCCCGGAGGCCGAGGCTGCAGCGCGGGGCTGGGGGGTCGGCCACATCCAGAGGAAGGGCGGTGGGTGAGAGACGTGCGGCCTGAGGCCTAGCTGCCTTCATGGGGGGGCGTCAGTCGGAGTGTGAGCGCCCCTTTGTGGACAGGTGGGTAGGTGGGTGGCCCCCCTCAGCCAGGTGATCCAAGGTCAGGGAAGAGGAAGAGGAGCACGAAGTGGAAGAGGTACCCACGGCCAAGAGTTGGCAATGGGACGTTTTCACTCTCCGGGTCAAATGGGGGCCCAGGCTCTAGAGTGCATGGATCTGGGGTTCAAGTCCTGCCTCCACCACTTCCTCGCCCCGTGACCTCGGGCTAGTCACTGCGCTTCTGAGCCTCCGTTTGCTCACCTGTGAAACCGGCGAAGGCGGCACCCACTTCCGAGGTGTCCAGGGGTTCCCCGCCCTCGGAGAGCATAGTGACAGTTGCTCTGGTTTTAAAATTTCCTCGGAGGGAACCCTGTGGAGCCACTGGAGGTGCACAGGGGAACTCTGGGAAATGCAGAGCCTGAGGTTGGCGGGCGGGGGTGGGGGGGGAGTATAGGGGGAGGGGGAGCGTTCCATTCCAGCTCCTCCGTTGCTGGAGTCTGGATAACAGCAGGCGTTGTGTGCCCCAGGGCTCGGCGACCTGTGTCATTGCATGTCAGCTCCGGTGGCCCCGCCGTGGCTGCCCTCCCCCTCACACAGTGGCCAGGTGTCAGGCCACAGGGCTGCGGCCAGGGCCGCTGACCCGGGAACTGCCTTCCTGACTCCACACCGCGGGGCTGTTCGTGTCTCAGGAGAGAGGTGGCCGGGGTCCTGCTTGTACAAACACATTTAAAAAGTGAAAACAGCCCAAACCGGTGTGGCTCAGTGGATGGAGCATCGGCCTGTGGACTGAAAGGTCCCGGGTTCGATTCCGGTCAAGGGCATGTACCTTGGCTGCGGGGACATCCCCAGTAGGGGGTGTGCAGGAGGCAGCTGATGGATGTTTCTCTCTCATCGATGTTTCTGACTTTCTATCCCTCTCCCTTCCTCTCTGTGAAAAATCAATAAAATATATTTTTTTAAAAAAAGTAAAAACATTGTAAACTTTAAAAAGAGTTTGCGGTCATTGTAGCTTCACATGAGTTGCCGGAAATAATACAGAGAAATTTCGGGTCCCTCCCCCACTGCCCCTCCGAGGTAACGTCTCGTCCTGAAGTGCCGAGGGTCGGGGTGTTGCCGCTGATACAACCCACCACCCCCCTCGGACTTGGGCCTTGAGGCCGGTGCTGGAGGTCGTCGAGGGGGGATGAGACGCCGCGGCTCGGGGCATCGGCTCCATCCTGCTGCCCTCCCCCCCGCACCTGCTGAGACAGCTCCCTCTCTCCCTCTGCCCCCTCCAGTGCCGCCCAGCATCCTCGGGGAGGAGCGGAACGTGTCGGTCGTGGCCAACGAGTCAGTGGCGCTGGCGTGCCAGAGCCACGCGGTGCCCGCGCCGGCGCTGAGCTGGCGGAAGGACGGCCGCCCCCTGGCGCCCCGGCCCGGCGCCCGCCTCTCTGCGGACAAGGCAGTGCTGGAGGTGTGGAGCCGGGCCCGGGCAGGGCGGTCTGTGGGTGCCCTGCAGGCCCCTCCAGACCCAACTCCCAGGGTGCAGCACCCCCTGCCCACGCCCACCCATGGGAGCCGCTTCCAGCCCAGTGGGGACCGAGCCTTCGGGCCCCTCCGCTCCCCCCCCCCCCCCCCCCGAAGCCGGCAGCTCTCTTTCTACTTGGTTTTCACTCCTTGTTGCAAACCCTCCCCGCCTCTGGGCTTTAAGCCCCTGCACTGGCACCGGCCGCAGGCAGGGGCGTGTGGGCCGGGACTCGAGTCAGCCTGGATTGAACCTTGAGCTCCGCCTCCTCCGCTGCGCCTGCCCCGAGCGTCCTGACACACTGGCCTGGGTCCCTCACCGGCAGCCACACTGGTGCCGCTCTCCGGGGAGGCTGGGGGGTTCTCAGAGGCAGGCCCGAGAGGTCCCTCCCTGCCCCAGAGTGAGGAGGGGCGGGGCCTTGCCTGCTGCTAGGAGGACCTTTGCACTCCAGCCTGCTCCTCCGCCTCCCACCCCCCTGCACCTCATGCTGTGGTCATTCCCGACTCCGAGCACCTCCTCTGGTTTGCTCCGTCTGGAATGCCTGCCTCTCCTTCCCTTCATTCTTCTGAGCCGCAGCCGTCACCACCGTGTCAGGCTCTGACACCTGAGGACAGGGTCCCCTCCACCCCCCCCCCCCCTCCTCTGGGCTGTGCTGTCAGAACGGGGCTGGGCTGCGGCTGTGGATGGCAGGGCTGCCACTTAGGGAGCCCATTCCATGCGCCTGACCCCCCAGGAGGCCACCGCAGGCACCAGCTCCTGGAAACTTCCTGGTGCGGGAGGTGCCAGGTTCGGGGGGGGGGGAGGTTGGGGCACAGTCACACAGTCCGTCCCGGGGCACCCCTCCCTGGGGTGGCCCCCCGCTGATGCTCCTGTCGCTGCCGGCCAGCTGGACAGGGCGGAGGTGTCGGACGCAGGCCGCTACACCTGTGAGGCGCTGAACCAGGCCGGCCGCTCGGAGCAGCACTACAACCTCAACGTGTGGGGTGAGGCCTCCTGGGCAGGGGTGAGGCCTCCTGGGCAGGGGTGAGGCCTCCTGGGCAGGGGTGAGGCCTCCTGGGCAGGGCTGCGGCCCCTCCTGCCCTGCCCCCCCGCAGCCAGCTCGCATCCCCCGGGGACTGCTGCCCTGACTGGGGCCCCGGGTGCAGCCTGCTCCCCTCCCAGCCCCCCACCCGCTCACACCCTCTCTCCTCTCAGTCCCTCCAGCGTTCCCCGAGAGGGAGTCCCGCATCCTGACCGTGACCGAGGGCCACCCCGCCAGGCTATCCTGCGAATGCCGGGGTGTCCCCTTCCCCAAGATCGCCTGGAGGAAGGACGGTAGGGTTGCTGGCTGGGAAGGGGCTGGGATGCCCAGCAGACTTGGGGACCGAGCAGAATGGCACCGAGGACAGTGTCCTTTCTGTAACCAGGGCCCCCACCCCCAGAGCTGTAGGCCCACCCATCTCCATCTCCACTCGGCTCTGGGGCAGGGACAGCCTCCTCCTGCAGGAGGTGGCCAGGATGGGGCGGGGGACAGCGGTCCCGGTGGGAGGGCCAGGAACGGGGGCTGTTTCTTGCTGCATCCAGGTCAGCCCGTGCCCGGGGAGGGGGCCGGCCTCGAGCAGGCGTCGGCGGTGGGGCGGCTGCTGTACCTGGGCGCAGCCCAGCCGGCCCAGGAGGGCACCTACACCTGTGAGTGCAGCAACGTGGCCGGAAATAGCAGCCAGGACCAGCAGCTGGAGGTGCATGGTGAGCGGGCCTGGGGTGGCCTGAGCCAGGCAGAGGGGCCGGAAGGGGGGCAGGCAGGCACCCTATGCCACCCCCAGGATCCAAGCTGTGAGCTTGTTTTCCAAACAGCAGTCCGTACCCCCCCGACCCCCGATCCCCAGGGTTAGACAGAGGCAGGAGTGGGGCGTGTATGGCCCCATTATAAGGATGGAAAAGGGAGGCTCAGAGAGATGAGGTCACCTGACCCAGTCACAAGGCCAGAGAGCGGCAGTGGGTGACAGGCCAGCCGGGGGCCTGATGTGAGTGCTTGCTGCCCCGAGGCCACAGCTGCTTTCTCCCCACCCAGTCCCCCCGCAGATCGCTGGCCCCCGAGAGCCCCCAACACAGGTCTCCGTGGTCCGGGACGAGGCGGCCACTCTGGAATGCAACGTCACGGGGAAACCCCCACCCCGGGTGAGGTGGGAGCGGGACGGCCAGCCGGTGGGAGCCGGACCCGGCCTGCGGCTGCAGAGCCGGGGCCAGAGTCTGCGGGTGGAGCGGGCACAGGCTGCCCACGCGGGGCGCTACAGCTGTGTGGCCGAGAACGCGGCCGGAAGGGCCGAGAGGAGGTTCGAGCTCTCCGTGCTGGGTGAGGACCGGGCGGCAGAGGAGGGCGGGGAGGAGAAGGCACGGCCAGTTCACTCTCCAGGCACAGCCCTCACTCAGTGTGTGCCCGGGGTCCCCCCTCAGTGTGTGCTAAGGGTAACCTCAGTCTGTGCTGGGGGTCACGCCTCCTTCTCCCAAGAGGCAGGCCTCTGTGAGGTCTGTTGGGGGAAGCCTTTAGCACTGCTCCCAAATCAGGACTGGCTTCAAATAGCCCTAATCCCCCCTGCACCCCCGACACACACTCTCTCCCTCCCTCCCTCCCCCTCCTCCCTCCCTGTCCACCTCCCCCCTTCTCTCCCCCCTTCTCTCCCCCCTTCCCCCCCCCTCCCCCCTCTCTCCCCCTCTGGGAGCTGGCCGGGCTGGGGGTGGAGGAAGGAGCGCACCGCCCTGTCAGCACCCTGAGTAAGGCTGTTTCTCTGTCCAGTGCCCCCGGAGCTCATCGGAGACTCAGAGCCACTGACCAGCGTCACTGCCGCCTTGCACAGCCCCTTGACGCTGCTCTGCGAGGCCACAGGCTTCCCACCCCCAGAGGTCCGCTGGTTCCGGGGGGAGGAGCCCATCAGCCCCGGGGAGGACACCTACCTCTTGGCCGGTAAGGTGCCGCCCAGGGGAGCGTCCGGTGATCGGGTCTGGCCCTCCACTTCTGCCTCTGCCAGTGCGTGCCCATGACCTCTGACCCTGAGCGGCCAGCCTGCGTGGGATAAACATTTCGGCTGTTGGTCCCCTAAGAGTACACCCAAAACACAGGAAACATTGGATCTGAATGCATTTAGAAAGGCTTCCTGCTCTGCTCCCTTCCTGGAGACTCAGTGACCATTTGTAGCCAAGGTTCCAATAAGTCCTGCAGCAAAAATTCTCACGGCACTTATATAACATCTCACAGAGCAGTACCAATGGGCTATTGCGGGGGGTGGGGGGGGTGGGGGGTGGTGTCTCTCTTTTCTACATCCAGTATGGAAAGAAGAGTGGGTCCAGTTTCTGAGTAAATGAGCTGGGGATTGAGAAATGAAAGAAAGAATAGAGGACACACAAGTAGAAATAAAAGCTGGGGCTGGGTGGGATCTCTGTTCTCTCTGATGGAGAGACAGGAATTCAAACCCAAACGCAGCGTGTTTGTTTATACCAAAATGAAAAGGGGTTTCACATGAAAAGACTTAAAATCAAAGGAGCTTAAGTGGGCCCAGGCCCCACTCATTCCCTCATTCCCGGGGCTCGGCTGAATCTACCTTTCAAGGCCCTCCCCCCGACACCTGGAGCAAGTTAAGAGTCAGGACTGATAACGCATCCAGCCTCCTTGGTGGGTGTGTTTCCAAGACGAGGGTCTGCTGGCGCCTCAGGTTCAGCTGACTGATTTTAAAAATACTCAGGTGTCATCTCTGAGGGCCCTCCACAGTGGGCGAATGCCCTCCACAGTGGGCGAATGCCCTCCACAGTGGGCGAATGCCCGCCACAGTGGGCGAATGCCCGCCACAGTGGGCGAATGCCCGCCACAGTGGGCGAATGCCCTCCACAGTGGGCGAATGCCCGCCACAGTGGGCGAATGCCCTCCACAGTGGGCGAATGCCCGCCACAGTGGGCGAATGCCCTCCACAGTGGGCGAATGCCCTCCACAGTGGGCGAATGCCCTCCACAGTGGGCGAATGCCCTCCACAGTGGGCGAATGCACACAGGGTCTGAGCACGTTTGCCTCTGAATGTCCATCCTCCTCACAGAGCCAGTGTGTGATAGTTCCTGCTGACATACACACGGGGAAACTGAGGTCCGGGAGGCAGTATCCCATCCGAAGCTTGTAAGGGCTTCGGGGCCCCCGGAGCCCACCCTCAGTGACCCGCGGGGGTGCTCTGGTGGTTCCAAAGCTGGATGGCAGCAAGCTTCCCCTGGAGCACCCCCTCTGAGCACTCGGTGGGGCTGCCAGATGCGTTGCGATGGGGTAGACTCAGGGACTGCATCAGGGCCCAGCAGGAAGGAGAGCGGGGATCCATTAGCAATGTCTGCCCTGAGTTCAGGAGCAGCTGTGATCACGTGTCCCGTGCATACGCCTTCCCTGGGCTGGTCTTGGGAGAAGGTGGCCTTTTCCAGGTCCATCCGCGCAGCAGGGCCGTCTGACCCTGGCCAGGCCCATGGCTGTCCCTTTCGCCCTGGCCGGTCTCCAGAAGAGGGGGTAGCCGGGTGACAGATCCTCCTTCTTAGACGGGGCCTCAGGCTTACCCTGCACATGTCTAATGTCCGGGGGGCTCCATCCATCTGTTCACCCTCCCAAGCCTCAGTTTCCCACCGGGGGAATGGGACCCTGGGGTGGGCAGGCACATCGGATTGAGGCACCCGGCACTCTCCTCTTCCTGGTGGCCAGTCTGGGCTCAGCTCGGGACAGCAGGCTGCTCGGAGTCACACTCGGAGCCCACTGTCCTCCCTCCCCAGGTGGCTGGATGCTGAAGGTAACCCGGACCCGGGAGCGAGACGGAGGCCTCTACTCGTGCCTGGCCAGCAACGAGGCTGGGGAGGCGCGGAGGAACTTCAGCGTGGAGGTCCTGGGTGGGTCACAGCCTGAGTTCGTAGCCCACAAGTCCTTTTCCTCTGGATGGGGAGCTTACAGGCGGGGGTTGCGGGGGAGAGGGAAAGTCCAGGACCAAGAGCTCTTGCTGTAATAGGAGGAGGTCTGCTCAGGAAGGAGGAAGAGGCCAAGGCTTGTTTCCTCATGAGCAGTCCCTACTAGGAGGCCATCATGGAACTTTCTAGAAGCAGCAGGGATTAATCCAACATGGAAAGGAGAACATATCTATAACCCCACCTTGCCCTGATCAGGGCCTTCTCCCAGGGCACTGGTACTCCCTCCGCCCTGTGGGAACAGGCACAGGAGCCTGAAGAGAGAGGCTGTGGGCTGCCCTGCTCAGTGGTTCAGCCCAAGTGAGCCAGCCCCGGTTAGTGACCGGCTGTCTCCCTGCTCTCCCAGTTCCTCCCAGTATCGAGAACGAGGACCTGGAGGAGGTGGTCAAGGTCCCTGAGGGACAGACAGCCAACCTGACGTGCAACGTCACAGGTAAGGCCATACACGGCCACACGGCGGGCTGGGAGGAAGGCAGAGGGCAGCTTTGAAAAGAGGGGTGCTGGGGATCTTGCTTGTCTATCCCGGCCCTCTGCTCCGCATCTCAGCACTGACCACACTGATTCATGGTGGCCTTGAGAGACCTGTGCACCCCAGCTGGGCTCTGAGCTCCTTGAGGATCCCAGTTCTGCCTTGTCACTGTGGTGCCCCCAGTGCCTTAGTCACACTTATGAGCTGGGGTGGGTGGGTGGGTGGATGGATGGGCAAGTGGATGGATGGGTGGGTGGATGGATAGGTAAATGGATGGATAGATGGATGGGGAGGTGGATAGGTGGACAAATTGGTGGATTATAGGTGTATGTATGCATGTATGTATATATATGTATGTTTAGATGAATGGGTGGATGGGTGGATGGATGGATGGATGGGTGGGTAGATGGATCGATAGGTAGATGGATGGCTGGATGGCTGGATGGGGAGGTGGATAAGTGGACAAATGGGTGGGTGGGTGGGTGGATAGATGGATGGATGGATGGATGGATGGATGGGTGGATGGATGGATGGATGGGTGGATGGATGGATGGATCAATAGGTAGATGGATGGATAGGTAAATGGATGGATGGATGGATGGATGGATGGATGGATGGATAGGTGGGGAGGTGGATAAGAGGACAAATTTGTGGGTGGATGGATGGATGGATGGATGGGTGGATGGATGGATGGATCAATAGGTAGATGGATGGATAGGTAGATGGATGGATGGATGGATGGATGGATGGATGGATGGATAGGTGGGGAGGTGGATAAGAGGACAAATTTGTGGGTGGGTGGGTGGGTGGATGGATGGATGGATGGATGGATAAGTAAATGGATGGATAGATGGATGGGGAGGTGGATAGGTGGACAAATTAGTGGATGGATAGTGTATATATGTATGTTTAGATAGATGAATGGGTGGGTGGATGGGTGGGTGGATAGAAGGAATTATTTTGTCTTCTGTCTGTACTCACCATCTCTGTCTGCTCCTCAGTAAGGAAGAGGCCCCCGCCAGTGGTGGCTGTTTCTGTGCCGTGCCCTGCTGCATGGGGCTCTGGACTGAGATGGAAAACCATGTCCCCCTCTCCCCCCACCCCCTTCCTGGAGCGACTGTTGCTCCAACCTGGTCAGTCCTGCTGAACTGTCTTCCCTGCCTCTCCCTCCCACACAGGCCACCCGCAGCCCAGGGTCACGTGGCTCAAAGACGGCCGGGCGTTGGGGGGCGGAGACACCCAGCACGTCTCTCCCGACGGAGCCCGTCTGCAGGTCCTCCGGGCCAACCTGTCTAGCGCCGGCCACTATTCCTGCATCGCAGTCAACGCCGCGGGGGCAAGGACCAAGCATGTGCAGCTGAGCGTCCTGGGTGAGCTGGGCAGCTGCTGGGCACTTCAGGTGCTGGCTGGAGGCAGAACCCGGGGGGGACCTGACAGGCAGCTCCCAGAGCTGTCCATGTTCAACAGCCAACAACCACAGCGGCTCCCGTAGCTGAGCCCTTCCGGCCAGCCACATGCACAGCCCTTCCAGATGGAATCTTCACAGCAGCCCCAGTTACTATGACGCATGCCTGTCCCCATGTCACTGACGGAGCTCTGTGGCTTCGAGAGGACAGGGCTCCCTCCCGGCTTCCGAGGGCTGGAGGAACTGGCATTCAAAAACGAGAGGGGCACAGGCTGGTCTCGGGAAATCCATTTCTAAAAGTGCTGGTGGCCAATCGGATGGTCCCTGCAGGGCCTGAAAGAGGATGTTGTAGGGTCAGTGACAGCGTCTACTCAGCAGGGAACATCACCCCACCTCCCCGCCCCCGGCCCCTCCACTCCGGGAGTGGCACAAATTGGAAACAAACAGAACTGAGGAGACTCTGGTGAAATTACTAGATACCCTGGATGCTAAGAGGCTGTTGGGGAAATTGAGGCAGAAGTTGTCCAGCTTCCCCCCGGGGTATTGCTCGGTGGTGGAGAGCTGGGGCTCTGGGTAACCCTGGCCGTATCTGCCTGGGCTCCCCTGAGCCTCCGTTTCCCACCATGCAATGCAAGCAGCACAGCACGGCGCTGGGCACCGCGGGTCTGGGGCTTTCCTGAGTCCTCTGCTCACGAGCACCCCCTGGCCTCCCATCACAGTGGCTCCCTCCATCCTGGGGGTGACCGAGGACAGTGCAGACGAGGAGGTGACGGTGACCATCAACAACCCCATTTCTCTGATCTGCGAGGCGCTGGCCTTCCCCTCCCCCACCATCACCTGGATGAAGGACGGGTCCCCGTTTGAGGCCTCGAACAACATCCAGCTGCTCCCAGGTGGTGCCTTGCGGGGGAGGGGGGAGGAGCGAGGGGTCAGAGGACGGGGCTGGTGAGCCCCAGCTCACGCCAGAGGTGACCCTGGCCGCTCCACACGCAGGTACCCACGGGCTGCAGATCTTGAACGCCCAGAAGGAAGACGCAGGCCAGTACACCTGCGTGGTCACCAATGAGCTGGGGGAGGCCATGAAGAACTACCACGTGGAGGTCCTCAGTGAGTCAGGGCCCCGGGCACGGGGCGTGCAGCGGGGGAGGAGCCCTGGGACCCTGGAACCTGGGCCGTAGCTGACACCCCAGACGCCTTCATGGGCTTGTCTGCTCTGGCAGTCGCCAGGCAGCCAGGCTGGCTGGGTCATTCCCCATTTTAGGGCCCAGGACACTCGGGGGAGTGGCGAGCTAGGACGTGGGCCATGTGGATGCCCACACCCACGCCAGGCCTGCCTTCTTTCTGCTGTGATGCAGGCAGAGTCTCCACAACCTGAGACCTGGGGCCCCCAGAGGTCACCCCAGGAATTCCCCTGCCTCCGACCTGCCCTGTCCCGTAAACTATTGCTGATAAACAGTCTCCCCTTAAGGCAGGGGTGGGGGCCTTTTTTTTTCTGCCAAGCGCCATTTGTTGGGTTTTGGTGGTGGTTTTTTGTGGGGTGTGTGTGTGTGTGTGTGTGTGTGTGGTTTTTTTTTGGTGGTTGTGGTTTTTAAAAATATATTTTTATTGATTTCAGAGAGAAAAGGAGAGCGAGAGAGAAACATCAATGATGAGAGAGAATCATTGATTGGCTGCCTCCTGCACACCTCCTCCTGGGGATCAAACCTGCAACCCGGGGGTGTGCCCTTGAGCACAATCGAACCCTGGACCCTTCAGTCTGCAGGCTTGTTGGGCAGGTTTTTGTCTCTCCAGGTCCAGCGTGGAAAGAAGAGTGGGTCCAGCTACTGAGCAGAGGAGCTGGGGATTGAGAAAGGATAGGAAGAGTAGAGGACACAGAAGTAGAAATAAAAGCTGGGGCTGGGCGGATCTCTGTTCTCTCTACAGCAGCAGTTTATTTGTATTCCAAAATACAAAGGGGTTTCACTGGAAAAACCTTAAGATCAAAGGAGCTTAAGTGAGCCCAGGCCCCACTCATTCCCTCATTCCAGGGGCTCCACTGAATCTACATTTCAAGGGCCCTCCCCCCAACACCTGAAGCAAGTTAAAAGTCAGTGCTGATAACTCATCCAGCCTTCTTGGTGGCTGCGTTTTTAAGACGTGGCTCTGCCTGGCATCTCGGATTCAGCTGACACTGATTTAAAGAATGCTCAGGTGTCTTCCCTGGGGCCCTCTGCACAGGCTGATGCTCTATCCACTGAGCCAAACTGGCTAGAGTGCCAAGGGCCATTTGGATATTTATAACATAATTTGCTTAACATAATTCACTTAATATAAATTTATGTTGCTATGAGGAAAGCGCCTAGATTTTTAAAAATTTTAATAATTCTTTCCTGTTGAAAGTATCACATGTCCTCTGCTCCCCCCCATTGGCCCCTGAAGCTCCTAGATGGATTGAATTCCAAGCCTGGCAGGAGGGCTCGGTCCCGGCTGCCTGTCCCCTTTCTCACCACCATCTGGCACGTCTAGCCCCCACATGGGCAGGGCCAGACCCAGTGATTTCCGGCTCTTACCAGGCCCGGCCCGCTGGCCGGACGTCCCCTACCCCTGCCTATCCGTCTCCAGGCCCCTGTTCCTCCACTGTCCGGAGCCAACCCCCCATTCCTGGGACCAGGGTGAGCCCCGTTCCCGGGCCGGCTCCTCAGACCCCCTTGTGATTTGCAGTCCCCCCTTCCATCTCCAAAGACGACTCCATGGGGGAGGTCGGTGTGAAGGAAGTGAAGACCAAGGTCAACAGTACCCTGACCCTGGAGTGTGAGTGCTGGGCGGCACCCCCACCGGCCATCACCTGGTACAAGGATGGACAGGTGAGCTGGGCCTCCTGGGGCAGCTTCTGGGTCCCCCGGGGCCCTGCTCAGAACCTTCCAGTAAAGATAGTCAAAGCACCTGCCTCGCCCTTTGCATGTTAATAGGGAATCTTCCTTTTTTCAAGGGAACAGGTCCCATAAACATTAAACTTTATATTTGAAAGGACAAAGCAGAACTGGCTGTCCTCCATCTTGCGGAGCTGGTCAGCCTGACCCCCTCTTCCCCTGAAGGGAGTGACCACAGGAGCACCAGGAATGTCCTAACTCCCCCAACCACTGGCCCCGAGTGGACCAGTGAGGTTACGGGAGCGGCTTAGGGACTGATAAGGTCACATCACAAAGGTGCTCCCCCTGCGTCACTACTGACCATTCAGGGGCAGCAGGGGACGCTCTGATCTTAGAATATGAAACCCTAACCAAAGTGACCAGTCTCTGTAACCCACGCCACTCTCCTAGGCCCCCCCAAATGACTAGTCCTTATAACCGTTGTCTCCCCAAGCTCTCGCTCTCTCTAGTCCCACCGCTGCGCCGGTCAGGGGGCTGCGGGAGCCAAGTCTGGGCTCGAATAAAGACTCTCTTGCTTTTGCATCGGATGCACCAGCTCCCTAGTGGTCTCTGGGGATCTTGAAATCTGGGCATAACAATATTCACCCGTTTCATTCTCTTCCGCTTTTGTCACACGGATTTGGTTTTACCAAGTTTTCAGGGTGTCATACCCATTTGACGTGTGTTTAAAACTCTTAGAATCTACATATACTTGGTGCTTCCCTCCATTCGTGATCCCTGTTCCCCCTCTTGTCTCCCCGCCCCCCAGCCCGTGACCCCCCACGAGCGGCTCCGAGTCCTGGGGGAAGGGCGGCTGCTTCAGATCCAGCCCACGCAGGTCTCAGACTCGGGGCGCTACCTGTGCGTGGCCACCAACGTGGCAGGCGAGGACGACCAGGACTTCACCGTGCTCATCCAGGGTGTGTGGGACCCGCAGGGAGGGCCTGGAGGGGGCGGGGGGCGGGGGACTGGGCAGCGTGGCTGGGGGCGGAGTGTCTGCTTCCAGAACCGCTGGCAGGAGGGCTCTGTCCCAGCTGCCTGCTCCCCCTGCCCCCGCCCCCTTCTTAAAAAATATATATTTTTTATTTCAGAGAGAAAGGGTGAGGAAAGAGAGAGAGAAACAATGATGAGAGAGAATCATCCGTCAGCTGCCCCTTGCACAGCTCCTGCTGGGGGACGGAGCCCACAACCTGGGCATGTGCCTGACCGGGAATCGAACCCTGACCTCCTGGTTCATAGGTCGATGCTCAACCACGGAGCCCACCGGCCAGGCTGCCTGTCCCCTTTCTCACCGCCGTCCGCATGTCTGGCCCCAGAGCCTGGCCTGGGCTCCTCCAGTCACTGACTTTGTGACCTGGGGACACCCCTGCCCCCCAGGCCTGAGTTCTGCCTCCTAACATGTGGGTGGCTGAACGGGGTGGCCTTGGGGGGCCCCTCAGTTCTAAAAGCCCACGGTTTTATGCCTCGGGGCCCCAGGAAACAGGCTGCCTCAGGCTCAGGATCTGGCTTCCCACCTGCCGGGAGCGGTCTGGCGCCCAGCGGGCAGGAGCTGCGGAGGGCAGGAACCAAACACCCACACAAACACCGAAAATCCACTAGTCCAGTGGTCGCAAGCCGTGGCTCGCAAGCCGCATGCGGCTCTTTGGCCCCCTGAGTGTGGCTCTTCCACAAAACGCCGCGTGCGGGCGCGCACGGACAGTGCGACGGAAACTTCGTGGCCCCTGCGCAGAAGTCGGTTTTCGGCCTGGGCGAGTCTATTTTGAAGAAGCGGCGTTAGAACACTCAAGGGGCTTGAGAGCCGCAGTTTGCTGACCACTGCACTAGTTGAAGGGAGGAGTGAATTTTTAAAAACGCTTTGACCTGCGGCAGCGGTCAGCAAACTCATCAGTCAACAGAGCCAGGTATCGACAGTACAATGCTTGAAATTTCTTTTGAGAGCGAAATTTCTTAAACTTCTTCTAATGCCACTTCTTCAAAATAGACTCGCCCAGGCAGTGGTATTTTGTGGAAGAGCCGCACTCAAGGGGCCAAAGAGCCGCAGTTTGCCGACCACTGACCTACGGGATTGGCTCAAACGGTGCCATGTCCACTCCTGGGGGAGCTGGGACGGGGGGAGGGGCGGTTTCTGTGAGCAGCGGTGCCTGTCCAGCCCACGCTGTGTGTCGTAACGGCTTTGTCACCCCTCCCCAGTGCCCCCCATGTTCCAGAAGGTGGGCGATGCCAGTGCCGCCTTCGAAGTCCTGGAGGAGGCGCGGGGTGGGGTGACGGAATACCGGGAGGTCGTGGAGAACAGCCCCGCGTACCTGTACTGCGACACCAACGCGGTCCCGCCCCCCGAGCTCACCTGGTACAGGGAGGACCAGCTCCTCTCGGCCACGGACGGGGTGTCTGTCCTGCAAGGTAGGCCGGGCTGCACGGAGAAGTCGGGGCATCTGCAGGCAGGGACCGGGTCACCCCTGCATCTGCTGTTCTCCGTCCTCTGAGCTCCGCTGTGTGACCTCAGGCAGGAGGCCGTGCCGGCCCGCAGCCGCCTCCTGCAGCCGGGCGCCAGGAGCCCTCTGGGCTGCGAGAGCTGCGGTGCCTGAAATAACACGGAAGCTGGCGCCTTTCTTTTTTAAAATTGATTTCAGAGAGGGAGAGACGGAGAGAGGGAAACATCGATGATGAGAAAGAATCATTGGTCGGCTGCCTCCTGCACGCCCCTTACTGGGGATCGAGCCCACAATCCAGGCATGCGCCCCGACCGGGAATGGAACCAAGACCTCCTGGTTCATAGGTCGATGCTCAACCGCTGAGCAGCACCAGCTGGGCAGGAGCTGGTGGTCATCCCAATAGGGGAAGGACCTCCTGCTGGCCTGAGGGCCAAACTCAGGCCCTAGTGACCTTTGCTCTCTCTTCAATGCTTTGTTTATTGAAGGTGATTTAGTTTTTTGAAAAAACAAAAACAAAAAACCACCGTTTTATTTAGAGCTAGAGGCCTGGTGCATGAAATTCATGCACTGGGCAGTGTGTACCTCAGCCCAGCCTGCACCCTCTCCAATCTGGGACCCCTCGAGGGATGTCCAACTGCCCAACAGGATATGAACACCCTTCTCACAATCCAGAACTGCTGGCTCCCAATTGCTTGCCTGCTTGCCTTCCTGATTGTCCCTAACCACTTCTGCCTGCCAGCCTGCTCACCTCCTAACCACTCCCCTGCCAGCCTGTTTGCCCCTAACTGACCTCCCCTGCAGGCCTGGTCACCCCTAACTGCCCTCTCTGCAGGCTTGATTGCCCCCAACTGCCCTCCCTTGCAGGCCTGGTCCTTCCCAACTGCCCTCCCCTGCTGGCCATCTTGTGTGTTGGAGTGATGGTCAATTTGCATATTACTCTTTTATTAGATAGGAGGATAGTTGTGTGTGCGTGTGTGTGTGTGTGTGTGTGTGTGTGTGTTGATGGAGGACTTTGAATTAAAAGGCTCCAAACACTTGGCTTCCCTGGCAGCTGGCCTAGCTCCCTGGGGTGGAGCAGACCTGGGAGAAATTCGAGGCCCAGAGCCCTGTTGTGTATCGGGGGAGGGGGAGGTATTTGGTGCTCTCCCGGCTCAGGACTTGCCCCAGGTCCTGCCAGGCGTGAGCAATGCCAGGACTGCTGAGGGTGGGGGTGAGGGCGGGAGGTGGGGGCGCGGTGTGCCACTGAGCAGGGTCACCCCAGGGCTCGTACTTTGGCTCTTGCAAAAGAAGGCGGCCTCAGAGAGCCGGAGAGGCAGTGCTTCCTGACAGCTGCTGGCTCCTGT
The DNA here is from genome assembly GCA_027563665.1 of Antrozous pallidus. Lineage (NCBI taxonomy): Eukaryota > Metazoa > Chordata > Mammalia > Chiroptera > Vespertilionidae > Antrozous > Antrozous pallidus. The sequence goes on from CM050522.1 coordinate 81,500,399, forward strand.
CAGAACCCCTGGATTGGCCCCCTTACCTCCTCTCAGACCTGGACACTGACCCCAGTCCTGGGTACACAGAGACCTCAGTCACATGCTGATCCCTGGCCACAGCCCCCGACCCCTCTGTCCTAGCCATAACCCTTCAACCCCACCATTGAACTCTGACCCTGGCCACTGACTGACTCCCAATCCGAGCACAAAGATTAACCTCACACATAAATGACCCTGACAGTGGCAACCTCCCTCCCTCCTTAATCGTGACCGCTGTCCCCTGGCTCTGCATGTAATGAGCCCCTCATTCCAACCCTGGTCACAAGCACCCCCCCCCCCCCCCCGCCACCCCAGCCTGGACAGCGAGCCCTCGACCGAGAACGTGAGCACACAGTGACCCTCACTCGGCTCCTGCCAGAGGCAGGGTCTGGCCCTGGCAGGCTGTGGGTCACAGAGGGTCTCAGATGACACCTGCTAGCAACATCCACCTCCAACCACCACAGCCCGGAGCTGCCTCTTTGCCTCCCAAGAGCCTCTGCCCTTCCCTCTGCCCTCGCCAAGGAGCTGTGCTCAGCACTCGGGGTGCTCTTGGGAAGCCTCAGTTTTTCCATCTGTGAGATGGGAGCGTCTACAGCACACAGTCCGAGAGCAGGGAGTGCGGCAGGCCTGGCACATGGCAGCCTCCCTGACCTCTGCTTGGTGCCCTGGCCCGAGAGCTGGCGGGGCGGGCGGATGCTCTCCATTTCACAGATGGGGGGCTGTGGGGCGTGATGTGTCCCAGGTCCCTTATGAGGAAGGAGCAGGTTTCCTTGCCTTTGCTCAGGCCTCTACTCCCCCACCCCCCACCCCTGTTCCCGTCCCCTCAGGAGGCCGGGTCCTGCAGATCCCCCTGGTGCGTGAGGAGGATGCTGGGAGGTACTCGTGCAAGGCCTCCAACGAGGTGGGCGAGGACTGGCTGCACTACGAGCTGATGGTGCTGAGTGAGTGGCTGGCTTGGGGGTGGGAGGGGGGTGTCGTGTCTGTAGGCCCCATGAGGCCCGCCCCTCAGGGCTCACGATGGGGAGCACGGTCCGTCTGGCAGGACTTGGAGGTTGATAATGGAGGGATGGCAAACTTGGACTCTGAAACCAGACAGGACTGGGTTCAAACTCCAAGTGAGCTGCTTCCTGGCTGTGCGACCTTGAGCAGCTCACAGCCCTCTCTGTGCCCCGGTTCCTCGGCTGCACCAGGGCTCGAGAGGGCTTGGGGAGTGGGGCGCCAGGAGCCCCAGCCAGCGCCGGGCACCCAGCACTGCTCTCACCTCCATGCCTGCCCCACCCCCAGGGACCTTCCCCAGGGGGGCTGCCTGCTCCTCACCCTCCTCTCCCCCACCCAGCCCCGCCTGTGATCCCGGGGGACACGGAGGAGCTGGTGGAGGAGGTGACCGTCAACGCCAGCAGCACCGTCAGCCTGCAGTGTCCAGCCCTGGGCAACCCCACGCCCACCATCTCGTGGCTTCAGAACGGGCTGCCCCTCTCGCCGAGCCCGCGGCTGCAGGTCCTGGAGGACGGGCGCGTCTTGCAGGTCAGGGCGTCCCCCGACGTGGCTAAAGGGCTCAGTGCCGCTGGCCTGGGAGCCGGGAGCTGCGTTATCTGAGCCAAACGGGGTCCCTGCCTGAGAGCCTGCGGGAGCTCCCGGCTTTCATTCACTCTACCCCCCCCCCCCCGCCCGCCCCTGCTCAAAGTGATGCGTGTCAGCCACCACCATGTGCCTCGCCGGCGGGCGGGGGCATGCGGGCGCAGCACCTGGAAATTCTGCTGATGCCTGGAAAGGACGCAGGCCGATGTCACCCCGACAGCCACTGCGGCTCAGGGCCCTGGGCAGCACCCTTGGCCACCCCGGGGCTGGGGAGACCGTCCCCTTTGCTATAGGGGCTCACCCAGCCCAGCCCCACGCTCCCCTCCGGAATGTCACGGAAAGCCCTAGACCAGTGGTTCTCACCCTTCCTAACGCCGCGACCCTTTCAGACAGCTCCTCATGCTGTGGGGACCCCCAACCGTAATATTATTTCCGTTGCTCCTTCGTAACTGTCATTTTGCTACTGTTATGAGTCGTAATGTAAATGTCTGTGTTTCCCGATGGTCTTCGGCGACCCTGCCAGCGGTTCTCAGCCCACAGGCTGCCCATAGGAAAACACAGTTATGTTTGCATTGCGATTCAGTAGTGTAAAGTTAGAGTTATGAAGTAGCAACGAAAATAATGTTATGCTTGGGGGTCACCAAACGTGAGGAGCTGTATTAAAGGCTCGCGGCACCAGAAGGGTTGAGAACCGCTGGTCTAGACGGACGTGGGTGTGCGTGCCCATCAGCGGCGCCCCCACGCACTGCTCCCTGTGGACAAAGGGGGCCTTCTGCGGGGTTCCTCCTGGTGCCCGCTGTGCCTGGTATGGTGAGGGGGCCCTCCCAGGGGTTCCTGGGAAGGGGGGGCCACAGCCATCAGGCACCCTCTCTCTGCACCCACAGGTCTCCACAGCAGAGGGAGCCGACGCCGCCAGCTACATGTGTGTGGCCGAGAACCCGGCGGGCTCCGTGGAGAAGCTCTTCACGCTTAGGGTGCAAGGTGAGCTGGGCAGAGCAGGCAGCCCCCCAAAGTGTTCCAGCTGGGGAGGGGCTGATGCTCAGGACCCCCTCCATCTGCTCTGGGGCAGGCCCGGCACCTCGTCCCTCCCTGAGGGGGCCCCTTGTGCTTCCTGTGTCCGAGGCCCCAAGCCTGCACCCAGAGGCCAGTCATCCTGGCCTGGCACCAGCCACATCCCAGTACAGAGAGCATTTGGGGGGTCCCCGATCACCCAGGGCCATCCCCAGATGATTCTAAGCCTTTTGGAGGTGGTCAGGGAGCTGCTCTGCTGGCCTTCCAGCGCCACGATTAGGCACTTACTGTGTACCTGGCATGGGGCCGACTCCTTCCCGCGAGCTCAGGGCTTAGCCCAGCCCCACAGCTGCAGAGACAGAGGACCCCCAGTCGGGGTCGCCGCCCCAGAGCTGGCGCTCTTGACCTCCACATTCTTGGGACGCGTGCCACTCAGTGGCTGTGCGCCCGGCCCCCAGAGGGGGGCAGCCGTGGCCTCGGGAACAGAGGGATGACAGCGTGGAGCCCCCAAGGTCTAGGGCTCAAACCGGAATGGACACTTGGCTCTGCCACCAGCCCGCTGAGTGACCATGGAGAAGTGATGCCCCTCTCTGGTCCCCATGCCCCGGCTCCCATCTGGGAGGGGTGATGAGGGGCAGGGGCTGCTGCCCCGTGTTGCTCGGCAACGCGCCCAGCCGGGCGGAGCCGGGGGCTACGAGGTCGTGCGAGGTCGTGCGCGTCGTCGGTGGCTCCCCGCTCCCCGCAGCGTGCATTCTCAGTGTCTGTCTCTATCCGGTGACCCCGGGGCAGTCCCCCCGCACATCGCAGGCCCGGACTCCGAGCAGGTCACCGCCATCCTCAGCAGCAGCGTGTCCCTCCCCTGCGATGTCCGAGCCCACCCGAGCCCTGAGGTCACATGGTACAAGGACAGCCAGGCCCTCTCCCTGGGACAAGACGTCTTCCTCCTGCCTGGTGGGTAAACTGAGGCTTGGGGTCCAGCTCTGTGGGGACCAGATGCACTGGGAGTCGGGGGGGGGGTGTGGGCAGCCCAGTTGCTGGTGCGAGGGGCTGACATCCCGCCCCCACCCCCACCCCACCGCAGGCACCCACACGCTGCAGCTGGCCCGGGTGCAGCCGGCGGACTCCGGGGCCTACGTGTGCGAGGCCCTCAATGCGGCCGGCCGAGACCAGAAGCTGGTGCAGCTCAGCGTGCTGGGTACGTGCTGTCCGGCCCCCCACCTGCACCGTCCCCCCACCTGCACCATCCCCCCACCTGCACCGTCCCTGCTCCTTCCGTCAGCCCTCAGCACAGCCGGCAGGGGACCCTGGGGAGCCTGGGTGCCGGGCCCCCCTGCAGCGACGGTGTCCAGCTGCAGACTTGGGGAGTCAGGTCAGGGTCTGCAGCCTGGATGCACCTGAGTCTGAAAGTCAGCTGTGCACCCGCTCCCTCAGGAACTGTGGGCGAGTCGTGCCCGCTCTCTGAGGCCCAGCGCTCCTCTGAGGTGACGGTTGGTGTAAGGACTCACCGACGGGATGGGATGTGAGCGCCTAGCCCCGGGCCTGGCGCAGTGAACTCTGACCTTGAGGGCAGGGCCCTCCTCATGCCTGACCGGCCACGGGTTCTCGGCACCGAGCCTGTCTCCGGCTCCTGGCTTCAGGGTCCTCTTGGGAAAAGCTGGCCCAAGATGTCCCGAGCGGGACTCACTGGAAGGTTCTTTCTAGCCCGGGGCTGGTTCGTTCATTTGGGTGTTCGCCTACTGTGTGATGGGCACTGCCAGGCCCGCCCAGTGGGCTCACAGCTGGCAGTGGGGCTTCTACATTGGTTTGTGGAGGGACAGGGCTGTGGGGACCCCCAGGGGCTCTAACATGGGGGAGGGGGGCGCCCTGAGTGGGAAAGAGCCCAGGAGGCTGAGGCCCAGAGAGGGCAGACGGCTCTCCCCAGGTCACCCAATGGGGTTGGCATGCTGGCCTGGTTCTCTTCCTGACTTTCTGGGACTGAGCCATCCCTGAGGTGGGGTCTACCGAGTGGCCCTTGTGGGCTTCCGTAGACTGCTTACGGTGTCTGGGGCGGGGGGGAGGGGCATGGGGAAGGTGCAGCACCTTACTCTGCTTGTCCCCTGCCCAGTTCCCCCCACCTTCAGGCAGGCTCTCGGCGGCCCCCAGGACGGGCTCCTGGTGAGGGCAGGGGACAAGGCCGTTCTGAGCTGTGAGGCAGACTCGCTCCCTGAGCCAGCCGTGACCTGGTACAAAGATGGGCAGCCCCTGGCCCTGGCCCAGCGGACCCAGGCTCTGCAGGGTGGGCAGAAGCTAGCGATCCTGGACACCCAGGTGAGCGCCCCGGGGGTATAGGTGGCCGTGGGCAGCCATACAATGGCACCTCCTGGTGCTGGCGGGCGGCTGTGTGGCAGGATATGGGGGCTGCTGCCTCCTCAGCCTGCAAGACCCCAAACCAAGTGATTGGCAGCCTCTGGGGCTGGAGAGTGGGAAGAGTGCAGGGCTCCACCTGGACTCACAGAATGACCTGAGCGGGTCCCTTCGCCGCTGCCTGCCTCAGTTTCCCCCGGATCTGGAAGCTTCTTCCAGGCCCTTCTCGTCCTCACTTCCTGGGAGTCCGTCCCACCCACCCCCGCTGGTGTGGATTAGACATTCACAGCGTTGGTTGGATGTTGGCTGCTCCCCTGGAGATACATCCTGGGCTCCCCCCTCCTGCTCCACCCCGTCCCACAGGGAGGGGGCCTTTTCCGCCAGGCTTACCCGCACACAGCCCGGGCAGGGGTGGGGCTCTGGAGCCTGTCTTCACCTTACGGGGGGGGGGGGGTCCTCTTGGTTCTTGAGGGTCTTGGGAAAGGTCAGAGGGTCAGGTCTCCCCTTGACTTCCCAAGCGGGACTGGCATGTTTGGGGAGTCCCTGCTCTGGCAGGTTCTGGGCCCTGGGTGTTTGGGGGCAGCCGTAGGGACCCAGCCCCGTGCACACCGCCACCACGGGTGCTGTCTGTCCCAGGTGTCGGATAACGGGGTGTACAGCTGTAAGGTCAGCAATGCGGCTGGAGAGGCCATGCGGGCGTTCGTCCTCACGGTCCAGGGTAAGCCGGGCCCCGTCTGCGAGCGTTTCCACGGGACCCTTAGCCACACTCAGGCCGCTGAGGGTGGGAAGGGAGGTCGCTGGGAAGGGGAGGGGGGTGCCCAGTGCTGAGGGAACAAGATCTGGAATTGAGAAGAGCAGGATTCGAATAGGACTCAACCGTTCTCATCTACAAACCCAGACAGGGTGTCTAGATTTGGGGTAGCTGGGTTCCAGGTGACAATTTAAGGACCCAGGATCCTTCCATCTTGTTGCTCTCCTGAGCCAGGGTGTTATCCCTGTCCTTGTGGTTGAAATGGGGACACGTTACATCTTGTCCAAGCCCCCAGGAGGCAGAAAAGAGCGGAAGTAGAATTGTTCCCTTCCGCTTGCATTCCATTTGGTGAGAACTTAGGCAGCTGGTCACCGCAGGCTGTAAGGGAAGCTGGGAAATGTAGTTTCCACTTGAGCAACCCTGTGCTCACTAAAATTGTGCTGTGCAAGATGGAGAAGACAGCCATTGGGTGGGCACCAGCTATTGGCCACAAATAGCAAAGCAGTAGCGCCCCCTCCAGGGGAGTAGTGGTAATACCGTTGTTATAAACTGTTGATACCATGCCTGTTGCTCAAAGCTCACACCCCTTCTTCACCTGATGGCTACCTTGATGAATGGTGGGCGGGGGGGGGGGGGGTGTCTGGTCCCTGAGGGCAATGGCATTTCATCCTCAGCACAGCCATCTCTATTCCATGGGTGGTGGCTGCCTGGGGTAGGTGACCTCCTTCTGGCTGAGCAGGAGAGGGTAGGGATTGATTAGTGATGTCTGTCCTGGCATCAGCTAGAACCGCTCATCCATGAGCCACGCCCTTACCATCCTTGGGCTAAGTTAGTGGTTGGCAGACTGGCGGCTTGCGAGCCACATGCGGCTCTTTGGCCGCTTGAGTGTGGCTCTTCCACAAAATGCCGCGTGCGGGCGCGCACGGACAGTGCGATTGAAACTTCGTGGCCCCTGCGCAGAAGTCGCGTTTCGGCCTGGGCGAGTCTATTTTGAAGAAGCGGCGTCAGAACACTCAAGGGGCCAAAGAGCCGCACGTGGCTCTCGAGCCGCGGTTTGCCGACCACTGAAGTAGACGGCTCCTGGACTCTGCTCTGTGCATGTTTTGGAACAGCCAGCTGCGGGTTCCGCTTGTGACTACAACAGCGCACGTCTTCTTCAGTGGCAAAGCCTCAAGTGTCAGCTCCTGGTCCCGGGAGGGGCTTCCTCAAACACCCTCGCCTCTCCGGGGGGGGAGAGGGGGAGGGCAGAGTCTTACGATTCTGGGCACCTGGCCTTTCTCCTGCAGTGCCCCCAACGTTTGAGAACCCCAAGACGGAGACAGTGAGCCAGGTGGCGGGGAGCCCCCTGGTCCTGACCTGTGATGTGACCGGGGTCCCTGCCCCCAGGGTCACTTGGCTGAAGGACAGGATGCCCGTTGGTGAGTGCATCGGATTCTTCTAGTCTTTCTAGCGCTAAATCTCCCTTTATGTAATGAAACGGCTGCGAAAGCCGATGGGAACCCCGTACCCATTTCCCCTTCGTTTCCCACTTCCCCTCAGACTGCCCCCCGACCCCCAGCTGCAGACGGCCACTGACTCCCTGCTTTCTGTCTGTGGATTTGCTGCTGCACATTTCACACAAATGGAGCCCTACAGGGTGGCTTTCATGGCCGGCTTCCTCCACTCAGCATCATGTTTTCCAGGTCCATTCATGTTGTGTGGACCCGTTCTTCCTTTTTTAAGTGAAATTCAGTTCCGGTTTCCATCCTCTTTCATGAATGAGGATCATGTGACATGTCCCATGTTCTCTGCCCGTGCGGCGGCTGCTGGGCCGGGTTGTTTGCGCCTTTGGCTGTGATGACTCTGTGCTGTGAGCATTCATGGACGAGTGTGTGTGTGTGTGTGGGGGGGGGTGTACTTTCCTTCCTCAGGCTTCCACTTGGGCGCGGGATTGCCCGGGCCCTGTTCTCGCTTACCTCCGGCGCTTGGCCAAGCTGCTTCCTTCCTGAAACACCCACCCCGACTCCCCTGCCTACCTCCCCTGTCTGTCACCTGGCTGGCTCTTACCGCCACGTCTCAGCTGAGACACCTCCTCCAGAAGACCCGCCTGATTGCTCCTGGCTCCACCCAGGACGGTGCCTGCGTCCCCGTCTCTCATGCACGGTCACGCCTTGAGGGCAGACGCTATTTGGTGCACCGTCCATGCCCAAGCCCACCGTCGGACCTGTACTAGTTGCTCAGTTTTGTGCTGAAAGGCTGGCGGCACAGATGACCTGGGGGTGGACGGATGGGGCTGGGCTGGCGCAGTTCGGGGAGGCTGCAGGGCAGAGGCGCCGCTGGGGGGAATGAAGGGGAGGCCTTTCAGGCGGGAGCTGGGCGTGCAGCCTGAGCAGGGGCCCAGGGAAGCCCCCGCTGGCCTGTGTCAGGGTGAGTGAGCGGCTGGTTCACCTCGATGGGCAGCCTCGCTCCGGGGGAGGGGCGGGTGGAGCTGGAGGGAAGGTTAAGCGGGGCTGAGAGGGGACAGAAAGAGGACCAGTGTCTAGCTGGTGTGGCTCGGTGTTGAGCATTGACCCAGGAACCAGGGGGTCACGGTTGGATTCCGGTCGGGGCACAGGCCTGGGTTGCAGGCTTGATCCCCAGTGCGGGGCGTGCAGGAGGCAGCCGGTCAGCGATTCTCTCTCATCACTGATGCTTCTCTCTCTCTCTCTCTCTCTCTTCCTCTCTGCAATCCATAAACACGTATTTTTAAAAAAGAAAGAGGACCAAGTCCCAGACACGGGAGGGAGTGGGCCCCTTGGGAAGCAGTGTCCGGTGGGAGGCAGCAGAGGGGCTGTGAGGACAGAACCAGGGCCAGGCTGAGGCAGTGGTGAGGTGGATGGGCGGAGGCCCCGCCTCTGCTTGGGCCTCAGTTTCCCTAGGAACAAGAAGCGGGAGTGGTGGCCGGGTTCCTAGGGTCTCTCCAGCTTCGTGTGTGTGGGGGGGTGGACACCTTCTCAGGAAGTCCCACGACGTTCGTGTCCGGGCCCAGAGGCAGCACCTGGGCTGGCGGGTCCGCGCGGGTGACAGCCCGGCCTGCCCGTCCGTCCCGCAGAGAGCAGCGTGGCGCGCGGCGTGGTCTCCCGCGGGGGCCGCCTCCAGCTGAGCCGCCTGCAGCCGGCCCAGGCCGGCACCTACACGTGCGTGGCCGAGAACGCGCAGGCCGAGGCCCGCAAGGACTTCACGGTGGCTGTGCTGGGTACGTGTGCACCCCGCGTGCACCCCGCGTGCACCCCGCACCCTCCCCGCACCCTCCCCTCCCGCCGCCCCCACCCCGGCCCAGGCCTCACCGCAGCCCCTGCCGCAGCGGCCCCCCGGATCCGGAGCGCGGGTGCCACCCAGGAGCACAGCGTCCTGGAGGGGCAGCAGGTGCGGCTGGACTGTGAAGCGGACGGGCAGCCGCCGCCCGAGGTGGCCTGGCTGAAGGACGGCCGCCCGCTGGGCCAGGGCGAGGGCCGCAACCTCCGGTAAGGCCCGGCCTGTGCCCTCCCCGCCCCAGGCGGCAGGCCGCCCCCCCTCACGCCCTGCTCCCGCCCCCCCTCCCCATGCAGGTTCTACCCGGATGGCGGCTCCCTGGTGCTGAAGGGCCTGGCGGCCGCGGACTCGGGCGCCTACACCTGCGTGGCCCGCAGCCCGGCCGGCGAGGACGCCCGGCTGCACACGGTCACCGTGCTGGGTGAGCCGCGCGGGGCGAGGGGGCGGCCTGCCCACCGTGGGGCCTCCCGGGCACTGCCCGGGGCATCGGGAGGGTGCGAGTGTAGGGTACAGCCTCAGCCAAGCCCACGTGTGAGCCGGGGCACGTGGGGCCTCTCTGGCCTGAGCTGTGTCCTCGGGGCCAGAGGCACCACACAGCCAGGGGTCAGCGGGCGGGGGGAGGGGGGAGTAGAGGATGATGAGACGGGAGCCCCCAGGCAACAGCCCTCATTTCTTCCCCGGGTGGATATGGGGCAAAAGTCTGGGCATCGTCTCTGCCTCCTCCCGCATCTCCTTGGGAGAGACCCCTGCCCGCCGCAGGGCCCCTCTGCAGACCCTCACTGCCCCCTTTTCTCTCCCCCCCCCCAGTGCCTCCCACCATCGAGCAGGGGGCGGAGGGCGCAGGGCCCCTGGTGCGCAAGGCTGGGGAGTCGGTGTCCCTGGCGTGCCCCGTCCGGGGCTCCCCGCCCGTCCGCGTGAGCTGGCTCAAGGACGGCCTGCCCCTCCCGCTGTCCCAGCGCACCCACCTCCTGGGCTCCGGCCACCTCCTCAGGTGAGGGAGCAGCTCCAGGCCCCCGGCCCCAGATCCCAGGCCCGACCCTCCCGCAGCTCGGCCTGTTCGCCTCCACATGAGAGGCCTTTGGAGGGGAGGCGGCCGCACTCAGTGGGATCACGAGGATTCAGGGGGGAGGCGGCCGCACTCAGTGGGATCACGGGGATTCAGGGGGGAGGCGGCCGCACTCAGTGGGATCGCGGGGATTCAGGGGGGAGGCGGCCGCACTCAGTGGGATCGCGGGGATTCAGGGGGGAGGCGGCCGCACTCAGTGGGATCGCGGGGATTCAGGGGGAGGCGGCCGCACTCAGTGGGATCACAGGGATTCAGGGGGGAGGCGGCCCCACTCAGTGGGATCACGGGGATTCAGGGGGGAGGCGGCCCCACTCAGTGGGATCACGAGAATGGTATTTTAGGAAGCACCGATTCAGGCAGAATCCCCAAGGGCGTTCTGTTAGGACCGAGGTCGGCAAATTGCAGCTCGAGAGTCCCATGCAGCTCTCTCACCCCTGGAGTGTGGCTCTTCCACAAAACACCACGGCCTGGGCGAGTCTGTGTTGAAGAAGTGTCGTTAGAAGAAGTTTAAAAGAATTTGGCTCTCCAAAGAAACGTCAGCCGTTGTGCTGTTGGTATTTGGCTCTGGTGACTGATGAGTTTGCCGGCCGCTGTGTGAGGAGACAAGGCGGTGGGCATTTCTGAGATGGGGAAGGGGCTCGGGTAGGGCCACAGGAGGCCGGCATTGCGACGGGCAGCCACGTAACGCAGGGATGTCAACGCTGAGCAATGCTCCTTTCCAGCCCAACCGTCGTGTAACTGTTTTCTTTTTTCTAATACATTTTATTGATTTCTTACAGAGAGGAGGGGAGAGGGATAGAGAGTCAGAAACATCGATGAGAGAGAGACATCGATCAGCTGCCTCCTGCACACCCCCCACTAAGGATGTGCCCACAACCAACTACATGCCCTTGACCGGAATCGAACCCGGGACCTCTCAGTCCACAGGCCGACGCTCTATCCACTGAGCCAAACCGGTTTCGGCATATAACTATTCTCTTGTTATCTTTGCAAACAGTTCTGGGGACACAGTCGCCCCAGGCCCGGTCCAAAGTTACCTTGCCCTGTCCAAAGTTAACATCCCCAAGATCTGAGACAGAAGACTCGCAGGGCAGTTCCTCGGGCACAGCCGCTCCGCTCGGCGCTGTCTTAAAGTGGCTCCGTTTAGATCGTTGTTTACAGGCTTTCAAGCACACCTGGATGGTTTTCAGAACAGAAATGAGATAAACACACAGTTTTATGGTGGGGAAAGTGAGGGGGCCCCACCCCCAAATGAAACTCCGGAGATGAAAGGGGCCTCTGCCCGGAGAGTGTCTCAGCCCAACGGGGAGGCACAGACCCAGGGGACGACATCTGGCTGTGCCCGGCCCGGCCTGGCCTGGCGTGGGGGAAATCTGGGAAGGCTTCCTGGAAGAAGGTGCGTGAGCCAAGTCTTCACGCATCTGCATTCACTTACAGATGCCTACTGTTCCGGCAACGTTCCGGGCACTGAGGTAGAGCCGTGGGCAAGATAAAAACCCTGCACCTGAGCTTTGGGAGGTGGAGGGAGATGGAAAACAAACAGATATAACTACGAAATCTCGCGAGGGATATGTGCCCTGAAAAGTAAAGGAAGGTGAGGGGATGGGAAGGTGAGGGTGAAAGGCACTCAGCGTGTTCCTTGAGCAGAGACCCCAGGGAGTGAGAAGGCAAGGTGAGTGGATTCCGTGGGAAGAGCATCCAGGCAGAGGGAAGGGTGTGCCTGTGTGTTCGAAGTGCAGAGGGGAAGGGTGCGGGGAGGGGGGTCAGAGGACATAGGACCTTGCGGGTCCTGGGGAAGATGTCTTCCCGAGGAGAGGGAAGGCGCGGAGAGGCAGCGAGGCATCGCCGTGTGGCGTCCTTGTTGTGGCAAAATGCACACGGTCTAAACCAGCCCCGGAGCCATTTCAGGTGTGTCGTCACGTGTGTGGATCTACCACATGGAAGTGCAGGGCGCCATGCGTGCAGCCCCCTCCATCCGTCTCCGGAACATTCTCCCCAGACTGCCCCTCGGTCCCCTCCCCCTCCCTGGCACCCACGGCTCCTCCAGGCCCCGCCCCCAGGTGGAGTCAGACGGTGTTTGTCTCTGTGTCTGGCTCATGCCACTCAGCGTCGGGCCCCCCACTGCACCGGGGCGTAGCCGGTGTCGGGGTCCCCTTCCTTGTTGAGGCTGAGGAACACGCCGCGGTGTGGATGGACCACATTCGCTCCTGTCATCTCCCGGTGACCCTGGGGGTGCTCCCGTGGCCGTGGTGAGTGACGCTGCCACGGACAGAGGCGTACAGATACCTCTTTGAGTCTTTGCGTCGGTTCTTTTGGGTTGTGACTTGGGTTCTTCGACAGTCCTCCGGCTGCTGTGTGGACAGCGTTCTGTGGGGTCAAGGGCAGAGCAGGGAGGGCGGCAGTGAGCCCCTTGCGGTCTGGGCCAGGCCGGCAGGGAGGCAGCGAGGCGGGCAGAGGTGAGAGGCCGGGAGGAGGTGACTCGATCTGAGGCCTCCCCTGGGGCCTGTGTTTGCAGATGGGTCCGCTGTGCGGGGACAGGTGGAGGGGAGAGACCCGAGTCCTGTTTGCACACGGCAGGTGTCAGAGGCTCTCGGGCACCCGGGCAGGATGGTGAGCGGGCGTTGCGGGGAGAGAGGCGTGGGGACTGTCGGCAGCAGGTGGTGTTGGGAGCCAGGACTGGCTGTACCCCGGAGCCAGTGTGGCCTGCACCCCTGGCCACAGGTGAGCGGCGGCTCAGGAGGAGGGGGTGAGGTGAGAGGGGGCTCGACAGAAAGTGGACGACTCTGGTGAGTCCTGACGATGAGGAATTATCTAGAAGAGGGGGGTGGAGGAGGCCCTGCTGGCGTGGCCCAGTGGCTGAGCGTGGACCTATCGTGGGCTCGATCACCAGTGGGGGGTGTGAAGGAGGCAGTCGATCACAGATGCTCCTCATCATTGACGTTTCTCTCTCTCTCCCTCTCCCTTCCTCTCTGAAATCAATTAAAAAAAAAATTTTTTTTAAGAAAAAAAGCCCAAACCGGTTTGGCTCAGTGATAGAGCGTCAGCCTGTGGACTGAAGAGTCCCGGGCTTGATTCTGGTCAAGGGCATGTACCTTGGTTGTGGGCACATCCCTGGGAGGGGGTATGCAGAAGGCAGCTGATCGATGTTTCTCTCTCATCGATGTTTCTAGCTTTCTGTCCCGATCCCTCCTCTCTGTAAAAAATCAATAAGATGTATTCTTAAAAAATAAAATTTAGTTTAAAAAAAGAGAGAGGGTGAGGGAGGCAGGCTGCCTGGGAGGGCAGTGGGGCTCCGGGTGGGGAAGAGGCAGCGGCTGTGGAATGAGATGGTGGAGGTCGCACTGGGGTCGGGGCCCGGCCGGGGCGTCTGGGCCTCCATTCTGGGGGTGCAGGGACCCAGAAAAGGCATTGAATCAGAGGCTGGACCTGCTCAAGGATGTGCCTCAGTGTCACCCTTTTGACTGGCAAGCCTTTGGGAGACAGCATGGGAAAAGGAGGGACCTTTGCACTGAACCCCCTCTTTGTCTTCTCTCCCCCTTTTCTCGAGGGGCTCAGGATTTCCCAGGTGCAGCTGGCAGACGCCGGCGTTTTCACCTGTGTGGCTGCAAGCCCCGCTGGCGTGGCCGACAGGAACTTCACCTTGCAGGTGCACGGTATGGAGCAGGGCGTGCCTGGTCTGGCCTTGGCCTTGGCGTGTAAGAGTGGAGGCCTGGGGGAGCACACACGGCGACTGGGTCCGGTCTGTTCACCTCCCGAGTAGTCGCCGGACACCGTGGGGTGCCAGGAGCTTGCCGGGCACTGGGGTACAGCTGTGAGCAGAGGTGGCCCCTGCCAGTAGCAGGTCAGGGCAGGACACCGCTCTGTAAAGAGGTGACACAATCCCAGGGGACTAGAGCTGCGAGGGGAAGGACGGGTGCTGGGGGAGCACAGAGCGGGCACTTCACCCGGCCTCGGGCATTCCAGGAAGGCTGCCTGGAGGAGGTGAGGCCTGAGGTGAGGACTGGCGAGAAGAAGGGACGGTCCAGAGCAGAGGTCCGCGGGGAGGGCCACCTGGCGCGGGATGAAATGACGCGTGCCCACCCTCTGCCCTGCACAGTGCCCCCCGTCCTGGAGCCGGCGGAGTTCCAGAATAACGTGGCAGTGGCCCGTGGCTCCCCCGTGGTCCTCCCCTGTGAAGCCCAGGGCAGCCCCCTGCCCCTGGTGTCATGGATGAAGGACGGGGAGCCCCTGTTCCTCCAGAGTCTCGAACAGGGGCCCGGCCTGCAGCTGGAGACGGCGGGGGCTGGGGACTCGGGGACCTACTCCTGCGTGGCCGTGAGCGAGGCGGGGGAAGCAAGGAGGCACTTCCAGCTGACGGTGATGGGTGGGTCATCTGCCCCCAGCGCTGGCATCCCTGAGCCCAGGAGGGGCGGGCGGGCCTTTGGGGGTGACGGGGAGAGAGGAAAGGGAGGGGGTGCCCCCAGGGACGTGGGGGACAGGCAGCGGGGGTGCTCCGTTCTCCTGGGGCTGCCTCCTCTGTCCTGTCCCCAAACCAGGTAAAGCAGGGGCAAGAGCCGCTGAGGCCCTAGCCGGTGTGGCTCAGGGGGTAGAGCGGCGGCCTGGGGCTGAAGGGTCCCAGGGTCGGTTCCAGCCAAGGGCATGTGCCTGGGTTGCGGGCTTGATCCCCAGGAGGGGGGCGTGCAGGAAGCAGCCGATGAATGATTCTCTCTCATCATTGACGTTTCTATCTCTCCCGCTCCCTTTCTCTCTAAAATCACTGAAATAAGAGCCACTGAAATCTGGGCGGGGAGGGGGGAGGCCTACGTCTCGAGCGCACGATTTCCCAAGTGCCGCCGTGTGTCAGAAACACGCGTGTCCCTATACCTTCTCCTCTGTGCTGCGCCCGCGTGCGTTTTAAAGCGGGAATCGTTGTCCCAGGCAGGTGGGCCGTGGTTTCTCCTGTCCCGGGGGCCCTCCCGCACCACCCCGCCTGCCTGTCCACGGCTCTGCTTGCTCTGTCCACTCTCAGCACCTGGGCGGTGGGGGAGGGGTGCACCCCGGCTCCCACTTCTCCAACGAGGGCCCCACAGCTGACGCGGGTGTGGCGTCTCATAGATCCCCCCCACATGGAGGACTCCGGCCAGCCTGCAGAGCTGTTGCTGACCCCTGGCAGCCCCTTGGAGCTTCTCTGTGATGCCCGGGGCACCCCCTTGCCCAACATCACCTGGCATAAGGACGGGCAGGCCCTGAGCAGCCAGGAGGACAGCAGAGGGACGGGGCAGCGGCTCCTGCTGGAGGCTGTGCAGGTGCTGCTATCTTGCCTGCTGTGTGGGGGAGTGGGAAGGAGGGGGAGGGTCCCAGCAGCATCCGGCAAGGTTTGGCGGAGCTCCTCCTCTGTGTAGCGATGACCCACCTGGACCCTCAGGAGCTCCCAGCCCGGTCAGAGCCAAGGCTGGTGCGGAAGCTGTAGAACCAGAGGAGGGCTGGTGCAGTCAGGGGGGACTTCTTGGAGGAGGCAGGCTTTGCCCTAGCCCGAAAGCAAGGGTGCGCGATGGAGATAGAGAAGAAGCTTCCAGAGAGGGGAACGGGTTGGTTGGAAAGTGGGAGGGCAGGCTCAGTGGGGTCCTTAGTTGTAAAGGGAGGGGGCCAGGAGGTGGGCAGCCTGGGGCCAGGGGCGGCTGCTCACCCTGCTCCGTCCCCAGGTGGGCGACGGTGGGCTGTACACTTGCCTGGCCCAAAACCCTGCTGGGGAAACCGAGAAGAGCTTCCAGGTCAGGGTTCAAGGTAGGGGTGTCTCGGGCGGGCAGGAGATGGAGGCAGGGTGGGACCTGCAGGGGTGGGGCCATCCCTTATGCTTTCTCTCTGCCCCCAGCCCCTCCAAACATTATTGGGCCCCGGGGCCCCCGCTCTGTGGTTGGTCTGGCCCCGGGGCAGCTGGTTCTGGAGTGTTCCGTGGAGGCGGATCCCGCCCCCGAGATTGAGTGGCACCGAGACGGCATCCTGCTGCAGGTGGGTGCCGGGCTGGGGGCCCAGGGGCACCTCATCTGTCCCGCTCAGGCTCCAGAGCCTGGCCCACCCGGACCCAGGTGCTGAGGCCCACTCTGCACCAGCACTTCGCACACTGCCCTGCAGCTGTCCCCCACATGGCGATGGGGGCCCTGAGGCCAGGCCGGATTGTCCCCCACATTACAGATGGGACCCTGAGGCCAGGCTGGATTGTCCCCCACATTACAGATGGGGGCCCTGAGGCCAGGCCGGATTGTCCCCCACATTACAGATGGGGGCCCTGAGGCCAGGCCGGATTGTCCCCCACATAACAGATGGGGGCCCTGAGGCCAGGCCAGATTGTCCCCCACATTACAGATGGGACCCTGAGGCCAGGCTGGATTGTCCCCCACATTACAGATGGGGGCCCTGAGGCCAGGCCGGATTGTCCCCCACATTACAGATGGGGGCCCTGAGGCCAGGCCGGATTGTCCCCCACATTACAGATGGGGGCCCTGAGGCCAGGCCCGATTGTCCCCCACATTACAGATGGGGCCCTGAGGCCAGGCCGGATTGTCCCCCACATTACAGATGGGGGCCCTGAGGCCAGGCCGGATTGTCCCCCACATTACAGATGGGGGCCCTGAGGCCAGGCCGGATTGTCCCCCACATTTCAGATGGGGACCCTGAGGCCAGGCCGGATTGTCCCCCACATTCCAGATGGGGGCCCTGAGGCCAGGCCGGATTGTCCCCCACATTACAGATGGGGGCCCTGAGGCCAGGCCGGATTGTCCCCCACATTACAGATGGGGGCCCTGAGGCCAGGCCGGATTGTCCCCCACATTACAGATGGGGGCCCTGAGGCCAGGCCCGGATTGTCCCCCACATTACAGATGGGGGCCCTGAGGCCAGGCCGGATTGTCCCCCACATTACAGATGGGGGCCCTGAGGCCAGGCCGGATTGTCCCCCACATTACAGATGGGGGCCCTGAGGCCAGGCCCGGTTTTGCGCGCAGGGCTTCTGATCACTCCCGTGTTCCTCCCGTTGTGGCTTGAGGGACCCTGAGTGGCTGTGTGCCCCGGGCCAGTGACTGAGGTTCTCTGGGCTCACCCCGGAAACAGGGGCTTGCTGCTGGCACCGATGTGTGTAGACCTCCTGGTGGAATTTCCACTCCTGATGTGACCAGAGCCCCCTGCCCCTCCCAGCGGGCAGAGCCTGTTTCCCAGGCCGGTCCTCCGCAGGGCATCGGGCCAGGGCTGCAGGCCGAGGCCACTGTCCCCCCCCCCCTCCCCCCCGTTCCCGGGTCCGCTCTGGCCGGCGCCTGGGGCCTGCCGGGCCAGCCAGCACTGACGGGCTCCCCGGGGCCTGCAGGCAGACGCCCACACCCAGTTCCCGGAGCGGGGCAGGTTCCTCCAGCTGCAGGCCCTGAGCACCGCCGACAGCGGCGACTACAGCTGCACGGCCCGCAACGCCGCAGGCAGCACCCGCGTGGCCTTCCGCGTGGAGATCCACAGTGAGTGGGCCCTGCCGCCCCTGCCGCCCCATCCCTGCCGCCCCTGCCGGCCCTGCCGGCCCCGCCCGCCCCTCCGCGGCCCGCCCGCCCCTGCCGCCCCATCCCTGCCGCCCCTGCCGGCCCGGCCCGCCCGCCCGCCCCTGCCGCCCCTGCCCGCCCCTGCCGCCCCATCCCTGCCGGCCCCGCCCGCCCCTCCGCGGCGCAGGCTCCGAACCCGCCCCTCTGTGCCCCCCAGCGGTGCCCACCATCCGGCCGGGACCGCCCGCCGTGAACGCCTCGGTGAACCAGACGGCCCTGCTGCCCTGCCGGGCGGAGGGCACCCCGCCGCCCCTCGTGAGCTGGCGGAAGGACGGGGCGCCCCTGGATCTCGGGAGCCCCAGGTGAGAGCTGGAAGGGGGAGGCCTCAGGTGCCTCTCTGCAGGTTTCCCCAGAAACCCGCCTGCTCAGCGGGAGCAGGAGGCGGCTGTGGATCAGTGGGTGACGGGGGTGCTCAGAGCCCAAGGGGCGCATGCCTGTGTGCCCAGAGCATCTCGCCCCCGGGGCGCTGTCCGTCCGGTTTGGTCCTTTGGTGCTCATCTCTGTTCTGTGGGGGGGTGCTTCCTCTCTCTCTCCCTCTCTCTCTCCCTCTCTGTCTTCCTCTCTGTCTTCCTCTCTCTCTCTCTCTCTCTCTCTCTCCCCCCCCCTTCCTCTCGCTCTCTCTCTTTCTCTCTCCCTCTCTCCCTCTCTCTCTTCCTCTTTCTCTCTCTCTCTCCCCCCTCTCTTCCCCTCTCTCTCCCCCCTCTCTCCTTCTCCCTCTCCCTCTCTCTCCCTCTTTCTCTCCCTCTCTCTCTTCCTCTCTCTCTTCCTCCCTCTCTCCCTCCCCCTCTCCCTCTCTTTCTTCCTCTTTCTCTCCCTCTCCCTCTCCCTTACTCTCTCTCTCTCCCCCCTCTCTTTTCCTGTCTCTCTCTCTCTCTCTCTCTTCCTTTCTCTCACTCTCTCCCTCCCAATTTTCTGCACCTTCTTTCACCGAGATGGCTCCTGTGGCCCCCAAATGAGAGTCCTCAGTTCACACAACCTGCAGAGCCCAGAGGGCTGCCTGGGAGCCGCTGTCTAAATTCCCAGGGCAGGGGATTCCATTGGCTCAGCCTGAGTGACGTGTTCCTCCTCAGTCCAATCAGCGGGGGCTGGGGCGGGGTTACACAGAACTGACATGACCCTTTGGAAGGGGCTGTTCTTAGATCTGGAGGCCCTTCTCAGAGAGCCGGGGTGCCTCTGCCTGCTGACTCCTGGGGAGAGGCGAGGCCCAGGTAGAAACCCAGGAGGCCCGAAGCAGCCCCTCTTGCCCTACCTGATGCTGGGCTGGGGGTGCAGAGCTGGGCCCGCTAACCTCAGCCTCACAGACGCAGGACTCGGGACGGGAAAGCCAGGGGACGGGAAAGCCAGGGGACGGGGCTGGTCTCCACGGCAGCCCCTCCCTCCGATTCCAGGTTGCAGGTTCTGCCCGAGGGCTCCCTGAGGATCCAGCCCGTCCGCGCCCAGGACTCGGGCCACTACCTCTGCCTGGCGTCCAACTCGGCCGGCTCCGACCGGCAGGGCCGGGACCTCCGCGTCTTCGGTAGGTGGACAGAGGGAGGTGGGTCCCGTCTTCACACCCACCCGTGATTGGACCAGCTTAGTGTCTGTCATTCCAGCACCAGGGCCAACAGCCTGTTTTTTTGTTGTTGTTGTTTTGTTTTTTTGTTTTTTTTACCACGAAGCTCATTAGTAAAATATGCTCAAAAGATGCATGTTTATTTATTTTTTTAAATGTATTTTATTGATTTTCTTCAGAGAGGAAGGGAGAGGGATAGAAAGTCAGAAACATCGATGTGAGAGAAACAAAGATCAGCTGCCTCCTGCACACCCCCCACTGGGGGTTTTCCTGCAACCAAGGTACATGTCCTTGCCCGGAATCGAACCCGGGACCCTTCAGTCCGCAGGCCAACGCTCCATCCACTGAGCCACACCGGTTTCGGCGCATGTTTACTTTTATACATCTATTACATACACTCACTATTATGCTATTATATATATTTAATATTTTTGTTTTGTTTTTTCTTATTGTCAAGTTTTAAATGTTAATTGCATATTTGTGATACAAGTCCTTTAACAGATAGTGTTTTTATAATATTTTCTCCCAGGCTGTGACTTATCTTTTCAGTTTCTTTTTTATTTTTATTTCGGAGAGGAAGGGAGAGAGACAGACATCAACATCAATAAGAGAGAATCATTGATTGGCTGCCTCCTGCATGTCCTCTACTAGGAGGGGGAGGGGGCATCGAGCCCACAACCCGGGCATGTGCCTTTGGCCGGAATCGAACCTGGGGCCCTTCAGTCCACAGGCTGACGCTCTATCCACTGAGCCAATTAGCCAGGGCTATATTTAATATTTGTATTGATTGCAAAGAGGAAGGGAAAGAGAGAGAGAGAGAGAGAGAAATATCAATGATGAGAGAGAATCATTGATTCGGAGAGGAAGGGAGAGAGATATCAACATCAATAAGAGAGAATCATTGATTGGCTGCCTCCTGCATGTCCTCTACTAGGAGGGGGAGGGGGATGGAGCCCACAACCCGGCATCTGCCTTTGGCCGGAATCGAACCTGAGGCCCTTTAGTCCATAGGTTGACGCTCTATCCACTGAGCCAACTAGCCAGGGCTATATTTAATATTTGTATTGATTGCAAAGAGGAAGGGAAAGAGAGAGAGAGAGAGAGAGAGAGAGAGAGAAATATCAATGATGAGAGAGAATCATTGATTCGGAGAGGAAGGGAGAGAGATATCAACATCAATAAGAGAGAATCATTGATCGGCTGCCTCCTGCATGCCCCACAGTGGGGATCGAGCCCACAACCCGGGCCTGTGCCCTGACCGGGAATCGAACCCCGACCTCCTGGTTCATAGGTCGCTGCTCAGCCACTGAGCCCCTGGGCTATGCTGCTATGTTGAGCGGGCGAGAAAACACACAAGATATAGAATGTGTGCAAGGATAAGACTCAGAATCGCTGGACCGGGCTCTGGTTGGCTTTTCCGCTCGAACCCATCCTGTTGGGGAGGCCGTGTGCTCGGCCCCGGCCCTGGCCAGGCTGATGGGGGCTGTGACAGCCCGGTCTCTTCCAGGACAGGCCTTTAGGGGTTGCCAGCCTCTGGGGTGAGCAAAGGCCCACCACCCAAACTTGCGGAGCCCGTGGGAGTTCCCCACGGGAGTTTCTCCTGCCTCTCCCCTGCTTCCCGGGGTGGTTTGAGTGGAGGGGGTACCCGGGCCTCCCTCGTCCCACACACTGTCTGTCTCCTGACACTGCTCTCTCCCCAGAGCCTCCCGCCATCGCCCCCAGCCCGGCCAACCTGACGCTGACAGCCCACACCCCCGCCTCGCTGCCCTGCGAGGCCCGGGGCTCCCCCAAGCCCCTCGTAGCCTGGTGGAAGGACGGACAGAAGCTGGACTTCCGCCTGCAGCAGGGCGCCTACCGGTACTGAGCGTCTCCCTGGGGTGCCTGAGCCGCCCGGGGGTGGGAGTGGGGGTGGTTCCCATCGCCGAGGGCGACCGGGTCAGGGATGTGCTCTGGGCTCAGCAAAGCCACCACCATCCTGGGGAGGTTGGGGGGCGGGGAGGACTTCGCACTGAGATTTCCGGGGTGGGAGGGGAGGTAGGGGGGACACAGCCAAACAGAACACAACACCCAGTCACGGCTTAGAAACATTCCTGGAAGCCCCAGTTCATGCTGGTGAGCCGGACCCAGGGTCCCCCCTGGAACCGGGGTCTCCCCGCTTCTCGAATGTGGCTGATGCGGAGGGTCAGTGGGAGCGTGGAAGGGGCCAGCTCTCCGGGTGACTGGCCAGGCGTTCTCTGTGCCCGGTGCCCAGTCACCACGGACACCGCTGCTCAGTGGTCTCAGGAGACACAGCGGGACGATCAGGGGTGCGGCTGCTGTTAGAGAAGGGGCCCCCAAGGGCAGGCAACACGGAGGTTATAGAGAAACAAGGATGGAAACGGAAAGGGCCCCCTGACCAGACCTTTGGAGGTGGAAACTCCTAAGAGAAACTTCTAGAACCAGGGCTGGGAGCCAGAGACAGGAAAGGGAAATGGTCATGAGACACTCCCCTCCCCTTACCCCCCCTCAATCTTCCAGATTCACAGGGCAGGGAGGCCGTGGCTGGCTCGGCTCAGGTCAGCCAGGCCTGTCCCTCAGCAGCCAACCATCTGTCTGTCCGTCCGCCCCAGGCTCCTGCCCTCCAACGCCCTGCTCCTCGCAGCCCCCAGCCCCCAGGACACAGCCCAGTTTGAGTGTGTGGCGAGCAACGAGGTGGGCGAGGCCCGCAGGCAGTACCAGGTGTCCGTCCACGGTGAGTTGGGATGGGGGTGGAGGAAGAAGGCAGGAGGGGCCGGCGACTGCAGCGGCTGCCTCTCAGCCTCCCTGAGCTGCACGGGCTGTTCCCTCTGCCGTGAGCACTGCTCCCTTCGCCCTTCACCCAGCCGACACCCACCTCTCCAGGTGTCGGGTTAAGTGGCACGCCCCCTGCTCTGAGCTGCTGCCAGCTCCCGGCCCCCGAGGTGCCTGGCTGGTGTCTACAGAAAGCAGTTCATAACTGTTGGGGTTTTCCTCTCTTCTCCACGACCAGCGTGGAGAGAGAAGTAGGGTCCAGTTACTGAGCAGAGGGGCTGGGGATTGAGAAATCATAGAAAAGAACAGAGGACACAGAAGTAGAAAATAAAGCTGGGGCTGGGTGGGATCTCTGCTCTCTGACGGAGAGACAGGGAATCCCAGCCCAAACGCAGCGTGTTTGTTTATACTATAACAGAAAGGGGCTTCACAGGAAAAGACTTAAAATCAAAGGAGCTTAAGTGGGCCCAGGCCCCACTCATTCCCTCATTCCCCGGACTCTGCCAAATCCACATTTCAAGGGCCCTCCCCCCACACCTGGAGCAAGTTAAGAGTCAGGACTGAGCCGAGACTGGTTTGGCTCAGTGGATAGGGCGTCGGACTGCGGACTGCGGGGTCCCAGGTTCAATTCCGGCAAGGGCATGTACCTTGGCTGCGGGCACATCCCCAGTAGGGGGCGTGCAGGAGGCAGCTGATCGATGTCTCTCTCTCATCGATGTTTCTGACTTTCTATCCCTCTCCCTTCCGCTCTGTAAAAAAATCAATAAAATATATTTTTTAAAAAAAAGAGTCAGGACTGATAACGCATCCAGCCCTTTTGGTGGATGCCTCTCCAAGACGTGGCTCTGCCTGGCGCCTCGGATTCAGCTGACACTGACTTTAAAAAAGCTCAGGTGCCTTCCCTGGGGGCAGGCCCTCCACACATAACCATCCTGGTGGCTGTCGAAAAATGGGTCCGGCGTGAGCAAACGGGACCCCTCTCTCTGCTGGCCCGCCCTCCGAGGCCCTTTGACCTTCGTCCTGCCCTGGGTCCTGGTCTCCGTTCACGCTCCCCTCCGCCTGGCTGGGCCCCGTGCTCCCCGGGCCACAGCGGGCCCTCACGCCTACGCTTGGCTTTCAGTGCCCCCCACCATCGCCGACGACCAGACGGACTTCACAGTGACCCGGCTGGCCCCCGTGGTCCTCACGTGCCACAGTTCCGGCGTGCCGGCCCCCGTGGTGTCCTGGAGCAAGGCGGGCACCCCCCTGGGGGCCCGGGGGAGTGGCTATCGCGTCTCACCTGCGGGTAAGCAGTGGGGGACCTCGGGGAAGCTGCTGCTGCGGGCACGCAGGGACTGGCAGAGAGTGCGATGGCAGCCCTGGGGCCGGTCTGGAGCCGGGCTCTGCCGCTCCCTGCTGTGTGGCCTGGGAGGACCCCTTGTCCTCTCTGGGCCTCTGCCTGCCATTCCACACCCTGGGGTGCTGCTGTCCTTCGGTGGCTCGCTGACGGCCATTGGCAAACGAGGGCTGCTCCGTGGCAGAGTGACGTCACCAACAGCGATGAGCGTTTGCGGGCAGCCAGCTTGATCTCCTTGGAGCGAGCATGGGAGCCGACAGGGCATGCGGCCCGCCAGCGGCGAGTTTGACATGCTTGCCTTAGAGCAAGTGCTTCTCAGCCTTCCCAATGCCACGACCCTTTCCTACAGCTCCTCCTGTTGTGGTGACCCCAACCATAACATGATTTTCGTTGCTACTTTATAACTGTAATTTTGCTGCTGTTATGAATCATAATGTAAATATTGTAATGTAAATACCTGTGTTTTCCTATGGTCTTAGGCAACCCACAGGCTGAGAACTGCTGCTGTAGAGCCTAAGACCGGCTTGGCTCAGTGGATAGAGCATCGGCCTGCGGACTCAAGGGTCCCAGGTTCGATTCCGGTCAAGGGCATGTACCTTGGTTGTGGGCACATCCCCAGTGGGGGGTGTGCAGGAGGCAGCTGAATCAATATCTCTCTCTATTGATGTTTCTAACTCTCTATCCCTCTCCCTTCCTCTCTGTAAAAAAATCAATAAAATATATATTTTTTGAAAACACAGATATTTAGCCAAAACCAGTGTGGCTCAGTGGATAGAGCATCGGCCTGTGGACTGAAAGGTCCCAGGTTCAATTCCGGTCAAGGGCATGTACCTTGATTGTGGGCACATCCCCAGTAGGGGATGTGCAGGAGGCAGCTGATCGATGTTTCTCTCTCATTGATGTTTCTGACTTTCTATCCCTCTCCCTTCCTGTCTGTAAAAAAATCAATAAAATATATTTAAAAAAACAGATATTTATAGTATGATTCATAACAGCAGCAAAATGACAGTTACGAAGTAGCAATGGAAATAATGTTGTGGTCGGGGTCACCACAACAGGAGGAGCTGGATGAAAAGGTCGCGGTGTTGGGAAGGGTGAGAACCGCTGCCTTCGAGGGCTGTCCTTTATGCAGAAATCGTGCTTCTCTGAGCTTTTCTTTCTCCTATGAAATCGGGGTGATTGCAGATGGAGACTGACAAAATGTCTATTTTTTAAAAAGTCGACAACTTTATGGGGGTTGAAATGAAGCACATTTGCTGGTTAGCTGGTGAAATCTCAGGTCGGACCCGCTGCCGGGTCTGCGGCTGTCACGCTCCCCCAGAGCCGTGGCCTCCCCAGCAGCGGTCCCCCGGAGCCGGCCTGAGGCACAGCCGCCGCGGTGCCTGGGGCCGGGGCTGGGGCCGGGCGTCCTCTTCCCCCACTCACCCCTCAGGCTCTTGGGGCTCCATGGGAGACGGCTGAGACTGCTCAGGGGCAGCCTGTGGTCTCGGGGAGAGAGGCGGGGAGATGTGCTTTGAGAAGCCCAGGCTGGAGGAGGGAGGGCAGAGGAGGCGGCAATCCTGGGCACTTCCTGGAGGAGACGCGTCCGGGGCCGGAGGAGCTGTGGGCAGCCAGGGATTCCCACGGGCGGTGCAGATCTGGGACCTCACAGCCGGAGGGTCTGGAGACACCCCTGTGTGATGCCGCATTGCGCACATGGGGAAACGGGGCCTGAGCGTGGGAGAGACTTGCCCGCAGCTCTGCTCGGGCAGGAGCGGAGCCAGGCCTGGACCCGGTGCCCACAGGTCAGCGTGGGGAGGCAGGCCGCCCGGCCGGGACCAGAGACACCGGGTCGGGGTATGGAAGACGCTGCCTCCATCTCTGAGGACTTGTCTCCAGAGCCCTCCCCTCTCTGTGCCCCTCCACCGCCAGGTGCCCTGGAGATCCTGCAGGCGCTCCCCGTCCACGCCGGCCGCTACACCTGCACCGCCCACAGCCCCGCAGGCGTGGCCCGCAAGCACATGGTCCTGAGCGTGCAAGGTGGGGTGCCGGGCCTCCGGCTCAGACAGCTGGGGTGCCGGGCCTCCGGCTCAGACAGCTGGGGTGCCGGGCCTCCGGCTCAGACAGCTGGGGTGCCGGGCCTCCGGCTCAGACAGCTGGGGTGCCGGGCCTCCGGCTCAGACAGCTGGGGTGCCGGGCCTCCGGCTCAGACAGCTGGGGTGCCGGGCCTCCGGCTCAGACAGCTGGGGTGCCGGGCCTCCGGCTCAGACAGCTGGGGTGCCGGGCCTCCGGCTCAGACAGCTGGGGAGCCGGGCCTCCGGCTCAGACAGCTGGGGTGCCGGGCCTCCGGCTCAGACAGCTGGGGTGCCGGGCCTCCGGCTCAGACAGCTGTGGCCCTGGGGGAGGGGAGCAGGTAGAGAGAGAGGCAGCTGGGCCGGGCGGGCGGGAGTGTGTTTGAGGACCCAGGTCCGAGGCCCATGGCTGCCTGTGATCTCGTTCCTGGAGGGACTCCGGGCGGAAAGCAGCCTATCGGGGTCTTCCGTGCCCACGTTTCCAGAACCCCCCCACCCCCGTCCTCTCTGGAGTCCTCCCTCTCCTGTGCTCGGGGCCCCTGGATGCAGGCCCGGGGTGAGGGTCCCAGCCCTGTTCCCTCACAGCCTCGCCTGTGGTGAGGCCGTTGCCCAGCGCGGTGCGGGCCCTGGCGGAGGAGGAGGTGCGGCTGCCTTGCACGGCCTGGGGCGTCCCCCGGCCCAGCATCACCTGGCAGAAGGAGGGGCTCAACATCCCCGAGGGTGAGTTGGGCCCAGAGCCTTAGGGAGGAGGGCAGCATGGGCTTGGGGACCCCCCCTCCCCTGGACCTACAGGCGATGCAGACACCCCACCCCGCTTCACCTCCTGCACCCAGAGCCCGAGACGGGGCTGAGCGCTCGGGGGCTGGGCTAGAGGTCGGAGAGGGGACAGCCTGGCTGGGCTCTGGGTCCAGCTTCCTCACGCCCTCTGTCCCCACATCACCTGCCCCGTGACCAGGGTGTCGCCTGCTGCCTGACCTGACGGGACAGCCCAAGCCCCCTCCTGCCCTCCTCGGGAGGGCCCCTCGGCCCCAGCCCTCAGCCCCCGATGTCTCCTCACCCAATGCAGGACGGGATGCCCAGGTCCTGCCCGACGGGCAGCTGCGGATTGCCCACGCCCGCCCGCAGGACGCCGGGAGCTACTTCTGCATCGCCCGGAACAGCGCGGGCAACGCCGTGGCCAAGACGCGGCTGGTGGTGCAAGGTGGGCGCGGGGAGGGGCCGAGGGGGACCGGGCCCCTCGCTTCCCCACTGGCTCTGAACCCGGGGTAGGGGGGAACCCCCGCATCTCCCCCTCCCCCGGCACCGTCTAGGGTCTGGAAGGGATTCGGAGAAAAGCTTGTGCCCAGTCTCGCTTCAGATGGTAACTCTGGTGCCTCCGACTCCCGGCCAATCCTGGGACCCTCATCCCGTCAGTCCTCCTTCGTTTCGGCTTCCCTGTGGCAACAGTCATTTTTTAAAAATATATTTTATTGATTTTTCACAGAGAGGAAGGGAGAGGGGTAGAGTGTTAGAAACATCGGTGAGAGAGAGAAGCATCGATCAGCTGCCTCCTGCACACCCCCCACTGGGGATGTGCCCGCAGCCAAGGTACATGCCCTTGACCGGAATCGAACCCGGGACCCTTCAGTCCGCAGGCTGACGCTCCGTCCGCTGAACAAACCAGTCAGGGCAGCGATAGTCATTTCTGTCCCTTCTGCACACGCAGTGACACGTGTCCTCGCCGTGGTGTGACTGAGGGTGGTCTCCAAAGACACAGGAGACTCACTGGCCCCCACGTCTGCACGGCACCCAGGACTGTTCAGTGTGGGCCGGGCCTGCGGTAACCCAGGCCAGCTCTGGGGGCGTCTTGGGGGCTGTCCCGGGGGCAGCTGTGTACAGCTGGGCTTGGGCTTTGGCTGGGAGCCCCGAGGGGCGCCTGGCTCCCGGCCTCCTCCTTGTCCAGGGCGCTCCTCGTCCCTGCGCCTCGGAGCCTCGCTGCGGGTCCCCAGAGAGCCAGGCACACGCCTGCCAGGCCAGCGGCCCGCCCCCGCCCCCGCCCCCGCGGAGCTCAGCCCCAGGGGAGGAAGGCGCCGGGCAGCCTGGCCAGGGCGGCCTGTGTCCGGGCGCCGGAGTCACGTGTGGGGATGGAGGTCACCCTCTCACCGCTCTTCCGGAAACCCGAGTCCCCAGTGGTTAGACCACGGGCCGTGGCCAGAGAGTTGGTGGGAGCAGCAGGGGGGCGGGGGGGTAACGGGGGGGCGCTGAGGAGTGTGCCAAGGGGGCAGGGGCAGCCCCCCAGCCCTGGTCCCCGAGCGGGCCTTCGTGTCCCCGCAGTTCCTCCCGTGATCGAGGCCGGCCTGCCCGACCTGGCGGCCACCGAGGGCTCCCTCGCCCTCCTGCCCTGCGCCGCCCACGGCCTCCCGGAGCCCGACATCACCTGGGAGAAGGACGGCCAGCCCGTGTCCGGGGCCGAGGGCAGGTTCAGCATCCAGCCGGCCGGGCAGCTGCTGGTGAAGAGCGCGGAGGTGAGGCTGCGGCTGAGGGGAGCCGTGGGCCTCGGCTGCACCCCCTGCTCGTCATGCTGAGCGCTGGGTGGTCTCTGCCCGGGGTCCTGGGGAAACAGGTGTCGTCGTCCCCGGGAGCAGACGGAGACACCGAGGGCCGGAGCGTCCCGGAGTCGCGCTGTTCCCACGCAGACCCACGGTTTGAACGTGGACTCCTGACGAGCTGGGGAGGGAGGGGGGAGCCGGACGGGGGCAGGGGTGTGGCCATGGCTCTGTGTCCCCAGCCTACACCTGGTTCTCAGCCTCGTGTTTGTGTGGATCTGAGATGGGAACCCCCTCCCCGTCCCCCCTGCCCCATCGACACTTGGCCGATTCTGTGATCACAAACGGGTGGCTCTCCAGCTGTGCGGCGGCTCAGACACACCTGGGGGGCCCCGGGCACCGCAGCCCCTGCCCCACGGGAGGCCGGGTGGTGCAGGGGTGAGGCCCGGCCCTGCCGTGATGCTCGGTGGACATTTCCTCTTGGAAAAGTCGCCAAAACCAGGAGCTTCCTCAGGGACAGGGTCGGCCTGGATGCGCCGGCACAGGGCAAGTTCTGAGCACAGAGCTCGGCACATAGTAGTTGCTCGTAAATGGAAACTGCTGTGAGGGCGAGGTCGGGGCTTGGATGGGGAAGCTGCGGAGCTGCAGGGGTGCAGCCCAGCCCTGGGCTGGCTGAGGGACCCGGGACAGCTCGCCGCCTCTGGCTGGCTGCCCCCTGGGGCACCTGCGGGGCCCAGCCTGGGGGCGGGGGGCAGTTCTCGGCTGACCCCTCCCTCCGCCCGCAGAGCCAGGATGCCGGCACCTACACCTGCACGGCCGAGAACCCCGTGGGCCGCGCCCGCCGCCGCGTGCACCTCACCATCCTGGCGCTGCCCGTCTTCACCACCCTGCCCGGCGACCGCAGCCTGCGCCCCGGGGACAGGCTGTGGCTCCGTTGTGCGGCCCGCGGCAGCCCTACCCCCCGCCTGGGCTGGACCGTCAACGACCGGCCCGTCACAGGTCTGGGCCTGCTGGGGGGCCTGCTGGGGGGCTGAGGGGGCCAGCAGCGGGGAGTCCCGCTAGTAGGGTGGGAGAGGGTGTTAGTCGGTGCTGTGGGTCCTGGGTCTCCAGACTTGGCCCTGGGCAGGACGGTTGGGGCAAATCCGTGTTTGGCCGTAGATGACGGTCACACATAGGCCTGGTAAGAAGCCACCTGTCAAAAGGCTCAACCCGGGGACTCGAGTCAGGAACGGGCTGGTGCTCCCCGCCCTGGGGCCCCGGGCCCACTGTGGGCCCTCGGCAAACCTCTTTCCCGAGGGCTTGGGCTCTGGCTCCTGCTGTGGGCAGGCAGGTGTTGCAATAGTGCCCACTTATGGATATTCTGAGAATGAATTCTAGGAATCTGAAGTCAGCTATGCCTCTCAGTCTCTAGAGCAGGGCAGTGTCAGGTGCTGTTTCTGACTAATTAGATCAGGCAAAGACCCAAAGCATCCAGGTGATGTTCGGGGGCCTGAAGGCTCTTGGGTAGGTGCTCAGTAAATGTCTGCTGGATTGCTGAAGTGCAGAAAGTCACTGCAGAATGACGCCGCAGGCCCTCCTAATCCCTCGGGGTGGGAGCTTAGCGAGTGATCCAGCCTCTCTGAGCCCAGCTCCTTCAACGTGAAGCGGAGATGGGGGGCGTCCCGAGGGTGATGCGTCCATGCAGAGGCCATGGGAATAGCCACGCAGAGGCTGCCCTGACTGCTCACCAGCTCACAGTGTGGACGTGGAAACGAGGAGTCCCTCACCCACATCCCCAAGGCGCCCCGTGATCCCCCCCCCCCCGGCCAGGCGCCCCCGGGGAGAAGGGCACCTGTTTTCTGTGTCTTGATTAGGCACCTGCTGGGTGCTCAGGCCAGAGGTCAGTAGCCCCCTGAGAGGTCTCTTTCTTTGCCACAGAGGGCGTGTCCGAGCAGGACGGGGGCAGCACGCTGCAGAGGGTGGCGGTCAGCAGGGAGGACAGCGGGACCTACGTCTGCTGGGCTGAGAACAGAGTGGGCCGCGTGCAGGCCGTCAGCTTCGTCCACGTGAAGGGTGAGGCACCAGCCCTTGGCTTTGCTCTCGAGACCGGCTGGGCTCCATCTGACCGGCCTCCCGACCTCAGAACTAGCAGTTCTCCACCCCGGCTGTACATTAGCACCCCTGGGACTTCATAAACTGAGGCCCCGGGTACACCCTGAGTCAGGTGCCCAGCCTCCCTGGGGCGGGGCCCCAGCAGGGGGATTTTTAACCCCCTGGACAGCCTGGCTGCAGGCGGAATGGAGCTCTGACCGGTCAGGTCAGCCTGCAGGATTCGACTGAGGCGCTGGACGGGGCCATGCGGGAGGCAGGCCCGGGAGCCGGGGCACTCTGGCAGGAAAATGCATGAAGCTTGCCAGCCCGCCTATGGCCCCCTGCTCAGCCAGGAGCGGCACAGGAGCCGGTGCTGACCATGTGTTCATTTGCTCAGCTTCAGGCTGGGTAGGGTGGGGCTTGGTGGAGGGCAGTGAGCAGCCCCAGGCACCAGGACACAGCGGCTGCTGTTGGTAGCGTCACCCTCAGGACACCAGGCAGGGGAGGAACCGGTGCAGCCATTTGAGAGTGGCTTAAGGTTGGAGTCAGATGAGGACCAAGGACATCTTGGTGCTGCTGTGGCAGCAGAGGTGTCCTCATGACACGTGGTCCTTGTTTCCCCAAGTCCCCAGCAGGCACTCTGCAGCCAGGGTATCTGTCCATCAGAGCGGCTATGGGACACTCGTTAAGTTGCCTTCCGTCCTGCACCTGTCCCAGACATCACTAATCAATCACCACCCTGTTCCCGCTCAGCTTCAGTTCTCTCAGCAGTGTTCCTGGCAGCCTCTGCCAGTCTGTTTCACGTGACCCATCATGTCCCTGATGCGCTGACTGTACTCAGCCCCCCCCCCCCCCCCGGGGTCCGGGGACAAGTCTTTGGGGGCAGGATGATGACTGAACCTAAAGGGAACTTCCTTTCTGACCCCTTGTCTCATGTCACATTGTGCAGAGGCTCCTGTCCTGCAAGGGGAGGCCTTCTCCCACCTGGTGGAACCTGTGGGGGGCAGCGTCCGCCTGGACTGTGCGGTCCACGGAGACCCGGCGCCTGACATCCACTGGATCAAAGACGGCCTTCCGCTGGGGGGCAGCCATCTCCGGCACCAGCTGCAGAATGGCTCGCTGACCATCCGCAGGACAGAGGCAAGGAGGCGCCTGGCGCGTTAGCGGGAGCGTCTGGGACAGCGTGGGCCTTTCCTGATTGCTCAGAAGGGTTTTTGAGGTTGGCACCACACCCTGCAGCCTGCAAAGCACTGTCCTGCCCATCCCGAGATTCTCCCCCCACAGAGATTCTCCTGTGCCCCGAGGACCCCGCCCATTTGTGGGGGCTGATGATCATTTCCCCCTCAGAGCTTTACAGTCAGAGATCAGTGCAGATGACCCACACCAGGTGTTTAGGAGTTATTGGCCCCTTGGTAATGGCAGTAAAGGTTATTAATAACAACAACCTCATGGAGAGGGTGGGTGGGTAAGACTGCCCCATTTTACAGAGCAAGATACTGAGGCTCAGAGAGGCGCACAACCAGGAAGCCCCCGAGGCAGGAGCATAACCCGCTCTCCTGCCTTGTGCCCTGGGAAGCCCCCTCACCTTCTCTGCTGTGACCCAAGTCCCATGGTCATGCAGAAATCTACCATTCACTCCTGTCCTGGATCTCGCCCCTTTGGGAGCCTGTCCCTAGAGAGTACTCATCATAGGACTGGTGCTGACAGCGCAGTAGCTGTAATTGCAGCAGGAATAATGGCTACCGTGACCTGAGGATGTACCACATACGTACCAGGCACTGGATGGCTATGATTTCACTTGATGCCACAACAATCCTAGCAGTTGTTATCCCCATTTTAGAGATGAGGGAATTGAGGCCCCAGAAACATGGTGATGTCTAGTAGTGGCTTCGGTATGGTTAACAATGGACCCAAGATCTCATCCCCTATCCATCTGACCCCCAAGTCTACACTTTTAACTGTGTGCAGGCAAGTGTTGCAGTAGTGCCCACTTGTGGATATTCTGAGAACAGCAATGAATTCTAGGAGTCTGAGATCAGCTATGCCTCACAATCTTTAGAGCAGGACAGTGTCAGATGCTGGTTCTGACTAATCTTTAGAGCAGGACAGTGTCAGATGCTGGTTCTGACTAATTAGATCAGGCAAAGACTCAAAGCATCCAGAGACCTCAGCCTGTAGACTGATTGGATTCAGTCTTGAGGAGCCCTCAGGCAATTTCCCATAGGTGTGGTGAGAGGTTTTCCAATAGGGTGGGGCAATTGCTTCTGCCTGGAGGCTAATTGTTATTCTCAGTCTCTTAATGGTCCTCAGAAGCTCCACACCGTGGGGCTAGGTGTGTTTCCAATCAGTGGTCAGCAAGCTCATTAGTCAGCTGAGCCAAATATCAATAGGATGATTGAAATTCCCTTTGAGAGAGGGTGGGTGGGTAAGACTGCCCCATTTTACAGAGCAAATTTTTAAAACTTAAACATCTTCTAATGCCACTTCTTCAAAATAGACTCACCCAGGCCGTGGTATTTTGTGGAAGAGCCACACTCAAGGGGCCAAAGAGCCGTATGTGGCTCACAAGCCACAGTTTGCCAACCACTGGGGTAAATCAACTCTCCCCCCCCCCCCCTCACCCCAGCCCCGGCAAAACCTCCCAGGCAGCAATGGTCTGCCTGAGAAAAGAACACTCCCCAGCATGCGGGAAAGACTCAGCACAGGGAACGGAGGTGTCTGCTTCTGATCACTAACCTCAGGATGATTGTTTTGTAATTTAGTTGAAATTCCAGTTTGGTCCTGGGACCTTATCTGTGTAGCATCCACTTCCTCTGTGGCACATTAGAATGGGATTAGGTGCAATAGCACCCCCTTTGGACATCTGGAGAGCAGCACTCTAGTAAGAGGGTGTTTCAGTAGCGCCCTCTTGTGTGTCTTCTGGTAACAGCACCTTCGGAATGAATTCTAGGCGTCTGGAAAGAAAACCCCATTGAGAGTCCTAGGGGCTGTCACCCTTGTAGGGTGGCCCTGAAATACTGCCCTCTGGTGGACAGTCCCTCCAAAGCTGCTTCTGTGGTGCCATCCCTGGGCATGGACTGTGGCCGCAGATCGCCCCAAGCTCTCTCTGGGGGCAGTGCCTCCAATCAGAAGTGAGCTCTGTCACCATCCATGGTCGCGAATGGCTGTGAGGACAGCTTCCCCGCCGCTGAGTGGGGAAATGTGGCCACCGCCTCCTCTCTGGAGAACTGGGGTGCAAACAGGCCCGGGAAACACTCTGAGAAGGCCTGGTGCATGGATGGCTTTTTGCTCACTCAGTATTCCCACACTTGCTTGACCATGGACCTCTTAAAGGCATCCCTCCACGTGCACCACGGAGCGATAATACCTCAATGTACACGTTCGGGAGAGGCCCTTTAAATTATCTTCTGCAGCACTCATCTCCCCAGCGGGTCCATGGCCTCAGTCATCCCCTCACTATCTCCCCCCCCCCCCCGCCCCAATCAGGTTCCAGGTTGAAGGGATGGATTCTCTTTGTGGTTTTTTTCTCTTATATATTTTATTGATTTTTTTTTTTGCAGAGAGGAAGGGAGAGGAATAGAGAGTTAAAAACACCAGTGAGAGAAACATCGATCAGTTGCCTCCTGTACACCCCCTACTGGGGATGTGCCTGCAAGCGAGGTACATGCCTTGACTGGAATCGAACCTGGGACCCTTCAGTCCACAGGCCGACACTCTATCCCCTGGGCCAAACCGGTTTCGGCGGGATGGATTCTCTTCGGATGTCTATTGACAGGTGGCTACGAAGGCCCCTCTGATGTGACACTGTGAGGAGCCATGAGCCCTTGGCTGGTCCAGGCTCTAAGCTGCTTCCTGGTTAGATGTGCCTGGTTCCAGACACCCCTTTCTGTGCCAAGCTGCTCCACTCCCCCTCGTCCTCCTGAGCACCCTGTCCCCCTCCTGTGCCCACCTGCAGATGGGCGACTCGGGGCGGTACCAGTGCCTGGCGGAGAATGAGATGGGCACCGTGGAGAGAGTGGTGGTCCTCCTGCTGCAGAGTGAGTACCCGCCCCCGCCTCCTCGCGCGGGGCCCTGGGGGGACGGTGTGAGTGGGCGTCCAGGCAAAGCTGGGCCAAGGCCGGGTTGTCTGATGAGAACGGAGGGCGAGAGGCAGGGCTGGGACTTGGAACTCCTGTAAAACATTTATTCAGAACTCGTCGCTGTCCTGTGGAATGTCCCCCGGGGAAGAACAGGAGTCAGGGTGGGGGCTAATGAGCACCAGGGACCCCGCAGCCAAGCCGGGGGGAGGGGGGGACATTTACTCGAAACTCAAAGCTGCCCCAAGCTCATCGTAACAGCCCTGGGATTTGCCAGGCAGCTTACCGTGTACAGAGCACAGGCCGAGCCTCAGGGTGACCTAACGTTCCACAAAAGACATGAACCCACAAATTCAAGAAACGGAGAAAAACTCAGAGACGTCCGCAGCCCCATGTGTCACAGCCAAACTGGTGGAAATTGAAGGTGACAAGCTTCATCGAGGCATCTGTGTGGCTGTGGGGTGATTCAAAGTTCAGGCAATTTGTTGGGCGGGGGTGGGGGGAGGGCGTGATAAGAAGAGGCCTTGCAGAAGGGGTGACATTGAAGTTAAGGTCCAAAGGACGAGAAGGAGGCATCCATGTGACAAAAATCGGGGGGATGTTGTTCAAGCAAAAAGAACTGCGCGTGCAAAGGCATGAGCCAGGCATGAGCCAGACTTGCTGCAACCCTCGCGGTTACGAGGACAGGCCCCTGCCTCAGTCCATTGGCTCTGTCGTTGGCTCAGCCATCTGCTCGGTAATCCTGGGCAAATTATTTGCTTTCTCAGTAGACCTTAAGTTTTCTTATCTTTAAGACTAGAGGCCCAGCACACAAAATTTGTGCATGGGAGTGGGGTCCTTCAGCCCAGTCTGCACCCTCTCCATTCCGGGACGCTTTGGGGGATATCCCTCTCCCAATCCGGGACCACTGGCTCCTAACCACTCACCTGCCTGATTCCCCCTAACCACTCTGCCTGTTGCCTGGTTGCCCATGACTGCCCTCCCCTCCTGGCCTGGTCGCTTCTAACTGCTCACCCCTGCTGGCCTGATCACCCCTAACTAGCCTCCCCTCCCGGCCTGGTTGCCCATAACTGGCCTCCCCTCCCGGCCTGGTCACCACTAACCACCTCTTCCTTGGTCCCCGCCACCGTGGCTTTGTTTGGAAGGACTTCCGGTATAATTAGCATATTACCCTTTTATTAGTATAAATAGGGCCCTGTCATAACAGAACAGACACCATAAGTCATTGTGATGCCTAAATGAAATGGTGCAGATACAGTGCTTAGCACAGTGCCTGGCACATAGCAAATAACCAATGAATGCCATCATTAGCGCTATTATTTTACCCGAGCTTTTGATGTTCACTAAGATTTGATTTTCAAACCACCATATTGGCATATGATCAATATTAAAACAAAAACCTTCAGGCAATTGTCAGCTCGCTCAGGGCGCCCTCATTTCCAGGTTCTGCTCCTTCAGTTTCTGGCGGGCCCCCTGGTGCCTCCACCCAGGGCCACGCCCCCAGGCCAGCAGAGATGCCAGCTGCCCATTCGCTTCCGCCCAGTTCAGCTTCCTCCCCTGGCACCACCCTGCTTTCTCCGAGGCTGCTTCCATCCCTGCCCGCAGAGCAAGCCACGCTGCTGGTCTTGCCCTGGCCGGTCTGGGTCAGTGGATAGAGCATCGGCCTTCGGACCAAAGGGTCCCGGGTTCGATTCCGGCCAAGGACACACGCCTCGGTTGCAGGCTCCTCCCGGCCTGGGCCCTGGACAGGGTGTGTGCAGGAGGCAACCAATCGATGTGTTTCTCCCACATCGATATTTCTCTCTGTCTTTCCCTCTCTCCCTAAAAATCAGTGGAAAACTATCCGTGGGTGACGATTAGAAACAAACAAAGCTGCTGGTCTTCACATCAGCCCATCCAGGCAGCACTGTGTGAGGGTGGGGGTGCCATGGGGTGGGGCCGCCCTGGCAGGAAGGGCCCCCACTTCCACCGCCGCTCTTACCCCAAGTTCTGGAAACTTGTCCTGGATAAACGATTGTCCACTTGTGGCTTGCCTTTAGCTGGCTTCTAGAGCCCCCAAATAGTTGGTTTTGACAACATCGGCAAGTTTTGTGCTCGTTTTCAGGGGGAGCTACTTGCTGGCCTCTTCTGTCAGCAAGGCGGGTTAGGCTGGCCCTTACGTGATGAGTGAACCCCGACACGTGCTCTGTGTGGCGCTCCTGGGCCCTCGCTTGTTTGGAAGACTGCCCGGGGGTGGGTGCCCCCGTGCCCGCGGCCGCCTGTGCCCGCGGCCGGGTGTCGCCCGGGGGCAGCTGAGCACCGTGCGGGGGACATGCCCATCGTGCCTGTGGGGAGCATGCACAGACACCTCTCTCAGGGCGTTGACCTGGGAGGGCCCTGCTGGGCCGCACACCACACACATGCTCGGCTTCAGGGCCTACTTCCTGTGGTCGCTCCCAAATGGCCCCCAAAGACGGGCCCGCCTGACATCCCGTCCCCGGGGTGCGAGCGGGTTTGGAGAGAGGACTTTGCCGATGTTGCTAGGGATCGTGAGATTAGGGGGCCATCTCGGATTGTCTGGGTGCATCCTAAACGCTACCCGCTAGTGTTCTTCCGAGGGGCAGAGGGAGATTAAAGACTGCGGGGGTGCGGGGGTGTGGGGGTGGAGAAGGAGAAAGAGATGGGGGATGGGAGACAGCATGAGGAGGAAGGCAGAAAACAGAGTGAGGCTTCTCGGGCCACCGCGTGCTGGGAGCCACAGAAGGGGAGGCATGGCGCGATGGTTCCCAGAGCCCCCCCACGTTCACCCCGAAAACACCCGGCCTGGGGCCCCCGGCCTCCAGCACGCACTCTGAGGCACCCACAGGGCTGTGGTCACAGCCGCCACCGGAGACAGGTGCGCCGGGCAGCGGTTTTCCACGGCACGTGGGCCCTGTCTGCTTCCACCGTGGGTGTGCGTCCCGCCCGGCCTCTCCCCGGCCCCCCCTGCGGCCGTTCCCAGGCCTGAGGTCGTAGGTGGACGGGAACAGCTTTCAGAGAGAGCCGGGGTGGCACAGCGGCTTGGTGGGAAGCACTCGCCAGGGACGGCTGAGCGCGTTTCGTGTGGCACCAGAGACAGGCAGCACCGCCAGCGGCGCCCCTTCGTCGGAAACCACCCCACATCCCGCGGTGGGCGTGGCTACGGGGCCGGACGGGGCCAGCCGTGCCGCCACGCAGCCCCGAGGATGATACTGGATGACGTGGAAGGGGATCGTGATCTCTACTGGAAGGGAAGGAGGGAGGCCGAAGCCGGTGTGGCTCAGTGGGTAGAGCGCCGGCCTGCGGACTGAAAGGTCCCGGGTTCGATTCCAGTCGAGAGATGTGCGTTGGCTGCGGGCACATCCTCAGTAGAGGGTGTGCAAGAGGCAGCCGATCGATGTTTCTCTCTCTCTGTCATTGGTGTTTCTTTCTATCCCTCTCCCTTTCTCTGTAAAAAATCAATAAAATATAATTTTTTTAAAAGGGAGGGAAGGAAGGAAGGGAGGGAAGAAGAGGGAGGGAGGACACTGGTCACATTATTTTTTTTAAATATATTTTTGTTGATTTCAGAGAGGAAGGGGGAAGGAGAGAGAGAGAAACATTCAATGATGAGAAGCACTGATCGGCCGCCGCCTGCACACCCCACGCTGGGGATCAGGCCCCCGAAACCCGGGCTGTGTCCTGACCGGGGATCGAGCCGTGACCTCCTGGTTCCTAGGCTGATGCTCGGCCACTGAGCCCCGCCGGCTCTCCGGCCACATCCCCACAGGCAAACAGCATCTAGAAGGCCCTACGGAAAGGGCACGGGCCCGCGGCAGTGGTCGGCAAACTACGGCTCGCGAGCCGCGGTTTGCCGCTCTGTTGACTGACGAGTTTGCCAACCACTGTGATTCTCTGCCTTCGGCCTCTACGCTTGCTTCTCTGTAAGATGAGTGGGTCTCGCTTGCACCCCCAAAAGGAACAGAATGTTCCTGAGAACCGCCGGGCCTCCCACAGGTGCTCCAGGCGGAGCCGCAGGACGTGGCAGCGAGGGCCGGGGACGACGTGGCCCTGCGGTGCCAGGCCACGGGCGAGCCGGCGCCCACGGTGGAGTCGCTGCGTGCGGGGCGGCCCCTGCGGGCCGGCCGGCGGCTGCGGGCCCTGCCAGACGGGAGCCTGTGGCTGCGGCGGGGGGTGGGGGAGGAGGGGGCAAGGGACGCGGGCACGTACGAGTGCGTGGCCCACAACCTGCTGGGCTCCGCCCGCGTGCGCGTGGCCGTGATTGTGGAAGGTGCGAGGTGTCCCCGCCCAGACCGGGGGTCTCCTGCAAAACGGGCATCTGTGTGCTGTTTGTGGGGTGGCCCCCTGCCCGGCTAGCTCCCCAACTCTTCCCCCTGCTGAGGGTCACCAGCATGGAAGGGACCGGCTGGGAGGGCCTTGTGGGTCGTGGTGTCTGCCCTTCCCGCGCCGTCCGACAGCCGGGGGTCTGGGATGCCCCGTGTTCGCAGCTCCTGTGGGCCCGGGACTCGGGCTCTGCAGCTCGCCTGGCACCGACCCAGGTCCTCTCTTTGGATGCTTGGCAGCTCTGCCTGGCCGGGGGAGTGCCCACAACCATGGCTACTCCCAGGGGACCACCCCTGCCGGTCGGCCTCCGCAGCCGGCGTCCTCCCCGCTTGGAGCAGCCCACACTTTATTTTTTTTTAATATATTTTTTACTGATTTTTCACAGAGAGGAAGGGAGGGGGATAGAAAGTCAGGAACATCAATGAGAGAGAAACATCCATCCACTGGGGATGTGCCCGCAACCAAGGTACATGCCCTTGACCAGAATCAAACCGTGGGCCTTTCAGTCCCAGGGCCGACGCTCTATCCACTGAGCCAAACCGGCTTCGGCCAGCCCACACTTTAAAACGGAGAAGTCGGTTATCCTGAGAAGCCATAACATGGTCCAGCCTGACAGATGGGAAGTCGCTGAGTGATATTTCTGGGCTCCTGTTGTTTCTATAAAGACTCCACATTTGTGGCTTTGTTTCTCCGGCCCTGTCCAGGGCAGACATCACTAATCTATTGCTGCACACGATGCAGCTTCCTTCTCCCCCGCAGAACCCTGCCCCAGGCAGCAGCTCAGGACCACTTAGAACTGGGACTTGACACTTTGCCACCTAAAACCCACTCACTCTGCCGCCATTTAGAAAAACCCAACATACCTTTTCAGGGGGACGGACATAAGGGCCTCCTTACCTTTTTATTTATATTTTTAAAGCTGTTTTTATTGATTTCAGAGAGGAAAGGAGAGAGAGGGAGGGAGGGAGAGGGAGAAGGAGAGGGAGACAAAGAGGGAGATGAAGAAAGGAAGAGAAACATCAATGATGAGACAATCATTGGTTGGCTGCCTCCTGCACTCCCCACACTGGGGATCACGCCCCAAACCTGGGCAGGTGCCCTGACAGGGCATCGAACGGTGACCTCCTGGTTCATAGATTGACCTCAACCATTGAGCCACACCGGCTGGGTCTCCTTACCTTTTTAATGGAAACACCTGCTTTTTACTTCATTTATGCTCATTGTCCAAAGGCCTGGTCATTTAGAAAAATCTGTGAAGAAAAAAGGAATGATCAATCAATATTCTCTCATCATTCAAAGACCAGAAATAGCTTTGGCCATGGTCATTTGGGGTATATCTTTCTACTCTCTTTCTCCAAATATAGAGAGACAGGATCAGATCTGGGCCTTTCGGCCAAGATCAAGTGTAGTATCTGTTCTTACTAGTTTAATATCTGATACGTCCTCTATCCAAGGAAGAGAGAGAGAGAGAGAGAGAGAGAGAGAGAGAGAGAGAGAGAGAGAGGCGAGTCTGCGACCTGCCGTGATTCCTGGGTGCCGGACGACACTCCACGGCAGTAAGCCCAGTCCGCTCCTTCTCCACGGCTCCCTGCCATCCACAGCAGCGTTTCCCATCATCATTGTTGTTGGCTTGTTCCCAATCCCCCCCCGCCCCCCCCCCCGCAAAATCCCACGGTGGTGCACACCCTGTGTGCTGGCCCCAATCTTCCTACAGGATAAATGTCTTCGGGGGGAAAAGTTCTTAAAGCAGTACCACCAGGTAAACGGTGTGCCTCACTAGGGACTTGTCTCCCTCCTTTTCCAGGAGTCTTGGGGGGCCCATCCTGGCCTTGTGGGAAACACGAGGCTGCTGAGTCACCCCATGTCTGGGAAAGTCGGCAGTGGCTTGTCATTCCTGTCCAGTTCCCCCCTTTTGAAGCTTCCATGGCCATGTTGTTACTCTCTTACCCGCAGCTCCCACTTTCTGCCTCATCCCCGCGTGACTAGGCCAAGGGCAGGTTCGTGGCCTTTTCCTGGCCCTGTCAATGAGCTCAGGGCAGCAGATACTGACCAGAGGCATCCCTGCTGGGCATCAGCTCATCAGCCCCCAGCTCTGGGCTGCAGGAAATGGCCCGCTTCCTGGGCTCCGGAATCCACCAGCCCCGATTTCCCCAATTAGGAGCCTGGCGGTTCTGTCTGATGTTATGTTTTTGGACAGCTCATGGGCAATTTGTTGCTAATTTCCCCAGAGAGCCGGTGAGCACCGAGGCAGGCTACCTTCTGTCTCTCTGCCCCTGGAATGCCATCTGCCGAATGAGGCAGCTGGCCCATTAGCGGAGGAAGCAGACCCTGTGCCCACGCCATCCATCCGATTAGCGCAGAAGAGCGTCTGCTTGCAGACAGCTTGGCGGCTCCTCCAAACGCAGCCCCCCCACCGCAATGTTCCCCCCAAATCCACCCGCCAGCCAGGTCCCCTGCAGGGCAGCTGGAGCTAGGGCCCCTGTTGGAATGGGGGGCATTCCGGGGGTGGCATTCAGCACCTGGCTTGGCGCCCTGCCCCTCAGCCTGGCTCCTCCAGCATGCCAACAGGTTTGGGGCATGTCTTTGGTCCCACCCCCTCATTTGATTGACAAGCCAACTCAAGTGTGGCTTGGAGGCCTGATTAGCCCAAGTTTCCAGGAAGGTGATGGCGGAGCCAGAATTAGAAGCTGGAACCATCACCCATTGGCTGGGTGGCCTTCACCTCTCTGAGCCTCAGGTTACTCCTCCGGGAAGCAGGTGCAGCAGCTGCTCATCCTGAGGGCACAGAGGGGGACAATGTCTCAGCCGTTCTCCTCCCTCCTCCCAGGGGAGCCCCAGGGGGGCCGGGGCAGCATGATCGGGGTGATCAACGGCCAGGAGTTTGGCGGGGCCACTCTCAACGCCACCGTGCAGCAGGAGGCGCGCTCTGGGGTCACCACCTTCCGGAGCAGCATCGACCACATCCCTGCGAGTGT
This sequence comes from Antrozous pallidus, assembly GCA_027563665.1. Taxonomy (NCBI): domain Eukaryota; kingdom Metazoa; phylum Chordata; class Mammalia; order Chiroptera; family Vespertilionidae; genus Antrozous; species Antrozous pallidus. The sequence continues at coordinate 81,541,669 of CM050522.1, forward strand.
GGGTGAGTGGGGACCAGCCCAGCCGCCCCGGAGCCCGGGGGAGGCACAGCCTGGGCACCGAGGCTGTGCTAGGCCCGGTTCCCAGAGGAAATCCAGCCACCTCTCAGAGCTGAGCCCAAGCCAGCCAGAACCCCCAAACAAAGCGAGTGCATTTAAAGGCAGACAGAGACTAGCTGGAGTGATTCGGTTGGTTGGAGTGTTGTCCATTCCACTAAAATGTTGCCGGTTCGATTCCTGGTCAGGAGGCAACCAATCAATGTTTCTCACATCAATGTCTGTCTGTCTGTCTGTCTCTCCTGTCTCTCCCTCTCTCTAAGCATGTCCTCAGATGAGGACCATATGCATACATTCTATATAATAAAAGGCTAATATGCAAATCAACCAAACAGCAGAACGACCGGTTGCCATGATGTGCACTGACCACCAGGGGTCAGACGCTCAATGCAGGAGCTGCCCCTTGGTGGTCAATGTGCTCCCACAGGGGGAGCGCCGCTCAGACAGCAGCCGGGCTCAGGGATGGCGAGTGCAGCTCAGGGATGGCGAGTGCAGTGATCACCCCTCACAGAGGCTCCCACCTCTGTGGCCGCTAAGGATGTCCGACTGCTGGCTTAGGCCCTGAGCCGTCAGTCAGACATGCTCCCGGGGGCTTCCAGAGTGCAAAAGGACGCAGGCCGGGCTGAGGGGCTCCCCACCACCAAGTGCACAAATTTCAGGCACTGGGTCTCTCTCTCTCTCTCTCTCTCTCTCTCTCTCTCTCTCTATATATATATATATATATATATATATACACACACACACACACACACACACATATACATATACACACACACACACACATACACACCAAGAGCATGTGAAAGAATCAGACAAGGCGAATGCAGGCCATCTCATAAACTTCACACCACTGACTGCGTCCTGAAGTTCTCCGGCTGGTACAGCAGGAGCTGAGAGACCATGAGGGCTTGGCCAGTAACGGCCGTGAGGTTCGGGCAGGAGGGGATCGGAAGCGAGCGAGCTTCCGAGGGGGCCAGAGCAGGGAGAGCACAGGCTGGCAGGGTCCTTGCTGAGAGCGGCCGCTCCACGGCTGCCCGGGACCACAGACCTGTGTGATCTGCGGGGGGGACTGTGGCTGGGGGCCGCCCGGAGCTGGCTGTCAGCAGAGAGAGAAGAAAGCGAGACGCTGCCCAGGCGTGGCTGCCTCCTCCCGCTGCCGGAGCCGGAGCCGGAGCCGGAGCCGGAGCCGGAGCCGGAGCCGGAGCCGGAGCCGGGGAGAGACGTCCGGCCCGCCAGGTGGGCCACGCTGTGTCCAGTGGAAACAGGCGCCCGGAGGCTGAGAGGGCGTGGCTTCCGCACACGGGGCCCAGCTGGCTCCCGGCACCCCTGGACATCGGTCCACCGGCACCTCTTTTTTTTTTTTTTTTAATCTCCACCTGAGGCTATTTTTCCACTGATTTTTATTTTTTAAATATATTTTGATTTTTTACAGAGAGGAAGGGAGAGGGATAGAGAGTCAGAAACATCGATGAGAGAGAAACACTGATCAGCTGCCTCCCGCACACCCCGCACTGGGGATGTGCCCGCAACCAAGGAACATGCCCTTGACCGGAATCAAAGCTGGGACCCTTCAGTCCACAGGCCGGCGCTCTATCCACTGAGCCACACCGGTTTTGGCTCCATTGATTTTTAGAGAGTGGAAGAGAGATCGAGAGACAGAGAAATATCGATGTGAGAGAAACACATCGATTGGTTGCCTCCTGCATGCCCGGGCCTGGGAGGAGCCTGCAACCGAGGTACGTGCCCTTGACCAGAATCGAACCCGGGACCTTGTGGTCTGCAGGCCAGCGCTCCATCCACGGAGCCACGCCAGCTAGGGTTAGCATCTCTTCTGAGCGCCCTCAATTGAGCTGAGCAGCTCAACCGTCTGGACCCCAAGTGGGTGGCCTTTCCCCTTCCCTCGCCCAAGGCCCCACCTGTCCTCAGAGGAGAACGGGGCATCATGGGAAGGTCTGAACATCCACTTGCCGGGAACTGTTTAGACTTCCTCCCCCAGACTTTTCCGGAAGGTGCCTGCAAGGTGGTGCGCTGGTGTCGTTTTCAACCCGGTCCCGCACGTCCATAGAGACGGCCTGTGCAGGCCCAGGCTCCGGGGCGGCCTGGCAGCCCCAGTGCTGGTGGAACGGAGTGAAACGTCGGCACGTTCCATGCACGTCTTGTATAAAACTCTGCTAATTTCACGACTCCTCCGAGCGGTAGCTGCTGGCCTCTGCCGCTCGGTTCTGATCCCATCCCTGGCCCGGGTCACCTCGGGCCTGAGCTCTCGGGGGTCCTTGGGGGTCACGGAGGGACCTTGAGCAGCAGAGTGGCCGCCCTCAGCATCTGGCCCCCCGCCCCGCCCCATCCAGGGCCTCTGATGCGGGTCCTCGTGGTCTCCATCGCCCCCCTCTACTGGGCGCTGGCCGGAGAGCACGGCGGCGCCCTCAACGGCCGCTCCCTGACGGGGGGCCGCTTCCGGCAGGAGTCGCACATGGCGTTTCCGACGGGTGAGTGGGGGCGCCCCCAGGTGGGCGGGGGGGTGGGCTGGGGCCGGAGCCCAGGGCCTCGCCCCGATGGTGACTCCGGGCCGGATGGGCTGGTTGCAGGGGAGCTGCTGACGATGACCCAGGTGGCCCGGGGCCTGGATCCCCACGGCCTCCTGCTCCTGGACGTGGCGGTCCACGGCACCCTCCCCGGGAGCCTGGCGGACGCAGAGCTCCGAGCGCAGGTGCGGGCGAGCCCAGGGGCACAGAGGGGCGCGGGAGAGCCCATGGGGCATCCTGCCTGTGACCATCCTGACACCACCACCCCCCAAGGGCTGGGGCGTGGCCTAGCCTTGGACTTGGGGGGTGGGGAGGGGATGAGTAGGAAGGTACCGGGGGCCCAGCCTCTGGGCCTCTGGGGCATTCTCCCCGTCCTGTGAGCAAGAGGCCTGACACCTGCCCGAGGCTGCCTGGGGTTGGAGGCTGGTTAGAGGCTGTCTGGAGGATGCAGTTCCAGAAGTTTCCCTCGCCCCCTCCTCCTCCAGGACTTCCAGGAGCATTACGTGCAGACGGGGCCCGGCCGGCTCTTCGTGGGCTCCACGCAGCGCTTCCTGCAGGACGGCCGGCCCCTGTCCCTGCGCTGCAACCACAGCATCTGGTACGACTCGGCGAGGGCACAGCCCCAGCTGGTGCAGCGCCTGCAGGCCTCGGGGGTCAGCGCGGCCTTCGACCCCGCGGCAGAGGCCCTGCGCTTCCAGCTCACCACCGCCCTGCGAGCCGGTGAGGCCTGCCGCCCCCGCCCCCACCCCACGCCCCGCTCACAGGCCCAGCCATAGCCCACCCCTGCAGCTCCTGACCCGAGACCAGAGGCTCAGGACTGGGGAATGGCTCACCCCTTGTTCCCATCATCCGTCCACACCCCATCAGGGGCACCGGTGTGCAGGCCGCTCCTGCTCAAACCCTGGGGCCCCACGGTCAAGGTCCAAGCCACCCCCATACTGATAGTTAAGACTTGAGTCATCCTCCCCTCCCCCCAAGATGCCTGCACCGGAGACCCCACCCAGGGGGCCACTCTCGGAAGCCCTGGAGGCCTGTGTGAACACACCACATATTCTCACTCCCTGGAAGCTAAAAATAGGCCTGTTGGCGTGGTTTAACCTTGAACATGGGGCAGTGGTAAGAGCATAGCTTTGACGTCGGGCAGACCCCAGTTCCAAGCCAGCCACCTCCCTCCTGGGCTCTGAGACCTGGGGGGCAGAGCCCGGCCCTCTCTGAGCCTCCGTGTGCCCATCTGTGAAATGGGCATGGCATCGCCTGCCTTGCAGTGTGCGGGAGTAGAGGTGCTGTCTCTGGTAGCCCCCAACCTCTGGCATCCAGTGGCTGCTTGATCAGGGTGCTGCCCATCCGATCGTTAAGGCAGGCCCGTCTCGGTCCCCAGAACACAGTCTGTGCCCCTCCCCCCCAACCTCCCGCCCCCCCCCCCACCTCCCGCCTCCCCGCCTCCCTGCCTGGGGCTCCCCCATCAGAGGCTCCCTCACCCAGGAGAGCCGGGCCTCTCCTCTGCCTGTGCGGTCTCCTGCTTTGAACTCATTAACTGTTTTGGGGTCTGCCAGCCACTGCGGGAACCCCTTTTCACGTTCCGAGCGATTCAGGGTCTCCGGTTCAGGGTTCGGGTTTCTGGAGGAGGCCACATGCAAATGAATAAAGAGACTCAGGAAAATGTTAATTTGGAAAATGGGGGCCAGGCGGTAGTCCAACTCTAGTGGCAGAATTCCCTCTCGCTCCGGCTTCACCACTCCTTTTATTAAGATTAAAACCATAAGATACAGCCGTCTCCCCAGGCCAGAAACACCAGTAAAAGCCAGTCAGTAGAGCTTCTTAGGACTAACAGGTGGGGGATGTTTCAACCACCAACATCCCAGCAACCAGCTCTGACCCCTCAGAGCGATCAAGGTTGACCAGCCCCCCAACTCCCTGTCCACAGCTCTCTACCGTCAAAGCACTGATTGGCTTACGGCCGGCCATGGCTGGCCAGCCCACCGAGCCCCTCGTGACATGACCCACAGCCCAGGCCTGTCCTGGGAGTGGGCTTGCTGACAGCTGGGAGCTGGCCTGACTCCGGACAGAGGCTGAGGGGGCCTCGGCCTGGCCCAGCTGGCGGGAGGGAAGGACGAGCCGGGGCTACGGCCAGGCCCGCTCTGTCCCTGCCACCCTGTGCCCGCCCTCAAGGCCTCCCCCTTTGCCTTGCAGAAGAGGATGAAGGCTGCCCCGAGGGCTTTGAGCTGGACTCCCAGGGAGAGTTTTGCGCGGGTGAGCACCCTGTCCCTGCCCGGCCACAGGGGAGGGAGGCCCCTCGGCCCGGGCTGGGCAAGCTGTGGGCAGCTGTCGGGAGGGCCCGTGCGTGCAGCCACCTGCTGTCCCACAGCAGACAGGGGTGAGCGCTCCCATGGGGGCCCTGCTCTCTCTCCTGCCACCACGCCCCGGCTGCTTCTCCTGGCCTGCCCGCTGGCTTCGCCCTGCCAGGGACGGCAGGCACAGCAGATGGGGGGGCCCGAACACAGGCTCTCCTGGGACCTGGCCCCGGGTGTGTGTGTGGTAGGGGGTCGTTCTAGGGTCACCCAGGGGATGGTCTGTTCTGGGGGTCACTGGATGCCAGCCTGGGTGTTCTGTGCCCTGTTCCCACTGGCATTTCCTGTGATGAGGGCCAGAGGTGGAGAGGCTCAGGTGTTGGGGTGATGGGGATCCCAGAGACATTCATGTGCTTCCCGCTGAGCCTGACACAGCTTTGCCGGCTCCCCTCACGCAGCAGCCATTTCTGGTCACCTGGGGTCGGAGGTGAGCTGACCGCTGCGTCCCCTGCTGGCTCCTGTCCCTCAGCCGAGTTGCTAGACAACGAATCTGACCCTGGGATGCTATCCGGATGCTGGCTCCCTGATCTGTCCCCCGACTCCCACCCTGGGGCCTGGCATTGCTACATCTCACTGGGTGCCCACGTGGCGTTGGCCAAAACCTTCCGTCAGATGCAGCCCTCAGGTCCCGCAGGGGGCTCTGTGTTTGTGGAGTGCCATGGCGACAGAGCTAACAGGAGGGGCAGGACCTTCGTCCTTGGGGCTCCTGGGACTGGGCACTAAGCCTAGACCAGAGTTGGGGTTGGGGGGCCAGGGAAGCCAGACCAGACTTGGGGTTGGGGGGCCAGGGAAGCCAGACCAGAGTTGGGGTTGGGGGGCCAGGGAAGCCAGACCAGCGTTGGGGTTGGGGGGCCAGGGAAGCCAGACCAGAGTTGGGGTTGGGGGGCCAGGGAAGCCAGACCAGACTTGAGGTTGGGGGGGCCAGGGAAGCCAGACCAGACTTGAGGTTGGGGGGCCAGGGAAGCCAGACCAGGATTGGGGTTGGGGGGCCAGGGAAGCCAGACCAGACTTGAGGTTGGGGGGCCAGGGAAGCCAGACCAGACTTGAGGTTGGGGGGCCAGGGAAGCCAGACCAGACTTGAGGTTGGGGGGCCAGGGAAGCCAGACCAGACTTGAGGTTGGGGGGCCAGGGAAGCCAGACCAGACTTGGGGTTGGGGGGCCAGGGAAGCCAGACCAGACTTGAGGTTGGGGGGCCAGGGAAGCCAGACCAGACTTGAGGTTGGGGGGCCAGGGAAGCCAGACCAGGATTGGGGTTGGGGGGCCAGGGAAGCCAGACCAGACTTGAGGTTGGGGGGCCAGGGAAGCCAGACCAGACTTGAGGTTGGGGGGCCAGGGAAGCCAGACCAGACTTGAGGTTGGGGGGCCAGGGAAGCCAGACCAGACTTGAGGTTGGGGGGCCAGGGAAGCCAGACCAGACTTGGGGTTGGGGGGCCAGGGAAGCCAGACCAGACTTGAGGTTGGGGGGCCAGGGAAGCCAGACCAGACTTGAGGTTGGGGGGCCAGGGAAGCCAGACCAGGATTGGGGTTGGGGGGCCAGGGAAGCCAGACCAGAGTTGGGGTTGGGGCCTGAGGGCACATGTTCATGCGGCCCCTGTCCCCCCAGATGTGGATGAGTGTGCGTGGCCTGCTGACCTGTGCCCCGAGGACCAGCGCTGCGTGAACCTGCTGGGGTCCTACCGCTGCCTCCCCGCCTGCCGGCCTGGCTTCCGGGCGGCGGCCGGTGGGGCCGATTGTGAAGGTGACGGGCGCGGTGTGGGTGGTCCCGGATTCAGCCGACGGGGCACTGTCACTGGGGCGCTGGGCCTTCAGGGAAGCGGTTACCCTCTTGATGGGGGCACAGCGAGGCCAGGGAGCCGGGTCCCAGGGGTCTGCGTTGGGCCTGGCCTGGCTGCTGGCGCCTGGAGGATCTCTGACAAGGGTCTTCTTTATTTTTTTAAATAGAAGCTCAAGTTCTTTTTTAAAATATATTTTATTGATATTTTTACAGAGCAGACGGGAGAGGGATAGAGAGTCAGAAACACCGATGAGAGAGAAACATTGATCAGCTGCCTCCTGCACACCCTCCACTGGGGATGTGCCCACAGCCAAGGTACATGCCCTTGACCGGAATCGAACTTGGGACCCTTCAGTCCGCAGGCCGGCGCTCTAGCCACTGAGCCACACCGGTTTTGGCTAAGGGTCTTCTTTCAGGGCCTCAGGCTTGCCATCTGCCCAGTGAAGGGGACCAGAGTAGGGACGGGGGACGTGTGCCATAGCCGCTGCCACGCCCCGGCCTCCCTGCTGGCTCCGGGCCCAGCCTAGACGCGGCCTCGGTCCCCAGCACCCCTTCTCCGCGGCCACGGGGAGCCGCGGGCATTGGCCTGTGAGGTGACGCCCAGGTGCCACACGCACGAGGACTGGCGGGGCTCCTTCCGGCCCCGTCATTCCGGGGCCTCGTCAACACGCTCCTCCGTGCGCCTTCAGCAGGGGCCGTCGGGGGGGACGGCGGGTGGCACTGAACTCAGAAGAGGCCGTCGTTTGACTTCTGTGGTTCCTGGGCCTTCAGCGCCGTTTATTGGGCCCCTGCCCCGCCCTCCTCCCGCCCTCCCTCCCTCCCCCCCTTCCCTCCCTCCCCCCACTGACATGCTCCAGGCCCCTCTGCCCTTCGCATGCATGATCCCGTTTTCTCACGATGGCCCGTGAAGAGCTCTCGTCCCGTGTGGGAACCCCTTCCACGTCCCGCGTGATTCAGGGCCCCCGGGTCAGGGTTCGGGTTTCTGGAGAAGGCCGCACACAAATGAATAAAGAGACTCAGAAAAACATTAATTCGGAGAATGGGGACCAGGCGGCGGTCCAACTCTAGTGGCAGAACTTCCCCTCGCTCTGGCTTCACCACTCCTTTTATTAAGATTAAAATATAAGGTACACCTGTCTCCCCCAGCCAGGAAACACCAGTAAAAGCCAATCAGTGAATCTTCTCAGGACTAACAGGCGGGGCTGCTTCAACCACCAGCATCCCAGTAACCAGCTCCGACCCTCAGAGCGGTCAAGTTGACCAGCCTCCAAGTTCCCTGTCCACAGCTCTCCACCCTCAAAACACTGATTGGCCTCCGGCAGTCCCCCCCCTCTTTTTAAAAAAAAAAATATTTTGATTTCAGAGAGGAAGGGAGAGGGAGAGAGAGAGAAACGTCAATGATGAGAGCGAGTCATTGATGAGCTGCCTTCTGCACTCCCCACACTGGGGACCGACCCTGCAACCGGGGCATGTGCCCTGGCCCGGAATAAAACCATGACCTCCTGGTTCAAGGTCAGTGCTCGACTGCTCAACCCCCGCCCCCGCCCCGGGCCCACACCTCTGTACAGCTGAGGGGTCTGAGGCTCAGAGAGGGGGAGAATTACTCACTCAAAGACCAAGAAGGAGGGCAGAGCTCGGTCCATACCCGACTTTCCTCTTTCAGACCCATAACCTCTCCCCCTTCCAGAGCTGGCATGAGCGGGAGGCCCTGGAGTGGGAGAGGGGGCAGGATGAGGCTGAGATGTGCAGGGGCGTGGTATGCCTCTTGGGGGGGCTCCGGGCTCATCCCCGCCCCTGCCCGCACCTCTGCCTCCCCAGATGTGGACGAGTGCCTGGAGCAGTCGGACGAATGTCACTACAACCAGATGTGTGAGAACACCCCGGGCGGGCACCGCTGCAGCTGCCCCCGGGGGTACCGGCCCCAGGGCCCCGGCCTGCCCTGCCTGGGTACGGGACAGCCCGCTCGCTGGGGCCCTCGGCAGCGCAGCCTGGCTCCTGGGAGGGAGTGTTCACCTCAAGAGCGAAGCTGCACCAATAACCAAATAGCCAGGCAGCCAGTGCTGTCTGCACTCGCCATGTGCCCGGATCCCTTCCCGCCCGTCCCCCACACCTCACCCCTGCCCTGCAAGGTCACCTTCCGAGGGAGCCCAAGACGGGGAGGGTGGAGAGAAGAGGGCGCGTCTCCGAGAAGCTTAGGAAGAGGCTGAGGGACAGTTGGGCTCCGGGATTCAGCTCAGAGTTGGGGGGCCGGAGCAGTTGAGGCCTTGAGCAGTGGAGGGGGCGGGGGGTGAGAGAGGAGGCAGCTGGCTCCAGGCGAGGCCAGGCAGCTGTGCAAGCCCCGATCCTCCCTTGGCCCTCTGCCCCGCCCCCCTCCTTCTAGACATCGACGAGTGTCTACAGCTGCCCAGGACCTGTGCCTTCCAGTGCCACAACCTGCCGGGGGGCTACCGCTGCCTGTGCCCACCGGGCCACTCCCTCCTGCCGGACGGCAAGGCCTGCACCCCGACGGGCCGGAGAGCGCCGAACGTGACCACCGTCAGCCACCCGGGCCCCGCAGCGCCCTGGCTGCGGCCCCGAGCCCTCCTCCCCGGGGACGCCTACCGTGCCTGGGTCTCCCCGAGGCCACGCCCCGGGGCCCCGAGCGGTGTGGGCCAGGCCTGGTGCCCCCCCGGCTTCATCCGGCAGGACGGCGTCTGCACGGGTGAGACCGAGCACCCCACTGTGCTGATTCGGGCTGCCAGGTTAGGGGTGTGGGCACCGCGCCCCGTGTTCAGAAGCCCAGGGCTCCTGGGCAGGTGCAAGGGGTGCTCTCAGAGCCCTGGCCGTGCCAGCGGGCAAGGCGCTTCCAGAAGCGGGGGGGGGGGAGGGGGGGGGGGGAGGAGGACTTTCCAAACCATTTAAGCTCGGGACACGTTGCCCGGCGTCCCAGGAACCCACTTTGAGAAACATTCCTCTGGCTGCGGAGGTGGGCGGGGGGGGGGGGGGGGGGGGCAGGAGGCCTGCGGGAGGAAGGGGTGTGTCCCCGGTTGGCACGAGGATGTGAACAGAGGCTGGTGGGGACCGGTCAGCGCCGGGCTGCAGAGGCGAATGGCGGTGGCCTGGAGAGTGGACGCGCCTTGGCGCTCCTGCCTGGATGTGGCGGGCACGGCTGGGGGTGGGGCCCCCTCCCCACAAGGCCTTGAGGCGGACAGGACAGAGCTCCCCACTCCCCGAGCCCGGGACCCTGCTAACCCCCGAAACCAGCGCAGGGCAGGGAGAAGAGGGGGCCGCCTAAGTCACGGCGAGCAGGCCAGTGGCCACACGGGCGTCTGTGACTCAGCGTGTATCTCTGCCTCCCCCCCCCCCCCCAATGCCCCCGCCAGACCTGGATGAGTGCCGGGCGCGGAGCCTGTGCCAGCACGCCTGCCGGAACACAGAGGGCAGCTACCGGTGCCTCTGCCCCCCCGGCTACCGCCTCCTCCCCAGCGGGAAGAACTGCCGGGGTGAGCCGCTGCCCGGCGCCGGCGGGGCCAGGACGGGCTTGGCGGGCAGGGGCACCCTCCCTCACGCAGCCCGCGCCCCAGCTCCTCCCCCACCCCCACCCTGTGCTCTGAGGGAGGCAGGGTGACGAGCTCAGAGGTGCCCACGGAGCTCTGAGATGGCAGGGGCAGGCTCTCAACGCCCTGTGTGTCCCTGGACAACTCGCTTCCCCTCTCTGAGCCTCAGCCTCCTGGGGAGGGGGGCTGACACAGGCCTCCCTACCCTGTTTTCCCCGAAAGTAAGACATCCCCCGAAAATAAGACCTACTCGCTATAATACAAGGCATCTCCCCGAAAATAAGATCTAGCGCATCTTTGGGAGCAAAAATTAATCTAAGACACTGTCTTATTTTCGGGGAAACAGGGTAAGTACCCGGATGAGACCAGGGGCAGGTGGGCTCAGAGCCCTCCAGCCCCCAAGTCGGCGCACTCCCCCCGCCGCGCGCTCCGACCCGGCCAGCTATGCCCCCCCCCCTGCCAGTCCGGGGAGGCCGGCCTGCCCGCCTGCCCGCCCCTGTCCTTCACTCTGTCCTGGGAGAAGGTGGGACCCCACCGGCGCAGACAAGGCCCGGGGCGCTCTGCCCATGGACAGCGGGCACTCCGGGTCAGGGGGCACCCTCCTCCCTCCCAGGCTCAGAGGTTTCAGGGTGCCCACCGCCATGCCCTGGGGAGGTGGGGGTGCCGGAGCCTGTGGGCTGGGCTGTGTCGGGTCAGGCTGGCGGGGACCAGGAGAGAAGGCTGCCCACCTCCCTCCCTCCACAGCCACGCCTCTCCCACCCAGCCCCCCACCCCGTGCCCTCCCTCGTGCCCGCCTCCGCCCTCCCCTTCGCTCCAGCCTCTCACCCCCCACCCCCCTCCTCTCCCTGCCCGCCTCCCCGCGCAGACATCAACGAGTGTGAGGAGGACGGCATCGAGTGCGGGCCCGGCCAGATGTGCTTCAACACCCGCGGCAGCTACCAGTGCGTGGACACGCCGTGTCCCGCCACCTACCGGCAGGGCTCCAGCCCCGGGTACGGGCCGAGGGGGCCGGGGGATGGAGGCGGGTGGAGGGGGGTGGAGGGGGGTGTAACCTGCAGGGGCTGGTAGCTTACACTCCGGCTGCTATAGGCTGGACCCCTCCCACAGGCCCTGCTGCACCCACGGGGTCAGCCCTGCCTGAACTCCAGGGCAGCGCCTCTGTGCCCGCTGGGCAGGGTGCCCCCGTGCAGGGCACCTGCCTGTGGACACTCTGGGTGCCAGCTTGCCTGGGCCCCGTCCATTCCTGCGGGGATGCGTCCGATGAGCGGGGAGCACTGGGCACCCAGAGAGGCCCGAGCTGGGCGAGGACGCAGGGCTGGGAGGCGGGGCGATGGACCCGTGTGGGGACACTGAGCGCCCACAGTCCTGGACACACACACATTCCCACCACCACTGCGCTTGCTGGGCTGCCCCGGGGGACGGGCTGGCCGAGGTCGAGGCCAGACCTGCCCCAGTGGGAAGGGCATGTCTCTGGCTTCCTTGGGCCTCCATTTGCCCATCTCTAAAATGGGCGAGCAGGGGTACTTGGGGAGAAGGCATTTGGGGAGCAGGGGCTGGCTGCCGGGGAGAACTGCGGAGCGGGGAAGAGGCGGGGGTGAGGTGGTGGAGGGGAGCCAGGCGGGGGGCGGTCCGGTTTCTGGGCAGCCGGTGCTGGATGGCACCCCGAGTCCGTGCGTCTGTCCGTCCCCCAGGACGTGCTTCCGGCGCTGCTCGCAGGACTGCGGCTCCGGCCCGGCCACGCTGCAGTACCGGCTGCTGCCGCTGCCGCTGGGGGTGCGCGCCCACCGCCACGTGGCGCGCCTGGCCGCCTTCTCCGAGGCCGGCGCCCCCGCCGAGCGCGCGGAGCTCAGCGTGCTGCACCCCGACCCGCACAGCCCCTTCGGGCTGCGCCTGCTGCGCGCCGGCCTCGGCGCCGTCTACACCCGCCGCCCGCTCACCCGCGCCGGCCTCTACCGCCTGACCGTGCGGGCCGCCACCCCGCGCCGCCAGAGCCTCTACGTCCTGCTCATAGCCGTGTCCCCCTTCCCCTACTGAGGGGGTGGCCGTGTCCCCCTTCCCCTACTGAGGGGGTGGCAGTGTCCCCCTTCCCCTACTGAGGGGGTGGCCGTGTCCCCCTTCCCCTACTGAGGGGTGGCCGTGTCCCCCTTCCCCTACTGAGGGGGGGTGGCCGTGTCCCCCTTCCCCTACTGAGGGGGTGGCAGTGTCCCCTTTCCCCTACTGAGGGGGTGGCAGTGTCCCCCTTCCCCTACTGAGGGGGTGGCAGTGTCCCCTTTCCCCTACTGAGGGGGTGGCAGTGTCCCCCTTCCCCTACTGAGGGGGTGGCCGTGTTCCTCTACCCCTACTAAGGCCAAGGTGGGACAGAGCTAAAACAGTCCCCCTTGGCCCAGGCCAGTGTCCCAGGCTCCTGGGACAGGTGGCCCTTACGTAAGGGGTGTCCTCTTCTCCCGCCTCCATGCGTCATCGGGACTGTCAGTAAACATGGCCTGCGTGCAGCCTTGACCCCAGGACAGCGAGGACCCGAGCTGTCCCTGCTCCCCTCGAAGGCAGGTGACAAAGGCCGCAGGCAGGAATGGGGTGACGTCTGCAGGTCTGACGGCCCCAGGGACCTGGGCTGGGTAGGACACGGGGCCCAGGACGCCCCAGGGCAGGGGCAGACTCTGGGGGCGGCAGCACTGCCACCTGACCACACCCGCACTGTCCCCGCACCCGGGGGGTGTATTTGTATGTCTATCATAAAAACGATGTTTTTCACTAGTTTCGTCATCCAGTTCTTTGCTTGATAAGGAGGTGCTGTAGAACCCCCACCCTCTGGGCCGGGGGCTTGGACCGGGAGCCCAGCAGCCCGGCTCCCGCTGGGTAGGGAGGCCTTGTCCCAAAAAATAAATATGAATGTGACAGTAGCCACCCGACCCCCCCCCCCCCCCCCCCAGGGTCGTGGGGAGAACTACATGGGAAGGAAAGGCACTGCACCCTTAGCAATAGGGGGTGGTTTTGTTTTGTCTGCTCTCGTTTTTGGTCATCCTCACCCGCGGATATTTGCGTTGATTTTCAGAGAGAGTGGCAGAGAGAGGGAAAGACAGAAACATCCATGTGAGGGAAACACACCGATTGGTTGTCTCCTGCAAGCCCCCACCAGAGCCCTCGCCGGGGAGGAGCCTGCAACCCATGCGTGTGCCCTTGACCAGAACCGAACCTGGGACCCTCTAGTCGGCAGGCCGATGTTTTAGCTGCTGAGCCAAATGGGCCAGCAGGTGGTGGTTGGGCGGAAGCTGAGTGTTCCTGGCAGAGGGAACCCCACACAGCAGGGAGGGAGCTGTGTGTGTGGGGGGTCTCACCAGGAGGTGGGGAGGCTGCAGGTAGGGAGGCTGGAATGAGGGGTGAGGGTTTGGGGAGGGAGGTGCCATCCCAAAGGCCCAGGGGTGGTTGGGCCGCTGTAAGGATTTTGAGGAGTGAGCTGGGGAGGGACAGGATAAGAACCCCCTAATGTCCTGGGGTGTCCCCAGTGTGTGGGGACAGGGTCTGAATCCCACTCCCCGTCCCTGCCCTCCTCACCTGGCCGCAGCCCCTGTGCCAGGGACCCACCACCCTGCACCAGCCGCCCCGGAGAGAGGCTGTGCTTTCCGCATGTGGCTTCGGAGAGGAGGGATCCTGTCTCCCTGCCCGCCCCCCCCCCCCAGCTCCCCTGGCATCCCCAGTTGTCATCGGGTCCAGGACAAGGACAGCCGTCTGTTATTTCTTCTTAAGGCGATCAGACTGTCCCAGCAAAACCGGGGGGAACGGAGAAGAGCTCGCTGTGGCATCTCCCGGGGGGAGGACAGGAGGCTCAGCGAGAAGACAGGACCGGGGCCCTGGCCTGATGGGTGACTGGTTAAAGACTAGACCAGTCTCGCCAAAACCGGTGTGGCTCAGTGGACAGAGCCTCGGCCTGCGGACTCAAGGGTCCCGGGTTCGATTCCGGTCAAGGGCATGTGCCTTGGCTGTGGGCACATCCCCAGCGGGGGGGCGTGCAGGAGGCAGCTGATCGATGTTTCTCTCTCATCGATGTTTCTGACTCTCTATCCCTCTCCCTTCTGTTCTGTAAAAAGTCAATGAAACATATTCTTAGGAAAAAATAAATAAAAAATAAAGGTTAGAGCAGTCTAACGCCTCACTCCAGCCCAGCAGCCCGATTGAATCTTCCCCAGAGCACGTCTGCCCGCGAAGCTGGTTTCTTTGGGAGGAGGGCCTGCCGGCACCCGTAAAAGGGCCGGGCGTGAAGCGTTCGGGCCTCACAGGTCATAGTCTCTGTCGAAACTGCCCCCTCACCATTGCGTCACCGAGCAGCCACCGGCAGCACCCGGGCCAATGACGCTGCTTGACGGACACTCTCTCTCGAAGCTCACACCATTTCCCAGGCGGGGGCACCGTGTCCCCTTGTCTTCCCGACCACTGACAAACGCAGAAACCCTTCTCGGCGCGGGGGCTTTGCAAAAGCAGGTGGCTCAGGCCGCAGAAGCCGCTGCTGGTGGGATTCCGGGCTGGGTGGAGGGGAGACGGGGCAGTTGGCAAGAAGTGGGGGAAGGGTGCCCCAGGCCCTCCCACACCCATCCGTCAGGGCCCCACCGGGAGGCCCTTCCTTGGGCGGACAGGCCCCTTTGTGCAACCCCAGGGGCTCGAGGGTTCACATTGTGGCCTATGAACCCTGCCCTCCGCTGGGCTGTTAATTTTTTATGGCGCCCGGCAGAGTGGAGGGACCGGCCCCTCTCTCGCCCCCGCCCTCTCTGTCCTCCTCTCCCCCGTCTCCCCCTGGCCCTTGGTGACGGCAGCACCGCCATCTGTTGAATGTCCGGGCCCCGTGTGTCTGAGCTTAATTTAAACACAGGAGCCCCTGTCGTTCAGAGACCAGACACAGGATGCCCGTTTCACAGAGGCGAGAGGGGGGCTCAGAGAAGGTGAGCCACTTGTCCAAGCTCCCCCAGCCTGGAGGAGAAAAGGAGGCTCAACCCAGACCCACCTGCCTCCCAGCCCAGGGCCCCCCCGGCCTCCAGCCTGCCCCGCCTCCACGCTCAGAGGACAGAGGGAGGGAGGGCAAGACCAGGATGAAGAGGAGGGACCCCAGCAATTCAAGGCTGCCAAGGGAAGGAGTGCGGGCCAGTGTGACCTCCCTCCTCCACACCTTCTCCTAAAGCTCCCGTCTGCGCCTCGGACTCCGAGGCCGGTGTGAGAAGCGATTGCCCAAAGTCATGCCGCAGCCTTGGCCTTGAATCCGGGCTGTGATCGCCAGTCTGGCGCTCCCCCGCCCCACCGGCCCCCACCCACTTGCTCAGGGATGGCAGCCAGTGCGGGAGCCAGCTCTGAGGGGTGTCTCCACTCCCGCCCCCCCGGGGGCCGCCTGACCTGGGAGGCCGTTCCGAAGCGTCGGGGCTGGAAAACAGCCCTGCGGGTCACTCATTAAACTCCGTGATGCAGCTTTTCCAAGAACCCAGTGACGGACTCTGTGTTCCTGCTGGGTGGGGTCTCGCCCCGAGGACAAGCTCTGTTCCTCGGGCCAGGTCAGCCGGGGTGGCGGCAGCGCGGCTTCTGGTGCCAAGCCTGAGGTGGCTGCGGGACAGGGTGCCCGGGATGTCTCTGCACACCCAGGCCCCGCCACGGCCTTCGGGCGCAGGGCCCTGGGGTGGCGGCGGGAGGCAGGGCCCGAGGGGCTACTCCGTGGGCAGCTGCCCCGGCAGCATCTGTGTCTGTTGGTCACTGGGGGGAGACAATGAGGTCACGTCCACCGAGGGTGCCCTTCGGGAGGTGGACAAGTGGCCACGCACGTCAGCACCAGCCCTTAGGAAAGCCAGCTGCTGCGGTGTGTGGGGTGGACTGGGGGACGGGGCGAGCCCAGGGAGGGGACGGGTGAGGTGTCTGCTGCAGAGGGACAGGGACGGGGAGGGGATGGCGGCCTCAGGGAAGACACAACGGTGGCAGAGAGAGGAGAGCCAGCACGTTCCTCCGTGTTATTGGTGGAAGCGTCAGGCATCACCCTCCCCAGCCAGCACAGGAGACAGGCTGTGACAAGGGACCCATGGGGGGCGGGGAGGAGGGGATGGGGGCAGAGCCACCCCCGAGCCACAGGGCGTGCAAGCACCGTACATCAAGAAAGAGCTCAACACAGGGGAGAAACCACGCAGGGGAGGGCGCTGGGTTTGACCCCACGGGTGACGGCAGGTCTTCCTGAAGATCCCCTTAATCATTAATATTTGGGGATACATCTCTGAACTGGAAACCCCTTCAAAACACATGTCCTCAACCCCAGGGCCATGCCTCTGGAAACGAACGAACCCCTCCTATCCGCAAACCTCCCGTCGAATCCCCTTGGATTCTAATGTGTGAAACAGGAGCCTTTTCTCGGTCCTTCGGGAGCCGGCTTCCCGGCCACTGTTGTCTTTTGGGCTCAGAGAAACTCGTACGAATTCTCCAGAGGCTCGAGCGCTTCCGACGCGCGGGCACCTGCAGGGGCCTGATGAAACGCCAGCTCTTCTGGCTCCCAGGCCTCAAACGACTCTCCCTGGGGTTTCACTTCAAACAAAGGGGCTGTTGTGTGGCCCTCGGGGACTATACTTCCACTCTCGGAGCTACACCTCTGGTTTGAGGCCAAAACGAAAGTCGCCCCAACTGAAGATCATCCGAGATGCAGCCCCCGAAAGACGCCCAGCGGCTTGCTTGCGCTTCTTCTCCGTTGCTCATGTCAATCGCCATCCACGTGTTCGAATAAACAGTCTTAAGGCGTGTGGTGGTGTTTGCTTGTTGGTTTTTTAGTTCTGAAGCAGTTTCAGAGAGGTACAAAAACGGAGCCATACGCTGTGCTCACAGACTCACCATTGTTAACATCCCCCAGTCAAAACCCCAGCAGGCTCTTCCTGTAACCCCACAAGCCGTCTCCACTACGGAACGCACAGGACCGAGCACAGCCAGAACAGTTTGAAGCAAGACAACGTTGGAAGACACGCACACGGATGTCAAGACTTAGCGTAACCCTCGCCGGTGTGGTTCAGTGGATGGCGCCTCAGCCCGGGTTCAATTCCGGTCAAACCTGTATCTTGTCTGCAGGTTCCCCCGCCCCCACCCCCACCCCCGGCCCAGGTCCTGGTTGGGGCTCCTGCGGGAAGCACCCCATGGATGTGTTTCTCTCCTGTTGACGTTTCTGTCTTTCCCTCCGCTCCACTCTCTGAAAATCCCTGGGGGGATACCCACGGGCGAGGATGAACCAAACAAACAGAAGAAGAGATTGGCGTCCGGCTGTAGCGATGCGCTGGGTGCGTCAGGAGAAACACATCGACGGGACGCAAGAGGGAAACTGGACATAGAGCCACGTCTGCGTGGCCCATGAGTCTCCAGCAAAGGGAAAGGGGTCGTCCGCTAGCGTTGCCGGGACAACTGGGTCTCGATGCGGGGACAGGCCCCGCCGAAGGGGGTCGGGAAGCAGGGACGCGTTACGAGCTCGCTGCTGTTGGGTGCAGGGAGGACTGGAGCGGGGCAGGGAGAAGCAGGGGAGCAGAGGGAGGCTGCGGGGAAGGTCTGAGCCCGGGGCTGGCAGACCAGGGAGGAGGGTGAGGGGGAGAGGGGGAGAGGGCCAGACACTGGGTGCATTTAGAAGATAAAAGCATCTCGGCCTGCCCTGCCTCAGTTTCTCCACCTGGTCAGGCCTGGGTGCTGCTGTGCTGTTAGAGGTGCCGCCCAAGGTCCAAGGTGACTCCCCTGGGCGGCGGGGGGGAGGGGGGGCGCGGGGAGGAGCCCTGAATCAGGTGCGAGTGAAAGGCAAGGCCATGGTGGCTGAGCCCCAGGTCAGGGACCCCCTCTGGCTGTGCCCCAGCCCCGGACCAGGAGCCGCTCTGCAGGGAGGGCCCGGGCAGTGCATGGATGCCCACCTGGCCCATGGAGGGGGGCGTGAAAAACTGCTCATGCAGGAGCCGGCCAGTCGCCTCTCACCTTGATCTCTGCCTCTGGGCAAACTCTGCTGGAGGCGGGCCCTGTTTTCCTCTCGGGAGACCTGTGATCTCCCCGCGCCCAGGTCACCAGCGTTCGGACTGCAGGGAGGGGCAGTGCCCTGGGCGGCGGCCACTTTGAGCAATGCAAGGAGCACCTGTGCCCACGGCGTGGCCTGGGCCTGGGGCCTGGGGCCTCCGACTCAGCTCAGTCCTAATCGGCAGCGGAGGGTTTGGGCCGGAGCTGCCCACGCGGGCCGGCCCGTTCACCACCGGCGTGCTGTGTGGCCTTGGGGGACAACACGCCCTCTCGGTGCTGCCGGTTCTTGTGTGCACTGTGGGGGTGACAGCAGCAACTTCGTGCGGGGCGGCCGTGAGAGCAGATGCCAGCGGGAGAATAAAGACTGTGGCAGCCGAAGCCGGTGTGGCTCAGTGGATAGAGCATCGGCCTGCGGACTGAAAGGTCCCGGGTTCGGATCCATCCAGTCAAGGGCATGGACCTTGGTTGCGGGCAGGAGGCGGCTGATCTGTGTTTCTCTCTCATCGATGTTCCTGACTCTCTGTCCCTCCTCCTTCCTCTGGGTGAAAAAAATCAATGAAATATATTATTATTAAAAAAAAAAAAAAAAAAGACAGGTGGTGACAACCCAAGGGTTGTGGCTGTGGCCCAGCTCCGGCGGGAACGCTGGCCTGCCCTCTCTCCCAGGCCGTGTCCCCCACCCCGTGCTCGCCTGGCCGGGCGCCCCCCTCGCCTGCCTTCTCTCTGAGGTCTGGGGAGGGGCTTTGTCTGGGACCAGCCCGGACTCGGGAGCCTGGGGGGCGTTGGGCCTGATGGCCGCCGTTTTCCTCTCCGCTGCCCTGGACAGCGACTTCTGAACGTGAGCCATGAGGACGGAGCCCCCAGCCGCGGGGTGAGGACGGGGGCGGGGGACAACTGGGGGCACCTGCCCAGCCTCCACCCTGGGCCGGGCTGTCTGCGAATGCTCCTGCCTGGCTTCCTGAGTGTGTGGGGCCCAGAGGTGGCCAGTGAGTGGCCTATGGGGCCAGCTGCCATCCCGCCTCCTGGCAAGAAGGTGCCTCAGTCGCTGACCCCTCCCCCGGGGGCCACCATCACTGCCACATCTGGGGTCACATCACTGCCACATCTGGAGATCACATCACTGCCACATCTGGGGTCACATCACTGCCACATCTGGGGTCACATCACTGCCACATCTGGGGTCACATCACTGCCACATCTGGAGATCACATCACTGCCACATCTGGGGTCACATCACTGCCACATCTGGGGCCACCATCAATGCCACATCTGGGGGCACCATCACTGCCACATCTGGGGTCACATCACTGCCACATCTGGGGTCACATCACTGCCACATCTGGGGTCACATCACTGCCACATCTGGGGTCACATCACTGCCACATCTGGGGTCACATCACTGCCACATCTGGGGTCACATCACTGCCACATCCGGGGTCACATCACTGCCACATCTGGGGTCACATCACTGCCACATCTGGGGTCACATCACTGCCACATCTGGGGTCACATCACTGCCACATCTGGAGATCACATCACTGCCACATCTGGGGTCACATCACTGCCACATCTGGGGTCACATCACTGCCACATCTGGGGATCACATCACTGCCACATCTGGGGGCACCATCACTGCCACATCTGGAGATCACATCACTGCCACATCTGGGGTCACATCACTGCCACATCTGGGGCCACCATCAATGCCACATCTGGGGGCACCATCACTGCCACATCTGGGGGCACCATCACTGCCACATCTGGGGGCACCATCACTGCCACATCTGGGGTCACATCACTGCCACATCTGGGGATCACATCACTGCCACATCTGGGGTCACATCACTGCCACATCTGGGGTCACATCACTGCCACATCTGGAGATCACATCACTGCCACATCTGGGGTCACATCACTGCCACATCTGGGGTCACATCACTGCCACATCTGGGGATCACATCACTGCCACATCTGGGGGCACCATCACTGCCACATCTGGAGATCACATCACTGCCACATCTGGGGTCACATCACTGCCACATCTGGGGCCACCATCAATGCCACATCTGGGGGCACCATCACTGCCACATCTGGGGGCACCATCACTGCCACATCTGGGGGCACCATCACTGCCACATCTGGAGATCACATCACTGCTGCATCTGGGGGGCACCATCACTGCCACATCTGGGGGCACCATCACTGCCACATCTGGGGTCACATCACTGCCACATCCGGGGATCACATCGTTGCCACATCTGGAGATCACATCACTGTCACATCTGGGGTCACATCACTGCCACATCCGGGGGTCAATTCACTGCCACATCCGGGGATCACATCACTGCCACATCTGGAGATCACATCACTGCCACATCTAGGGTCACATCACTGCCACATCTGGGGTCACGTCACTGCCACATCCGGAGATCACATCACTGCCACATCTGGGGATCACTGTCACATCTGGGGTCACATCACTGCCACATCCGGGGGTCAATTCACTGCCACATCCGGGGATCACATCACTGCCACATCTGGAGATCACATCACTGCCACATCTGGGGTCACATCACTGCCACATCTGGGGTCACGTCACTGCCACATCCGGAGATCACATCACTGCCACATCCGGAGATCACGTCACTGCCACATCTGGAGATCACATCACTGCCACATCTGGGGATCACATCACTGCCACATCTGGGGATCACATCACTGCCACATCTGGGGTCACGTCACTGCCACATCCGGAGATCACATCACTGCCACATCTGGGGATCACTGCCACATCTGGAGATCACATCACTGCCACATCTGGGGATCACATCGCTGCCACATCTGGGGATCACATCACCGCCACATCTGGAGATCACATCACTGCCACATCTGGGGGTCACATCACTGCCACATCTGGGGGCACCATCACTGCCACATCTGGGGTCACGTCACTGCCACATCTGGGGGCACCATCACTGCCACATCTGGGGATCACATCACTGCCACATCTGGGGTCACATCACTGCCACATCTGGGGTCACGTCACTGCCACATCTGGGGGTCACCGTCACTGTCACATCTGGGGGCACCGTCACTGCCACATCTGGGGGACTTGCAGAGACTCGAAGCTGTGGCTTTGGAAATTGGTTTGATGCCCTTTTCCCTCCTCTCAGGACTCACAGCTACTAAGCTGGCCCGTGGGCTTGAGTGTTGAGACAGAGTGGCAGCGGAGGGTGGGGACTGGCTGCCAGAGGGACAGTGGGACGGAGCCGGCAGCCTTGGCCCGCTCTGCTGAGGGTCCCCACCGCTGGCTGCAGGAAAGAGCCCAGGCCAGGGCTGCCCCCTTAACATCACCTGTCCCCACACTTGCTTTTCAAAGATGGCTCCCTGCAGCAGAGTGGCCTTCACACTCCCACCTCCAAGGGGGACTGGGGCAGGGTGGGGTTCAGGGCTGGGAGGACTTAGGAAGCTGGGGGGCGGGGGGGGCATCTTATGGTGCTGCCTTGGGCTGGCCCCAATCTGTAGTTGTGCTGGGCTGGGCTATGCTGGCTGAGGCTGTGCTGGGTTGAGATTGTGCTAGGCTGAGGTTATGCTGGGCTGAGGCTGTGCTGAGCTGAGGTTGTGCTGGGCTGAGGCTGGGCTGGGCTGAGGCTGTGCTGGGCTGAGGTTGTGCTGGGCTGAGGCTGGGCTGGGCTGAGGCTGTGCTGTGCTGGGCTGGGCTGGGCTGAGGTTGTGCTGGGCTGGGCTGGGCTGAGGCTGTGCTGAGCTGTGCTGTGCTGAGCTGAGGTTGTGCTGGGCTGAGGCTGGGCTGGGCTGGGCTGAGGCTGTGCTGAGCTGAGGTTGTGCTGGGCTGGGCTGGGCTGAGGTTGTGCTGGGCTGTGCTGTGCTGAGCTGAGGTTGGGCTGGGCTGAGGCTGGGCTGGGCTGGGCTGAGGCTGTGCTGAGCTGAGGTTGTGCTGGGCTGAGGCTGGGCTGGGCTGAGGCTGTGCTGGGCTGAGGTTGTGCTGGGCTGTGCTGTGCTGGGCTGAGGTTGTGCTGGGCTGAGGCTGGGCTGGGCTGAGGCTGTGCTGAGCTGAGGTTGTGCTGGGCTGAGGCTGGGCTGGGCTGAGGCTGTGCTGGGCTGAGGTTGTGCTGGGCTGTGCTATGCTGGGCTGAGGTTGTGCTGTGCTGGGCTGAGGCTGGGCTGGGCTGTGCTGTGCTGGGCTGTGCTGTGCTGGGCTGTGCTGTGCTGGGCTGGGCTGGGCTGAGGTTGTGCTGGGCTGAGGCTGGGCTGAGGTTGTGCTGGGCTGAGGCTGGGCTGAGGTTGTGCTGGGCTGAGGCTGTGCTGGGCTGGGCTGGGCTGAGGCTGGGCTGAGGTTGTGCTGGGCTGAGGCTGTGCTGGGCTGAGGTGGTGCTGGGCTGAGCTGTGAGGGCCTGGGCTGGGCCGTGGTGCAGGGGCTGGGAGCCTCTGGAGGTCAGACCCAGGTCACAGCTCAGAAAGGGGACCGGACCTCCCTGCTGCCTGCGGGGAGCGGCCAGCCAGTCTTCCAGGCGCCAGGCACCGGTGCCCCGGGCAGTGTGGGCAGGTGCCAGGCTCTGGGGAGGCAGCCAGGACCCCATCCGACTTCCTAGTGCCCCTCTGCCTCCCGGGTACAATGGGGTGCCGCTCCAGGGACAGTGGGGGTCAGGGGGCTCTGAGGGGGGCAGAAAGCCCCGCCCAGGACACAAGTGGCAGGAAACTCACTGCACTTTGGTCCCCACTCTGATCCCCACTCCCACCAGGAAGCGCTCCCCCCCGCCGGCCTGGCAGGCCCCCAATCTCAGCTGCAGGGCTGCCGGAGGCTAGGGACGGGCCAGGCCAGGTGATTGGGTGGGAATAGCTGGGGGGTAGGGGGCAGGAGGGAGAGGGGAGAGCCAGGGGAAGGGGGAGGGGAGACCCAGAGGGAGGGGGAGAGACCAAGGCAAGGCGGAGGGGGAAGTCCAGGGGGAGGAGGAGAGACCAGGGTGGGGAGGGAGAGGGGAGAGACTAGAGGGTGGGGGTGGGGGAGACCCAGTGGGTGGGGGAGAGACTAGGGTGGGGAGAGAGAGAGGGGAGAGACCAAGGGGAGACGGAGGGGGGAGTCCAGGGGGAGGGGAGAGACCAGGGGGAGGGGGAGGGAGAGGGAGAGACCAGGGGGATTGGGGGGGAGAGACTAGAGGGAGGAGGGGGGGGAGGCGAGGCCGCTGGGCCCA
The DNA here is from genome assembly GCA_027563665.1 of Antrozous pallidus. Lineage (NCBI taxonomy): Eukaryota > Metazoa > Chordata > Mammalia > Chiroptera > Vespertilionidae > Antrozous > Antrozous pallidus. The sequence continues at coordinate 81,565,099 of CM050522.1, forward strand.
GCAGGTGGCCGGGAAGCGGGAGCGGCTCCTCGGAGTGGGCGGGGCGGGGGCGTGGCCGGGCCGTGGCGGGGGCGTGGCCGTGGCGGGGGCGTGGCCGTGGCGGGGCGGGGCCGGAGCGCGTCCCCACGTGCCCGGGGCTCCCGCCCTGCCGCCCGCTTATAACCCGGGATCCGCGCTGCCAGCGGCTCTGCTCCGCCGCCTCCACCGGACCCGGTAAGATGGCTCTTCCCCCTCGGGCCGGGCCGGACCGGACCTGGACAGGCGAACTGGCGGGCGGGCGGGAAAGCGCGGGCGCGGGACTCCCGGGCTCCTGGGGCCGCGGGGGCGGGGCGGGCGGGGGGCGAGGTCCCCAGACGCCCACTCTGCCCCAGCGCCTCTGCGCCCTAAGATCCCGGCCCCTCTGCTCACTCGCCGGCTCTGTCTTCCCTCTTTTCTCGGGTGAACCCAGTGCCACCCACCTCGCCCCCCTCACCCCGCCGCCCGGGCGCCCGGCCCGGCCTCAGTTTACCGCCTGGACCGCCCGCCGCTGGGGGCGGGGCGGGGCGTCCTCCCCGCAGGGGCGTCCCTGGCTGGTGCCTCCGACTGCCGAGTCCCCCGCCCGGGAGGAGGGTTCCGGCGGGCGCCGGGCACCGGGCGCCGGGCCTGGGAGGGGCCGCTCCGCAGGAAATGCCCGCCATCCGGGCCTGTTGCCTTTGGCCCCTGGGCCGGCTGAGCCCGCGGGGTGGGAGGGTCATTGCGAAAGGGAGGAAACTGCGCTCGCTCCCGTCCCACCGGGCTCTCTGGGGGGGCCGTGACCCCCAACCCCGCCCCCCGTGTTACCCGAGCCTGGCTCCGCCCGCACATCTGGGCAGGAGCAGACCTGCTCCTCCGGGGGAGGGTCAGACGGGCCCCGAGGACAGGTGCCTCTGCCTGGCGACCGGACCGCCTCCCCTGGGATTGCCTCAGTTTCCTCCTCTGCTGCCAGAGCCGCGGGCCGGGGCTCAGGGCAGGTGTGTGCAGACTTGCGGGCAGTGCCTGGGCGGGCGGTGCCATGCTGGGGGCAGGACGGGACCCAGGTTCCCTGCCCTCCTGCCTTAGGTGCTGGGGGGCGGAGGCAGACACTGCACAAAGGGGATGGGAGCTGGGACCCAGGAACTGGAGGAGTCTCCCTTCACTCCCTCCCCCCCCCTCGGTCCATGTCCCCCCACCCCCAGCCTGGGCAGGGGGCCTGGGTGGGGCTGTGCCAGGGGAAGCCGTTCCAGCTCTGCTCAGTGCTAGCGAAGGAGTGCTGCCTCCTGCCCGCCGGGGGCCCAGGCTGGGCGGGCGCCGGGGAGCTGGAGGAGGAAGGCCCCCTCAGCACTGCCCCCCCCCCCCAGGTGCTCACAGGTGCCCCCATCCACTGCCGGCCTGCTCTGGGCTCGGCCTGCTCTGATAGTAACCGGTCCTTTTCCTGGCCCAGGGCCCCAGGAGCCTGATGTTGGAGGGGGGGGCGGGGGGTGAGGAGGGGGCAGGCCCGGACTAACCCACTACGCAGGCAGCTGTCCCTGGGCCCAGGAGCTGCCAGACAGCCGATGCCTCGGTGCACACTCCCCCCCCCCCCCCCCCCAGAGGCCAGTGTCTGCCCTGTGGGCACCCGAGTGGAAAGAGCCTCTGGAATCGGGGCCTGAGGCTCTCTCTGGCTGCTGCTGCTGGAATTCTCTGGGCAAAGTGGGTCCCCCAGCCTTGGCCCCTCCCTCCTCCTGGCGGGCACCCTCCCCGTTCTTGGGCATGCCAGGCCAGGCAGTTCAATGCCGTTAGCAGAATAAACACATGAGTGAATGCCCTCTCCCTGCAGCCGGCTGCCCCCAGGCGGGGTCTGAGTGATGGGATTTATGGGCCTCAGGAATCGCAGGTGAGGGCTGGAGTCTAGGGCAAGCCTCCTG